>CM060310.1:28981551-28984051 GCA_030674185.1 Monoplex corrugatus
CTGTCTGTATTTCTCTCTCTCTCTCTCTCTCTCTCTCTCTCTCTCTCTTGTGTCTGTGTGTCGGTCTGTCTGTCTGTCTGTCTGTCTGTCTTTCTTTCTTTCTCTCTCACTGTCTTTATCTCTCTGTCTCTGTCTGTATCTCTGTCTCCATCTGTCTTTCTCTGCCTCTCTCTGTCTCTGTCCGTCCATCCGTCAGTCTGTATGTCCGTCTGTATCTGTCTCTGTCTGTCCCTCTGTCTGATTGTCTGTCTGCCTGTCTGCCTGTCTGTCTGTCTGTCTCTCTCTCTCTCTCTCTCCCTCTCCCTCTCTCTTTGTCTCTCTCCCTCTCTCTTTGTCTCTGTCCCTATCTCTGTGTCAGTTTGTCTGTCTCTCTCTCTCTCTCTCTCTCTCTCTCTCTCTCTCTCTCTCTCTCCCTCTCTTCCTCTTGGTTCCCCCCCCCCACACCATCATCACAAATCTGTCTTCCCTTCTGTCTACTCCCCTATTTCATTTCATCATGACTGCTTTAGGAGGGAAGGCGGAGATTAGATGGCTTCACTTTGTAACGAACTTTTCCCTGTTCTGTCATATGCACACAGCAGTGTCAGCATGCTGATCCAGTGTGCCCCATTATTCGTCAGTTGGTCGATACAGATCAAGCCATAGAATTAGTGGATGAAGCCTTTATACTAACGCAATATTTGTAATATAAGTGGACATGATACAGTCAACAATTGACAGATGGTTTAAGTGACAGTGACTGTGACGTTTATGTTGAGAGTCAGTCTGTAGTGGACACACACGCATAGCCCTCACCCACTCTGTCTGTCTCTCTGTCTCTCTGTCTCTCTGTCTGTCTCTCCCTCTGTCTCTGTCTGTCTGCCTCTCTCTCTCTCTCTTTCTCTCCTTCTCTGTCTCTCTTTCTCTCTCTTTCTCTACCTCATTTCTTTTTCTCTGTCTCTCTCTCTGTCTTTCTCTCTCTCTGTCTCTTTCTCTCTCTCTCTTTCTCCCTGTCTCTCTCTGTCTTGCAACCAGCGCACTAGCCATATGAGTAAATATCAAATTTCCAGTTGGGAGGTCTTGGGTTTAGTCTGTGCAGACACCTCCACTTGATTGCTAAAGACTGGAGAATTGGTCCAATCTCCAAGGTTAACACGTGTGACCAGATGCCTGTGTCTAAGCCACTTCAAATGTACATACACATGCAGAATATCGAATAAGCACTTTACCGGTGCTGCTGTAAGCTATAATAGTCTTTGGCTTATAGAATCATGGAGACGTCAAAATAGAAACAACAGCTATTTTCACCTAAAGAAAGGCTTGTTTCAACTGTTGGAAAACAGCCTTCTATCATTTGTGCATGCAAAAAAGAATTAAGAAGAAGAAGAAGGAGGAGAAGAAGAAGAAGAAGAAGAAGGAGAAGAATGTGAAGAAGAAGAATGCGAAGAAGAAGAATGCGAAGAAGAAGAATACGAAGAAGAATGCGAAGAAGAATGCGAAGAAGAATGCGAAGAAGAATGCGAAGAAGAAGAATGCGAAGAAGAAGAATGCGAAGAAGAAGAAGAAGAAGAATGAAGAAGAAGAAGAAGAAGAAGAAGAATGCGAAGAAGAAGAAGAAGAATGCGAAGAAGAAGAATGCGAAGAAGAAGAATGCGAAGAAGAAGAAAGAGAAGAAGAAGAAGAATGCGAAGAGAAGAAGGAAGAAGAAGAATGCGAAGAAGAAGAATGCGAAGAAGAAGAAGAAGAAAAGAAGAAGGGAAGAAGAAGAAGAGAAGAAGAATGGAAGAAGAAGAAGAAGAAGAAGAAGAAAGAAGAAGAAAAGAAGAAGAGAAGAAGAAGAAGAAGAATCGAAGAAGAAGAGAAGAGGAAAGAAGAAGAAGAAGAAGAAGAAGAAGAAGAAGAAGAAGAAGAAGGAAGAAGAAAGAAGAAGAAGGAAGAAGCGAAGAAGAAGAAGAAGAATGCGAAGAGAAGAAGAGAAGAAGAAGAAGAAGAAGAAGAAGAAGAAGAATGAGAGAAGAAGAAAGAAGAAGAAGAAGAAGAAGAAGAAGAAGAAATGCAAGAAGAAGAAGAAGAAGAAGAGAATGGAAGAAGAGAAGAAGAAGAAGAAGGAAGAAGGAAGAGAAGAAGAAGAAGAAGAAGAAGAAGAAGAAGAAGCGAAGAAGAAGAAGAGAAGAAGAATGCGAAGAAGAAGAAGAGAAGAAGAATGCGAAGAAGAAGAAGGAAGAAGAAGGAAGAAGAAGAATGCGAGAGAAGAAGAGAAGAAGAATGCGAAGAAGAATGGAAGAAGAAGAAGAAGGAGAAGAAGAAGAAGAAGAAGAAGAGAAGAAGAAGGAAGAGAAGAGGAAGAAGGAAGGAAAGAATGCGAAGAGAAGAAGAAGAATGGAAAGAAGAAGAAGAAGAAGGAAAGAAGAGAAGAAGAAGAAGAAGAAGAAGAAGAAGAAGAAGAAGAAGAAGAAGAATGCGAAGAAGAAGAAGAAGAAATAGGAGAAGAAGAAGAGAAGAAGAAGAAGAAGAGGAAGAA
>CM060310.1:29009051-29016551 GCA_030674185.1 Monoplex corrugatus
AACGATCGAACGAATGAATAAAATAAATTGAACCGATCAATGAATGACCCAATGAATGAATCTCTCTTGAACGTACCTTAATCTAGTACAAGAAAATTATATCAAAAATAACAAAAGAAAAAATAACAAAGCATGCCTCAATAGTGAATATTATGTAGATGTTGTTGCTGGTGGTGGTGGTGGTGGTGTGAGGATAATGATGATGATGATGATGATGATGATGATGATGATGATGATGATGATGATGATGATGATGATGATGATGGATGTGACGATTGTGAGGAGGAGGAGGAGAATAGAGGTGAAAGGACAGAAAAGAAGAAAGAAAAAAAGAAAGAAGAAAGAAAGAAAACAGAAAGGAAGAAAGAAGAGAAGAAAGAGAGAAAGATAGAATAAGAGATAAAAAAAAGAAAGAACGGAAGAAGAAAGGAAGGAAGAAAGAAAGAAATAAAGACAGAAGAAGAAGAGAAAGAAAGACAAGCAAAAAGAAAAAAAGAGAGAAAGAAAGAAAGAAAGAAAGAAAAGGAAAAAAAGAAAAGAATAAATCTAAAAAAAAAAAAAAGGACACACACACACACACACACACACACAACACACACACACACACACACACACACACACACACACACACACACCACACACACACACACACACACACACACACACACACACACACACAACACACACATCACATCACACGCACACACACACACACACACACACACACACACACACACCACACACAAACACACCACACACACACACACACACACACACACACATATCACATCACATACATCACACGCACACACACACACACGCACGCACATACACACACACACACACACTCACACGCACGCGCGCGCGCGCACGCATACACACACGCACGCACACACTTACATACACATACATGTTTAAGCTTACCGTGTTCCTGCTTAGTTTCTTTTTTTTTTTCTTTGTTTGTTTGTTTGGTTGTTTGCTTGTTTGTCTGTTTATTGGTTAGCTGGATTTTTGGTTGGTTGGTTGGTTGGTTGGTTAGTGTGGTTGGATGGTTGGTTGTTTGGCTGTTTTTTGTTGGTTGGTTGGTTGGTTGGTTGGTGGTTGTTGGTTTTGGTTTGTTTCAATGTGTTTGAAGCAAATACGCTGGTGTCAAGACACAGCTAACCGTCCTTGAAAAACAACAACAACAATAAACATATACATTTCCTAATACATACCATCAAGGGCTTGAACATATCAATGTCCTTTCTATACCATCAAAGGCTTCTTTTCTCTTGTCTTTCACTGATGTTCTTGCCTGCCCTTAGCCCCAACCTATCTGTTTCAAAGTCTCGTCAATACTACCATATTTGATGCAGAGAGTAGGATGTAATCATGTCAGGGATATGTAACATGGGCGGTGATGTCCTTGGTTTTACAACCAACTAGATCTTGTAAATTAATTCCTCAGACTCAGTCTTCGTGTCTGACTTGAAAGCTTATCGATAAGGGTTCACGATTAAATGTATCAACTCGATATAATTTACCTGTCTGTGTGTCTCTCTAACCGGCACTGTCCGAGTACAAAGTGCTCTGTAGAAACGTCAAGGTCTTTCTCTGTGAAACTATAATAATAATAATAATAAATAATAATAATAATAATAATAATAATAATAATAATAATAATAATAATAATATATATAATACTAACTAATATAATACTACTACTACTACTACTAATAATAATATAATAATAATAATAATAATTACAATAATTATATAGCGCAAAATATTGATAAAATCAAATCTAAACGCTGACTGTCTTTTGGTCATTTTTGCCCTCTTCTCTCTCTCTCTCTCTCTCTCTTCTCTCTTCTCTCTCTCTCTCTCTCTCTTCATATATATTATATTATATATAATTCTCCCTTCGTCTCTCTCTCTCTCTCTCTCTCTCTCTTCTCCCGTCTCTGTCTCTGTCTCTCTCTCTCTCTTTTTTTTTTTTTTTTTTCCATATATTCTGTTATTCTAATATTTGCATGCTAGCAATGACAGATACGTAAGTTGGTAATTTAATGTCTACGCTGATAGAAATATAATATCATTACATTTGATTTTATTTAACTTGTTCAAGTTTGTTAAATGTGATTTTTTTTCCTTCTCCTCTTCCTCTTATTCCTTTCGTCTCTTATCTCCCTTTCTCTCATTCTCCAGCCTTTTGTCTTTTGTACAAACACTTCTTTGTCATTCTATATTCTTTCAGCTCTGCCCTTAAGACTTATTCACACACAATGGCAGGAGAACAGTGTGCAGGAGTAGGAGGCTGTTGAAAGACGGAAATGGCAGTAGAGATGGTGAGAGTGCATGGGCTTTTATTTAGTTCAAACACCATAATCGACACAACCACCACCATCACCATCACAATCACCACCCACCAATCACCACCACCACCACCACACATCTCATACCTTCCACCCATGCTTCTTCCCCATGTGGGTATCCCTAAACCTACAATTTATTAAAAAAAAGATGCAGTTGCTATAGAGAACGAACGAAGAAGAAAAACGAAGCATGAGAATTGCAACTTCAAGAAGTATATTGAGGGAGAAATGATTCAGCGGTTTGGGAACGGGATGAGAAAAGGTGGAAGTTGTTCAATTTACTCTTAGAATCGAAACAAAACGGGACAGAGCAATTTTTGTTTGTTTGGTTGGTTTGCTTTGGTTTTATTTTGTTCTGAGAGCGACGAAAGGTGTAACGTTTTTTTTGTGTTTTTTTTGTTTGGTGTGGTGTTTTTGTTTCTTCAGTTTTTATTTATTTCCTGTTCCTTCCTTCCTATTTATTATTTTCCTGTCTTTCGTTCTCCTCCCTCCCTCTCTCTGTCTTCTTTGCATCTCTCTCTCTCTCCTCCTCTCTCTCTTCTTTCTCTCTTCTTCTTCTCTCCCTCCCTCTCTTTCTTCTTCTCTCTCTCCTGTCTCTCTCTCTCTCTCTCTCTCTCCTCTCTCTCTTTCTTCTGTGTCTCTTCTTCTGTCTGTCTGTCTTCTCCTTTGTGTGTCTCTCTCTCTGTCTCTTTGTCTCTCTTCAACACACACACACACACACACACACACACACACACACACACACAACGCACGCACGCACGCGCACACACACACACACACACACACACACACACACACACACACACACACACACACACACACACACACACACACACACACACACACACACACACGAATTCTTCAAATGGGTATCCCTCAGGGATCCGTTATAGCTCCCCTTCTTTTCATGATAATGCATGACTTACCCAGTAAATTATCTAAACATGTAGTTTTAGCTCAATATGCTGACGATTTGTGCATGTGGATGCAGGTAAATATGAAAAGGAAAACTCCTTTGCGCTGTATTAATTATACACGCAAATGTTACCAATTAGAACTTGATAAATTAGCACGATACATGGTAGAAAATGGACTGCATCTATCCTGGGAAAAAAACAACAATAGTTTTATTTAATAATGGAGCTAACCCAGCAAATATTCCCACTTTCAAACTGGGAGACACTCTTCTTCAGTTTAACGAATCAATTAAATTCTTAGGAGTTTTCTTTACAGCAAAATTATCTTGGAATCAGCATATTGAATACTTGTTAACCAAAGCTCAGAAAAGTTTAAATTTCTTAAAAATAGTTCGCAAACAGACATGGGGTCAAGATTCATCAATACTTGTTCATCTTTGTAAATCGCTTGTTAGATCTAAATTAACCTATGCCCAAGAAATCTTCTTCAGTGCACCGAAACACTTACTAAAAAAACTACAGAGCATAGATTGTAAAGGTTTCAAACTTGCGCTGGGTCTTCCAATGCATGCTTCCTGTCTTCGCACATATAATGAAATCGATCTGTTACCACTTGAAGAGCAAAGGAAAGTCGCTTCTACTAAATTTGTGTTAAGAAATACCACCGTAGAAAACATCTCAGAAACAGAAACTAAACTGAGATCAGATACCGACTTTCCAAAAAGAGCTAAATCAATATCTTCACAGGTCACACTTGCAACATACACATCTGACGTCATGAAAGGCTCAGGAATTGATCTAGACGTAGATCCTGTATCTATAAGACCTTCCTTTTCGCCAGTACCCAGTTGGGAACTCCATAGAGCACAATTTGACGTACACCACACTAATTTAAAAAAA
Source organism: Monoplex corrugatus (assembly GCA_030674185.1). Taxonomy (NCBI): domain Eukaryota; kingdom Metazoa; phylum Mollusca; class Gastropoda; order Littorinimorpha; family Ranellidae; genus Monoplex; species Monoplex corrugatus. The sequence goes on from CM060310.1 coordinate 29,013,226, forward strand.
GAAGACAATATAAACTTACTGGCAAGTCAGGTTAAATGTCATATAGACGACTTATATCCCAATCACTTGAAAATTTACACTGATGGATCAGTAATTGAAAGAAAAGCAGGCTCAGCGTTTTTAATACCTGCTCTCAAAATTGAAAAATCTTTCAATATAGGACTTGATAAATCTGTCTTTACAGCTGAACTCTTTGCAATATTAATGGCTTTAAAATTTATGATAAGTCTTCCTCGGACAAATTTTTAGATACTTTTTGCGTCGATTCAAAATCAGTACTTCAGGCTCTTAAATTATCAAAATTACAAACAAGACCTGAAATGATTCTGGAAATTAGTCACTTGATTCATGGTTTATCTTCAAGAGGCACAGATATTACTTTCTGCTGGATACCTTCTCATAGTTCTTTTTATTATAATGATAAAGTTTATAGGGCTGCCAAACGGGGAGCCAATAACTCACCAGATTCAAACAATATCCAGCTTTCTCTCTTATTGCACGAGACTTACACTTTAGTGGACAACTATGTCTGGAAGCAGTTCCAATTAAAACAGAAAATGTATGATAAATGTCACATGAACTTTGAAGTCAGCAAAATACTTAAGCAGCTTCCTGCCAACAGACTTATACAATATCTTATGTACAGGTGGAAACTTGATGCATTCAAAACAAAATACACCAAGAACATAGTGTGTTTGTGTAGAAAGAAGATAACACATAGTCATATTCTTTTTTGCGTTAGGATAAAAGGACATATTCCTACACTATCTATGAGTACAGTTTCTGACATATTTGCCTCATCATCATTACTATATGGTTTTTTTTGTTAGCCTGTCAAAAAGTCCTATAGCGAATTACCTTTAAAATGCTATTTCACTTGTTCACTGTTATAGTTAGTCAATTCTTGGTTTTATTTTTTATTCATTTCTTCTGAAATTTTTCAATTTTGTTTGTTACTTAGTTAGTTTATTTAAATCGTTAATTATGGTAACGTTATTTGTTAGTTTTACCTTCCCCTCCTCGAAACAGTTGTTTTATGGATCGTCTTTTCTCAAAACCAAAATTGACAATTTTCAAACATCCTCTTCAATCCTCATCTATCACCCCCCCCCCCCTTCTTTCCTTCTTTTTTTTTTTTTTTTTGTTGTGTCTAAAATCACTTTAGTGAATAGACATTAAATCAAAGACCACCACCACAACACCACACACACACACACACACACACACACACACACACACACACACACACACACACACACACACACACACACACACACACACACACACACACACACACACACACACTAAGAAACAAGAACAAGACAGATAACCCGATACGATGAAAGCCCGTCACAAATAATCTTTTTATGTTGGTAAACGTCTAGGCAATGTAGGCAACTCTTAAAGATAAGGAAAGGTACTCAGACACAGATAAACATTAATCAGCATTGTTCCGTCTTTGAAACATGTGAGCAGCCGACTCGTTACAGACTGAGAGGAAAAAACATACCATGTAACAAGTAATTCAAGTAGTAGTACCAGAGTAGTCAATACAGTAATATAAATAGTAGTACCAAGGTAGTCAATACAGTAATACAAGTATTAGTACCAGGGTAGTCAATACAGTAATACAAGTAGTAGTACCATGGTAGTCAATACAGTAATACAAGTAGTAGTACCAGGGTAGTCAATACAGTAATTCAAGTAGTAGTACTGGGGTAATCAATACAGTAATACAAGTAGTAGTACCAGGGTACTCAATACAGTAATACAAGTAGTAGTACCAGGGTAGTCAATACAGTAATTCAAGTAGTAGTAATAGGCCTACCAGGGTAGTCAATACAGTAATACAAGTCAATACAGTAATACAAGTAGTAGTACCAGGGTAGTCGATACAGTAATACAAGTAGTAGTACCACGGTAGTCAATACAGTACTAATAGTAGTAGTACCAGGGTAGTCAATACATTAATACAAGTAGTAGTACCAGGGTAGTCAATACAGTAATATAAGTAGTAGTACCAGGGTAGTCAATACAGTAATACTAGTAACAGTACCAGGGTAGTCAATACAGTGATACAAGTAGTAGTACCAGGGTAGTCAATACAACAATACAAGTAGTACCAGGGTAGTCAATACAGAAATGCAAGTAGTAGTACCAGGGTAGTCAATACATTAATACAAGTAGTAGTACCAGGGTAGTCAATACAGTAATATAAGTAGTAGTACCAGGGTAGTCAATACAGTAATACTAGTAGCAGTACCAGGGTAGTCAATACAGTGATACAAGTAGTAGTACCAGGGTAGTCAATACAACAATACAAGTAGTACCAGGGTAGTCAATACAACAATACAAGTAGTACCAGGGTAGTCAATACAGAAATGCAAGTAGTAGTACCAGGGTAGTCAATACAGAAATACAAGTAATAGTACCAGGGTAGTCAGCACAGTAATACAAGTAGTAGTACCAGGGTAGTCAATGCAGTAATACAAGTGTAGTACCATGGTAGTCAATATAATACAAGTAGTAGTACCAGGGTATTCAATACAGTAATACAAGAAGTAGTACCAGGGTGGTCAATACAGTAATACAAGTAGCAGTACCAGGGCAGTCAATAGAATAATACAAGTAGTACCAGGGTAGTCAATACAACAATACAAGTAGTACCAGGGTAGTCAATACAACAATACAAGTAGTAGTACCAGGGTAGTCAATACAACAATACAAGTAGTACCAGGGTAGTCAATACAGTAATATAAGTAGTAGTACCAGGGTAGTCAATACAGTAATACTAGTAGCAGTACCAGGGTAGTCAATACAGTGATACAAGTAGTAGTACCAGGGTAGTCAATACAACAATACAAGTAGTACCAGGGTAGTCAATACAACAATACAAGTAGTAGTACCAGGGTAGTCAATACAGTGATACAAGTAGTACCAGGGTAGTCAATACAGTGATACAAGTAGTACCAGGGTAGTCAATACAGTGATACAAGTAGTACCAGGGTAGTCAATACAACAATACAAGTAGCAGTACCAGGGTAGTCAATACAGTGATACAAGTAGTAGTACCAGGGTAGTCAATACAGTGATACAAGTAGTACCAGGGTAGTCAATACAACAATACAAGTAGTAGTACCAGGGTAGTCAATACAGTGATACAAGTAGTACCAGGGTAGTCAATACAACAATACAAGTAGCAGTACCAGGGTAGTCAATACAGTGATACAAGTAGTACCAGGGTAGTCAATACAACAATACAAGTAGTAGTACCAGGGTAGTCAATACAGTGATACAAGTAGTACCAGGGTAGTCAATACAACAAT
>CM060310.1:29024051-29026551 GCA_030674185.1 Monoplex corrugatus
GCCTAAACCTGTCCATGATTATACCTAATGCACCTTTAAAAGAGCAAGGCTAAAAAACAATGGACACTTAAATACATCAAGATACATGCCCATAACTGGGCAGTGAGTGCGTGTGAGTACTTTAATTGCTTAGGAGCAAAAAAGAGGACAACGTATGTGAGGCTTGAGGCTAGTATGCACTAGAGTGTTGTAGTGGTATTTTGGAAATGTCAGCGGCGATACAGTTGGGATGGTGGGTAAACGTTTGATCGACGTTAAATATCGCGACAATACTGAGCTTAACTGGACTAAATTGATCTGAACTAGAAGAACCCAAACGGCATTGGAAACGCAATAAATCACATGAGTAGAGACAAGTATAAAAGATACATTTTATTTCCAATTACAGTGCGTGTTTTATTGTTTTGTTTTGTTATGTTTTTTCTTCTTTTTTATGTTGTTTTCAATTATCACGTTTTATTTAGCTCTGTTATGTATACTCGTTGTTGTTGTTGTTGTGTTGTTGTTGTTGTTGTTGTTTGTGCTGCTGCTGCTGTGCTGTTGCTGCTTGTGTTGTTGCTCTTGTTGTTCTTCTTTTTTTAATTTGTTTTTAATTCTCACCCTTTTTATTTGTTTTTTGATTCTCACCTTTTTATTTTTTATTTTCTCTGCTTATAAACTCGCTGATGTTGTTGTTGTTATTGTTGTTGTTGTTGTTAATGTTTTGTTGCTCTTGTTGTTGCTTACTGTTGTTGCTGCTCTTGCTGTTGGTGTTTTCCATGCTTTTAAACAGAAATGTCGACATAGTTTTATACACAAGGACGTGTCAGAAGCCTAAATCTCTTCACCGACTGAGGGGAAGCCACATATGACCGAGAGACAAAGACGTGGACCTTTAAATAATTGATAAGATTCCATTCCACCATACAAACGGAGAGTGAGTGTGAGTAAGATTCGTTAATTACCAGCAAGGAAGAAGAGCGTGTGTGTGTGTGTGAGGTTTAGTTTGAGGTGTGACAAAGTGTGTTGGTAGCGATCTGAGAATGCTGGAGGCAAAACATGAATGGGGAGTAAGTGTTTGGTCAATGTGTAATTTTCTCGCCAGTGTTTAATTTGAACTATACTGATTAAAACTGAAAGATTCTAAGTGACACTAAAAGAAATAATTAAATAAACAAAATAAGTATGAATAAATTGAAAAAAAGTGAAATGCAGCTAGTGAATAAATCATGTGATCATAGAAAAGCAGAACGGATATATATATTTTTTTAACTTTGGTTTTAATTCTCACCTTCGTTTACCTTCTCTCCTTATGTAAGTTTATTTGATGTTGTTGTTGTTGTTGTTGTTGTTGTTGTTGTTGTTGATGATGATGATGATTATGATGATGTTGATGCATTTGTTGCTGTTGTTGCTGTTGTTGTTGTTGTTGTTGTTGTTGTTGTTGTTGTTGTTGCTGTTGCTGCTGTTGTTTCTTCCATGCTTTTAAACAAAATGTCGACATAGTTTTATACACAATGACGTGTCAGAAGCCTAAATCTCTTCACCGACTGATTGAACCCACACATGATCGAGAGACAAAGACGTAGGCCTTTAAATAATTGAGAAGATTCCAGCCCACCAAACAGACGGAGAGTGAGTGTGAGAAAGATTCATCATTGATTACCAGCAAGAAAGAAGAGCGTGTGTGTGAGGCTTAATGTTGAGGTGTGACAAAGTGTGTTGGTAGCGATTGGGAATGCTCGAGGCAATAACATGGAATGGGGAGTAAATGTTTGGTCAATGTGTAATTTTGTCGTCAATGTTTAATTTTGAACTATAATGATTTGAACTGAAAGATTCTAAGTGACACCAAAAAAGAATAAGTAAGTAAAGACAGGGATATGAATACAATTTGAAAAAAAAGAGAAATTCAGTTGGTAAATCATATAGCCATAGAAAAAACAACACACACAAAAAACAGGCACGATATCGTTCTCCTTCATTTTTGTTTTCGTTTTTTACTTTAATAATTCTGTGTGTGTGTGTGTGTTGTGTGTGTGTGTGTGTGTGTGTGTGTGTGGTGTGTGTGTGTGTGTGTGTGTGTGTGTGTGTGTGTGTGTGTGTGTGTGTGTGTGTGTGTTGTGTGTGTGTGTGTTGTGTGTGTTTGTTTCTCCTTGTTTTCTCATGTTTCTTTTGGTTTCTCTTTGTATCCATTGTTTTCGTATTTCAAACAGGAATTCCAATATGTTTATATATATATATATATATATATATAATTATTATATATATATATATATATATATTATATATATATATATATATAATGTAGATAGATAGATAGATAGATAGATATATGTAGATATATATAGATAAATACATATGTATATATATTATATATGTGACCCGTTTTCACGAAATGAGTCCTAACTCGCAGGCAGCGAAAAGCGTAGAGGCCCGGAAAATATGTAATGGGTCGATTTTGTCAATTTTGACTTTTCTTCAAAAATGGAATATTCAATCTTTGAACTACATGTACATG
>CM060310.1:29069051-29074051 GCA_030674185.1 Monoplex corrugatus
GAAATACATCAGTTTTCCAAACAACACGAAGAAAAAAAAAAAAAACAGTACAAGAGAGAAGACAGAAGAAAGAAGAGAAATGTAGAAGAACTAAGACAAGAGAGAAGACAGACAAGAAGAAAAGAAAAATAAAACAACTTAAGGAACCAATATCATTGTACTTTAAAAACTGACAAACTGTTTCATTTTGTAGTGGGAAAAAAAGTGTTAGCTGGAACGATTATTCAAACTTCTCGATGTTAATATTCACAGGTGCCCAAACGAAGAAATACTGAACAAGACATACACTGGTACATCAATAATATAAAACATAAAGCATGAGATAAAACCATCATACCAAATTTTGATTTTTACGAGGGGTGAAAGAAAGGAGAGATAGATAGATAGATAGATAGATAGATAGATAGATAGATAGATAGATAGATGGAAAGAAAGATAGATAGAGAGACAGAGACAGAGACAGAGAGAGCCAGAGAGAGACAGAGAGAGAAAAAGAGAGAGAGACAGAGAGGGACAGAGAGAGACAGAAAGAGACACAGAGAGACACAGAGAGACAGAGATACAGACAGAAACAGAGACAGAGAAAGACGGAGACAGAGACAGAGAGACAGAGAAAGAGAGAGAGAGAAAGAGAAAGAGAGACAGAGAGAGAGAGAGAGAGGAGAGAGACAGACAGACAGACAAACAGAGAGAGAGAGAGACAGACAGACAGAGACAGAGACAGAGAGACAGAGACAGAGAGACAGAGAGACAGAGAGAGAGACACAGAGAGAGAGAGACAGAGACAGAGAGAGACAGAGACAGAGAGAGTTAAAACAACTGTAGAAGAAGCAAAACTCAAGTCAAGCTTGCCGTTCCGTGTGTGGTTTCGATGTCGTGATCAATATTTTCTCGTTTTGACAGGCACCTTCAAGTACGTATGTTCTTCTGTGTGTGTGTGTGTGTGTGTGTGTGTGTGTGTGTGTGTGTGTGTGTGTGTGTGTGTGTGTGTGTGTGTGTGTGTGTGTGGTGTGTGTGTGTGTGTGTGTGTGTGTGTGTGTGTGTGTGTGTGTGTGTGTACGTACGTACATATATACATGCACACATACATAGCACACATACATACACACACACACACACACATACAACACTTACATACATACATGCACACAAACATACATACTTACACACATACATACATACATACATACATACATACATACATACATACACGCATGTATACATACATACATGCATACATACATACATACATACATATATATATATATATATATATATATATATATATACATACATACATACATACATACATACATGCATTTATACATGTATACATGCATACATACATATATACATACATACATACATACATACATACATACATACATGCTACATACATGCATATATACATACATACATACATACATACATACATACTCACATACATACATACATACATACATACATACATACATACATACATACATACATACATACACACACACACACATACACACATACACGCACACAAACAGGCTGACAGACAGACAGACAGACATACAAACATACGAAAATACGCTATTTTTCTTCTTTATATAAAAAACAAAAAAACAAAAAAACATAATGCAGTTAAAAACAAAAAAATAGACAGTTACATATATACATTATATCATCATGTGCCCTGCCGCATGGTGTCGGCGATCATTGCCCTCCATATGCATCTATCTCTCATTGCCACAAGTACATCTTCCACCCTCTTTGTCCTCAGCCACCGTGCAAGCCTGTCCAATACTTTCTCGATGGGTCTACCTGGTGTTCTCTTTCCCTCCAGCTTTCCATCATAGCAAAACAAACTTATGGAGCCCTCTTCTACATGCATATCAAAAACTGGCCGTTGCTGAAACGAGCAATCGTGGTTGTTGAAGTGTTTGTATTCTTCCTGTCTTGTATCAGTTGGCTTGTAAGCTTCCACGCTTACACACAGGACACGTCTAGATTTACCAATGGCGCAGATATCTTGTCTTAGACCATGTATATTCGCAATAGAATCGAAACTTTGATCTGAATGATTCTATTGGAAATCTACAGTCAATATGGAAACGGTGGTGAAAAAATACAGGACATTTATTGTACAGTTTTGCATTCGTTAAGGAACTCTGATCAATTAGTGGTATATAATTGGATATGGATGTACGTGCTTTATTACACATACCATAATATACATACATATTATGCATATGTATGATTGAGGCAACCGAGGCGTGGTTTCTAAGAAGAATGTTGAGAGTTCCATAGAAAGCAAAGAAAACAAACGAGACTGTCCTGATGGAAGCAAACACAAGAAGACCATTTATAAGTAGGATTAGGAAAAGACAGGCACAATTTACAGGCCATTTTACGAGGAAAGGGGAATTACAGCACCTCGTCACAACAGGAAAGCTGGAGGGAAAGAGAGCACCAGGTAAACCCAGGGAGAAAATATTGAACGGACTTGCAGGGTGGCTGAGGACAGAGAGGGTGGAGAATGTGCTTGCGAGGACGGGGATAGATGCGTGTGGACGGCCATAATCGCCAACGCCAGGCGGACAATTGATGATGGTGATGCCTATGCATATGTAGATACATAGCAACTATCTTGGCGCCGTGGTACTGAAGCAGGTTTGTGATTTAAGGTTTGTGGATTGAGTTCATACCAGTTTAGATCATCATGGAGTTGTATGGCCCTGGATTGACCCTACACAGACTTCAGCATTCTACGAGTTCAGTTTGAAAGACAACGACCGTACAAACTGAGTACCATCTAGTTCATCTATACACTATCAAGATTAAGAAATACTGATGTCTTTCCATCGTTCCAGTTTAGACGATGCGATAATACATTATGATAGAATGCATTAACGTTTAATTAAATAGTTTAATTTTAATCTGCAATGGAAATATACATTATCATTATTACCAGTCATAAGTTCCAGTGAAACGCCTATCTTCGCATTGAGGAGAACAAGCACACACACACACACACACACACACACACACACACACACACACACACACACACACACACACACACACACACACACACACACACACACACACAAACACACACACACACACACACACACACACACACATCACCACCACAACACACACACACACACATACACACACACACACACACAACACATACACACACACACAACACATACACACACACACACAACACACCACACACACACACCCACACACACACACACACACACACCCCACACACCACACACACACACATAGAGTAGTTCCATTTCCAAAGTCCCTGTATGCCCTGTTCACAAGATGACCTGAGATTATGTAGGTCAGGAAATGTGTCTGATATCCTCGATGGGAGAATAGAAGTGGTGCCAGCAGAAAAAGTAAACATGGAAACACACACACACACACACACACACACACACACACACACACACACACACACACACACACACACACACACACACACACAGACACACACATATACACACATATACACAAACACACACACATACACACACACACACGCACACACACACACACACACACGCACACACACACTTACATGTATATGCACAAACACACACACACACACACACACACACACACACACACACACACACACACACATGCACACACATACATACGCACACACACACGCACACACACACGCGCACACACACACACACACACACACACACACACATGCACACACACACACACACACACACACACACACACACAATTACAGGCACACACACACACACACACACACACACACACACACATATTCACACACACACACATTCACACACACACATACACACACACACACACACACTCACGCAAACACGCACACACACACACACACACAAACACACACACACACACAAACACACACACACACACACACACACACACACACACACACACACACACACACACACACACACACACACACACACATACACACACACACACTCACACACACACACATACACACTACATCACAAAAACAAAATATTGAAACAAACATGAAACAACAACATGAAAATGCATTCATAAATATATGCATATGGAGAACCAGATAGTTCTGACCAGACAGACAAACAGACACCAAATTAAATAGGGAAAAAAAAGTTTCACTGCCCTCAGGGAGAAACAGTCATCATCCGCTGCATGCCAAATGCCAGTCTTTTTCTGCATGTTTCTCTTATCCTCGAGGGCCATATTTTTGACACTGTTGTCAACAGATGGAGAAAGTCTTCCACTAGACCTCCATTGCTTTCCCTACACTACCTCCCCCCACCGGCTTTGTTTTCTTCTTGTTCTTCTTGTTCTTGTTCTTGTTCTTCTTGTTCTTGTTCTTATTCTTGTTCTTGTTCTTCTTGTTCTTGTTCTTCTTGTTCTTGTTCTTCTTCATCATCTTCTTCTTGTTCTTCTTCATCTTCTTGTTGTTGTTGTTGTTGTTGTTCTTCTTCTTCTTCTTCTTCTTCTTCTTCTTCTTCTTCGCATTCTTCTTCTTCTTCTTCTTCTTCTTCTTCTTCTTCTTCTTCTTCTTCTTCTTCTTCTTCTCGTTCTTCTTCTTCTTCTTTCTTCTTCTTCTTCTTCTTCTTCTTCTTCTTCTTCTTTGTACTTCGCATTCTTCTTCGCATTCTTCTTCGCATTCTTCGCATTCTTCTTCGCATTCTTCTTCGCATTCTTCTTCTTCTTCTTCTTCTTCTTCTTCTTCTTCTTCTTCTTCTTCTTCTTCGCATTCTTCTTCGCATTCTTCTTCGCATTCTTCGCATTCTTCGCATTCTTCTTCTTCGCATTTTTCTTCTTCGCATTCTTCTTCTTCTTCTTCTTCTTCGTATTCTTCTTCTTCGCATTCTTCTTCCTTCTTCGCATTCTTCTTCGCATTCTTCTTTTTCTTCGCATTCTTCGTCGCATTCTTCTTCGGAATTCTTCTTCTTCGCAATTCTTCTTCTTCACAA
>CM060310.1:29081551-29084051 GCA_030674185.1 Monoplex corrugatus
GGTGCATGCCAAGTCCAGCATCGTGACGCCTTGTGTTCACCAAAGGTGTTAGCCAGTGTCATGTTGTTGTATCCGGCGAACTCAAGTAGGCGCAGTCCTCGCTCGTTGGAAATTGCATTACAGGAGGGCCCACAATGGTTCTTCCAGTCTTTTAATGCATCAGTGCCCACCTTAGCATTCCAGTCTCCCTGAATGATAAGAATGTCTTTTTTGTCAACCTCGTCAATGATTTCTTGAAGTTGTGTGTAGAATTCCTCCACATCCTCATCATCATAGTCTGTTGTCGGTGCATAGGTTTGTATCGCTGTGATGTTGAATGGTGCTGCTCGGAGGCGGATGGAAATGAGCCTGTTGGATATTGGGCGGCACCCGAGTATTGAGTTCTTGACGTTCTTATTGACAAGAAATCCTACGCCGTGGATGTGTTTTTTCAAGTCTCCACTGTAGTACAATACATGTCCTTCCTCAGTTTGGTGTTCTCCATGATCTTTCCACCTGACTTCGCTCAGTCAAATTCATGGTAGCCAACCAAGCCATCCCCACTGTCACAGAAGAGCCAGTAAAAAGTCTCGGAAGATGGTATGATGACTCCCTGAAAGACACACAAAGGGGATGTGAAACCAAGCAAACAGCAGAAGAAGGCCTGAAGAAAATAGATAACTGCGGACTGCCAGGCAAATACAAAGTCTGGTGTCTACAGTTCATGCTGATACCAAAGCTGCTGTGGCCACTGCTAATCTATGACATTTGCACCAGCACAGTCGAAGCAATGGAAGCCAAAATCAACAAATACACAAGAAAATGGCTCGGTGTCCCACCTGGTCTCACTGATGTTGCATTCTACTGTCGTCAAGCAATGCTGAAGCTACCTCTCAAATCCATAGTGGAGGAATACAAAGTTGGAAAAGCAAGACTGTTGAGCATGCTGGAGGAATCGGAAGACAATATCGTGAGATCAGTTCATCCAAAGCTGAGAACTGGCAGAAAGTGGAAAGTCCAAGAGGCTGTAAACAATGCCAAGAGAAACCTCAGCATCAAAGAAATAATTGGACACACGCAAACCAACAGACAGGGACTGGGAGCAACAAAAATGCAGTGGTGGTCCAAAGCCAAAGGGAAGGAAAAAAGAGACATGATCATACAGGAGTTGAAGGAAGAAGAAGATGTCAAAAGAGTGCAGAAGGCAGTCCAGCAAGGTCAACAGGGGCAATGGACAACATGGGACAGTGCACTCCAAAGAAGTCTCAGCTGGAACGATATGTGGCACATGGCTCCTCTAAGGATAAGCTTCCTCCTCAGATCTGTATATGACCTGCTCCCCTCGAATGCAAACTTAGTGAAATGGGGGAAAGCAGACGACCCAGCATGTCCGCTCTGTCAGAAGAAACAAACAGTGGAACATGTCCTAAGCTCTTGCAAAGTAGCGCTAGCCCAAGGAAGGTATACATGGAGGCACAACCAAGTTCTGAAAGTGATCACAGATGTGGTTAGCGAAAAAACCATGACCCCAAACGCACCAATTGCTATGACAACGTTCTACAAAGCAGGAGGGAAACAGGTCTGGCCCGAAAGTGCTATGACAACCAGCACATTGCCAAAGGGTCTTCTGGATGGAGCAGTCGACTGGGAGTGTACAGCAGACCTCCCAGAGTGGAGAAATTACCCAGATGTCATCAGCAAGACAGGCATGAGACCAGACATCGCTCTCCACTCTGACTCCTCGAAACAAGTGATTCTGATAGAACTCACTGTGCCATACGAAAGCAGAATGGAAGAAGCACATATCTACAAGACCGAAAAATACGCCGGTCTTGCCAGCACCCTGAAGAAAGCAGGTCTGCGGGTCAAAATCTTCGCCATAGAGGTCGGGGCAAGAGGGTTTGTGGGCACCTCCGCTTATGATCTCATGAAACAACTCGCCATTTCTGGGAAGAAGAGGACTAGAGCCCTTAAAGCGATGGCAGAGGCAGCAGAAAGGAGCTCAAGCTGGATCTGGGCAAGGAGGAACGAAAAAAGTGAACTTCATAAGGATTAAATTCCCTACAGATGATGTGTGCCCCGTTAGCACATTGGTAAAACCGCGTACCGCAGTTCTGAAAAAAAAAAAAAAAAAAAAAAAAAAAAAAAAAAAAAAAAAAAAATAGACAACAGCAGAAGGGCATCCAGGAGTCATGACCTGGATGTGGCCCGGCCCCCCGAGAGTGTAAGGAATTCAGGGCCGAAACACTTGTCTAAAGGGGGTTACTTCTCTGAAGACCTTCTGTTGTCTAGCTCTTCCTAGAGTTTCTTTCTACCAATACATGTCCTTCCTCAGTTTGGTGTTCTCCATGATCTTTCCACCTGACTTCGCTCAGTCCAACTACATGCCAGGAATATCTTTCCAGCTCATGCGTAAGTTCGTGCAATTTGCCTGGCTGTGCAAGTGTTCTAACATTCCATGTGGCGATGGTGAGAGTTTCTCTTCCTCGGATCTTTTTTGAAGAGGTTCCACCAGTCGCAT
>CM060310.1:29114051-29116551 GCA_030674185.1 Monoplex corrugatus
AAACAAATAAAAAAGAAAAGAAAGACAGAAAGAAAGACAGAAAGAAGCAGAAAGACTAGAAAGAAGAAAGAAAGAAAGACAGAAAGATAGAAAGAAGAAAGACAGAAAGAAGAAAGAAGAAAAGAAAAGAAGTTCAACAACTTAGGTCTAAAACAGGTCAGATCTGATCCAGATTACGATATGTTGAGTTCTCCGTTTATTTCGTGTACAATCATTTCCAATGTGTTTGACCTTCTCGTCTCGTAATTTTGATATACAAATCCAGTTATCAATGTTTTGTATGTGTGGACACATAATTGGAGGAGATATCAGAGAGAGAGAGAGAAGAGAGAGGAGAGAGAGAGCAGACAGACAGACAGAGACAGAAGACAGAGAGAGACAGAGAGAGGACAGAAAGAGAGACAGAGAGAGACACAGAGTAGAGAGACAGAGAGTGTCTGTCTGTGTGTCTGTTTGTCTGTCTGTCTGTCTGTCTGTTATGTCTGTGATTGACAATTGATAACAAGTCTGTGTAAAACCAAGACATAAGTCCCTGTCACCCGACCATGGATTCACAACGCTGGTCTGACTATTTGCTGTACAAATTTCATTAAAACTGCTGAAACCGACTCGTGAAAGGAACAGTCCTGGTTACATTTCACTTGCATATTGGGGAACGCTTGCCTGTCTTTCAGACAACTCGCCTCCTGTCTGACTCTGGCAACAATGCAGTGTCAGTGTCGGCCATTGAAATGCAAATGTTTTACGTACTGAACGGCTCCGGAGATTACGGGGGAAGCTTAGGCCCAGTCCTGAGAAATTCCAAGCCACCTTTCCTGCATGCAGTACAGATAAACCCTCGCCCCACTAGAATATTCATAGAACTGACCGTTCTGCCGTCTAGTTAATAGGATGTGCTGCAGTTTCAACAAAAGCTACGCTGGGTATTCTAGTCCCTGGATTGAAATGTGTCCACGTATTTCTTTAAAGTATGGCTGGCTACTGCATGCAGTTCAGAAGTGCCCAGACAGTGTAGGCTGAATTGGAAGGTAGTAATTACCCAGACGAGTTCTTTATTTTGTATGCTGATAGGACATACAGGAATATGTCTCCATAATTGACTGACGTAATAGTGAAGTTTTTTTTTTTTCCTTCCAGTAGTTTTCAAATCAGCCTATTTATACCACAAAGAGCATGATGTTTCAGTTTGTCTTTTATCTTTCATCGTCCACATCATCATCTCATCATCATAATCATCAGCATCAGCAGCAGCACAGCAGCAGCAGCATCACCATCATCATCACACATCAATCGTCATCGTCGTCGTCGTCGTCGTCATCATCATCATCGTCGTCGTCATGTCATCATCATCATCATCATCATCATCATCATCATCATCATCATCATCATCATCATCATCATCATCATCATCATCATCATCATCATCATCATCATCACCACCACCACCACCACCACATCAACATCGTCGTCACACACCACACATCACCACCACCACCACCACACCACACCCCACCACCACCACCACCACCACCACCACCCACTCCCAAAACATCATCAAGATAAGTATTATTGTCATCATCAAAATCATTATCATCATTACCAAAACCAAACATTATATATCATCATCATCATCATCATCAAACAGCAATCACTAGAAGAATATCTTCATCATCTATCACTATGTCAGAGGTTGGAGTGTGGAACTGACAGAGAGGAACTCAGCGCAGTCTGGGTTTTATTAACATTTAACACGTCTGCCAGATGTTTATTAGAAGACATGCATAGTCATGCATATGGTTTGTCTAATCATAATGAATAATTCCTCAACAAATCCTAGACTCAAAACTGGTATCAGTTCTGCTAAGAATCAAGATTTTACATCTTGAACAGCAACAAACAAACAAAAACAAAAAACGACTTAGGGCTAACCACAAACTTGGTTCGTACGACAATAAAAAGAAACAAAACAGAAATAGGATTGGAAAACAACAATGAAGAGAGAGAGAGAGAGAGAGAGAGAGAGAGAGAGAGAGAGACTCAGACAAACAGAGAGACAGATAGAGACAGACGATAGAGACAGATACAGATAGAGAGGGACAGTAGACATAGACAAAAAGACAGAGACAGAGGAGGAGAGAAAGAGGAGAGAGAGAGAGGGAGGGAGAGAGACAGAGACAGAGAAGAGAAAAGAGAGAGATATAGACAGACAAACAACAAACAATAATACAACAACAGACAGACAGATGACAGAGAGACAGAAGGACAGAGAGAGAGACAGAGAGAGAGAAGAAGAGAGAGAGAGAGAGAGGAGGAGACGAGAGAACAGAGAGAGACGAGAGAGAGAGAGAAGAGAGAAACAGAGAAACACAGAGAGAAGAAGAGGAGAGAGAGAAGAGAGAGAGAGAGCAGAAGAGAAGAACAGAGAGAAACAAGAGAGACAGAAACGAGATAGAGAGAGAGAGAGAGAGAGAGAGAGAAAACACAGAGAACAGAGAGACAG
>CM060310.1:29141551-29144051 GCA_030674185.1 Monoplex corrugatus
GTGAACAGAAAGATTGAAACATAATAAGGCTGGACATTTGTCCATTTTCTTCTTAGAATCAAAGTTTAGGAAAACTGCTAACTGCAAAACTTTGAAAAGCAAGGATCATTTCTTATTTATAAAAGCAAAACAAACAAAACATCCAGAAGAATATTGAACGTTATGACAGAGAAACAAGTAAGAAAAGGATAAAAAAAATTAGAAGAAAAGGTTCTTTTAATTAAAAAGGGGGAGGTGGAGATAGAGAAACTGAAAGAGAGATATACAGAGAGAGAGAGAGAGAGAGAGAGAGAGAGAGAGAGAGAGGGGGGGAGAGAGAGAGGGGGGGAGAGAGAAAGAGAGAGAGAAAGAGAGAGAGAGAAAAAGAGACAGACAGAAAGAGAGAGAGAGACAGAGACAGACAGAGAGAGAGAGAGAGAGAGAGAGAGAGAATGTTTTTAATAAATATAAAGTAGTTGTGGGGACATATGATCCGTCTGAATAATACAGATGTTTAAATGGAAACAAACGATATAAAATATTGAGGAACTTTACTGACATGAGGGTGTTACATTCGAAACAAAAGAGAAGTGTCAGGGTTTGAAGACTTTAAAGGCTTTTTGTTAATCATTTAGCCACCCATTAATGATCTTGGATTTCGCTGCATCATATAGTTTAATTTTCTTTGTCCAAAATGCTGATTAACTATGTAAGCATAAACAAGTCGTCCAGGCAGTTTTGAAACAGATGTAGGCAACGACAGGGGCTTGAAGTTGTTCATAGCATGTATGTTCCCTCGTTTGTATAATGGAATGACTTAAGCTTGTGTGAAAGTTGCGCGAAAATTATTGTGAAAGAAGCAAAGAATGAAAAGACAGATACAAGAATGTGAGTCCTAAGATGCGTAACATGTCAGTGTTTGGGGGGCGGGAGGGGGGTGATGTTCTCGAAACCATATGAGTTTTCTACATTTTAAAGATGAAAGAAAGATACGATTTTGTGAGTAGACTTTGAAAGGAAAAGAATACAATTCTATTAAATACTTTTGTAGAGCAAAATTATTGCAGGATTGAAGTATTCAAAAAATGCATTGTTCTTTTTAGAAACACATTGTTTCCATATTTAAAAAAAAATCAAATGGTTGTTATATGTGTTAACTAAAATGGAACATTCCTCTCTTCAGTTACTCAATTGTGAACCGTTTTCACGAAATGAGTCCTAACTCGCAGGCAGGGAAAAGCGTAGAGGCCCGGAAAAAGGTGTGATGGGTCGATTTTGTCAGTTTTTGCTTTGCGTCAAAAATGGAATGGTTAATCTTTAAATTACATGTACATGCACTCAGCACTTTATAATGCAATCGGAAATGTACTTAAAATGCGTTTTAACCAGATAACGGCAAGCTTTTTGTGTCAGAAAAAGGGATATACAAACTTAAATAAGAAGACAATTACAGTACATTTCCACACCAATTTTTGTTTGCTATTGTGGCTTGGAGTGTTTTACCTTGGTACAAAATTTGGTAAAGATTGGTGAAGTAGAAATACCTGTTGCTAAGGTAAAACTTCACTGATGTGGTGAAAATTTTAAAACTTGATTTTCATAAAAATGGCTGTTTGCTGTTACACACTTCAAACACGCATAACTTCCTTATTTTTAGGAGTAGAATAATGAATTTCATATGAAAAGAAAGATAATAATCTGGACGTTTTTTTGTTTTTTTTTTTGAAATCATGGTGCCTTAAAATCTGTTATTTTCACCTGAGCACTCATTTTGTTAAAACGGGTCATAATTAGGTGAATTTGTGACTAATTATATATATATATTGCTAATCGGAGAGAAGTTATGCTGATACAGTCTGGGACTCACTTACGAAAGAAGGAATGTTTAGATTTCATAACCTTATACAGGATTCCACTGTTTCTCATTGAAATATTCGTGATGGCCAGTTACATTGCAATTATTTGTCTTTCATTGTATCAAACGTGTCTTGTGTGAACCATCCACATATGAGTTTTGGTTTAACTCATCAATGTATCGAAAAAATACTTTTACTGACAAAGGTCAAATATGCTTTAGTCCAAAAAGAAATACTGTCATCCACAAGATTAAATCATCAATAAATTCATGCATCTGAACAGATCATCCCATGCATCAAAATATATCTTACCATCTATTTATTGATATGTAGTAATGAGTATAGAGATCGCTAAACGTAGTCTGGTATTGTAGCAAAGTGAAGACGATGGATGACTTTTTGGCTAAGCGTCTGGTATGTTGTGCAATGGTCTGGAAGACTGGTGTCTGCATGCCCAAGCTGCTGGGCAATTGAGCGTGAATATCTCATCAGGTGCAGGGAAGTCTGCACGTCTGTGCGCCTGTCATAATTGATGATGATACTAATGATGATGACTGAGAAAATGTAAGGATGGGATGGGGAAAGAGAAGAGGTAAAGAAAAGAGAGAGAAAGAGAGAGACAGAGAGAGACAGAGAGAGACAGCGAATAAGATCGAAAGTAAGAG
>CM060310.1:29149051-29156551 GCA_030674185.1 Monoplex corrugatus
AACAGCATTATCAACAATAAGAACAACAACATTGAAATCGTCATCGTTATCGTCGTCGTTATCATCACCACCACCCACACACACCATCAATCATCATCATCATTTTTTTCTTCTTCTTCTTCTTCTTCTTTTTCTCTTCTTCTTCTTCTTCTTCTTCTTCTTCTTCTTCTTCTTCTTCTTCTTCTTCTTCTTCTTGCCATCATCATTATCACCACCACCACCAACAACAACCACTACCACCACCATCATCATCACACAGTCATCACTATCGACGTCATCATCATCATCAGATCATCATCATCAGCATCATCATCATCATCATCATCATCGCATCGTCATCATCATCACTATCAAATGCCTGTTGCCGGTAACAATCATTCAGTCCAGGAACCACAATCAATGATGATCCCTCACGCGGAGCAGTGCCCTCAGATGTTCCACTGACCTACATCCCAGTTCGAGCGCTCTTTCTGTCTCACGCGTTGCACGATGCGGGCACTGTCAAATCGAGTCCTAATCTGGTGAGGAGATCACTGCCGTTGCTGCATCTTCCCAGCCATTCTAACACATTTTGTGCCAGCCAGCATCGCCTGCAAGTGCGGTTTTGTTGTTGTTGTTGTTGTTGTTGTCGTTGTTGTTTGGTGGTGATGGTTTTTCAGCCATGCAAAATTAATTCCCAACACCAAAAACTTGCATTTATCGCACAGACAGAATCTGTGTTAACCCATCTGCCACAATGCATTAGCCAAACACTAAAGGCGATAATTTATCCTACGAACAGTCTTTGTTAATCCATCTATTCAACCCCCCCCCCCCCCCAAAAAAAAAAAAAATCTTAGTTAATCCATCTACTCACCCCCCCCTCCCCACCATCCACATAACATCTTACCAACCTGGACATTGTCCCAAGTAAAACTAGTGAAAGGTATAATGACTACCGGGCTAAACGTATCTCTCAGTAAAATGGCTGCTCACTAGCGTAGCTTTCATCGGCGATCCGGCCGACTTCTTCAGCGCAACTGCTGGGTTGAGATCTGGCTACAGTGCGCCTCGCCGTGAGCGAACTCACGACAGCGCAACTGAACGAGTGAGGAGTACACCGAAAGGCAGGTTATGTCGGCCCCGGTCAGGGTTCAGGGTGGGGTTCCTTGCGGCGATGTAGACTGCATCCTAGTGAAAGGTACATATGGTCACCACAGTAATGGCGTTTAGAGTGAATGAATATTCCACAACCTCAAGTAGTAATTACAGGGGGGGAAATGAAGCCAGCTCAATCAACTTGAGCCACTCATTCAATCACACAATCGATAAAAGGATCATCCATCTTCATTTCAGCGCTGTGAACATGCTATGCATACTTAATTTTCATAACAATTCAATAAGCTTTCCTGATGTTGATTTCACACACACAGACACATACACACACACACACACACACACACACACACACACACACACACACACACACACACACACACACACACGCACACACACCACACACACACACACACACACAAACACACTCACACACACACACACACACATACACACATACAACAACAGACAGACAGACAACACACACACACACACACACACACACACACACACACACACACACACACACACACACACACACACACACACACACACATTCTCTCATTGTCTCCACAGTTACTCGCACTATCGTTTCCCCTTCTTTCTCTCGTTTTCTGTCTACGTCTCTCTGTCTTGTGTCTTTTCTTCTCTCTCATCTCTCTCTGTCTTCTGTCTCTGTCTTTCTGTCTGTCTCTGTCTCTGTCTCTCTGTCTCTTTGTCTCTGTCTCTGCCTGTCTCTCTCTCTCTCTCTCTCTTCTCTCTCTCTCTCTCTCTCTCTCTCTCTCTCTCTCTCTCTCTCTCTCTCCCTGCCATTTTTCTCTTATCTGTCTGTCTGCCTGTCTGTCTGTTAGTCTGTGTGTCTACCTGTCTGCCTGCCTCTGTCTCTCTCTCTCTCTGTCTCTCTCTCTCTCTCCTCTCCTTCCTTGCCCAGCCCCTTTTTCTCGTGTCTGTCTCTGTCTGCCCCGTCTGTCTCTCTTTCTGTCTCTCCCTCCCTCCTCTCTCTCACCATCCTCCTTTCTCTCTCTCTCTCTCTCTCTTCTCTCTCTCTCTCCCTCCTCCTCTCTCTCACCATCTCCTCTTCTCTCTCTCTCTATCCCTGTATCTCTCTCTCGTCTCTCTCCCTCTTAATCTCTCCCTCTCCTCCCTCCATCAGTGACTTGTCTATGTTTTCTGTGTGTCTGTGTCTGTGTCTCTTGTGCCTGTGTGTCTGTCTGTCTGTCTCTCTCTCTCTGTCTCTGTCTCTGTCTCTGTCTCTGTCTCTCTCTCTCTCTCTCTCTCTCTCTCTCTCTCCTCTCTCTCTCTCTCTCTCTCTCTGCCTCTGCCCAGCATCGACTAATCTCCTTTTCGTTAACAAAGGCAGGTAACCTGGGAACAATGGACAAATATAAAATCAAAACCCGCCAGACAACGTGAAATCAATAAACGCTCTTTTATAATGTGCTGAAGAAAATGTTTCTTTTTTTTTTTTCAAGAAATGCAGACAAAGAATAATATCTTTGGGGTTGAGCTTTCCAATTTTACCTCAGGAATTACAGTGGTGGCCTTGGCTTTCGATAGATCACATACTTCTCAAGTCTGTCTGGTACAAATCTCACGCTATTTGTCTTTTTCCAAGTGTAGGTTCTTTTTTTCTCTTCTTCTTCTTCAAGATATAGACAGAGTCTACTTCTTTGTTTCAGGGGTGAAAAGTGAAAAAAAGGTGCGTGAGTGTGTGTGTGTGTGTGTGTGTGTGTGTGTGTGTGTGTGTGTGTGTGTGTGTGTGTGTGTGTGTGTGTGTGTGTGTGTACGTGTGTGTGTGTGTTGTGTGTGTGTGTGTGTGCGTGTGTGTGTGTGTGTGTGTATGTGTGTGTGTGTGTGTGTGTGTGTGTGCGTGTGTGTGTGTGTGTGTATGTGTGTGTGTGTGTGTGTGTGTGTGTGTGTGTGTGTGTGTGTGTGTGTGTGTGTGTGTGTGTGTGTGTGGTTGCAAGTGAGAAATGCAAAATGGATTGATATCAAAACACAAACAAGCAAACAAACAAGTGTAGTGTGTTCATAAATTTATAATGAACAAAACATGACGAACGTTGCGTGATGACTGGTCGATTGCTTAATTGACAGATTGAGTCTATGATGACGTGATTGAGGGATTGAGTGATTGTGTGATTACATGATTGTTTTCAATGCATTTTTCTATCGATGTTATGAGAGAATACTTGGTTTACTTATCTGACGGTAAAACACTATTTTTAGATAATCATATATATATATATATATATATATATATATATATATATATATATATATATATATATATATATATACATATTCGCGATTGTTTTAATTGAATCTATGTTACGTGATTTATGTTATTTTTTATACTAATTATACGAATGAGTCAAGGCCTTTGCTTCTTGTGCGGTTTTCAAAAATCATAGTTCCAGTCTGGGGCTTACCCAGAAATATCTCAATTCCCAGGTAGTGTGTTTTCATTGGACTACTGCTTTTAGCATATGTGCTGGATTTGGTTATACGCATCGTTGCAAAAGCAGTAGTTATGATATGATATTATTTTGAAGCTGGAAGCAAAGGTGATTATTGCCTTCTGCAAGAATCTGACTGAAAGAAGAATGTTAC
Source organism: Monoplex corrugatus (assembly GCA_030674185.1). NCBI lineage: Eukaryota > Metazoa > Mollusca > Gastropoda > Littorinimorpha > Ranellidae > Monoplex > Monoplex corrugatus. The sequence goes on from CM060310.1 coordinate 29,152,760, forward strand.
CAGAACGTAAATGAGTTTGCTACACTGAGAGTCCAGAATGACTGAGAACACTATTACATTAAAGCTGAAAAAAAAGGTGATCCTTGCCTTCTAAATATATCTGACTGAAAGACTGTTATGAGATAGTTGTTGAGTTTGCAAGGAGAAGAAGCAGAGAAAGAGAGAGAGGGGGGTAGAGAAAGACAGAGAAAGAGAGAGAGAGAGGGAAAGAGAGAGAGAGGAAGAGAGAGAAAGGGAGAGAGAGAGAGGGAGAGAGAGGGAGAGGGACAGAGAGAGAGAGGGAGAGGGACAGAGAGAGAGAGAGAGAGAGAGAGAGAGAGAGAGAGAGAGAGAGAGAGACTAACGCTCATTTTTCGATGGACTATTGAATGGGTGGATACTTGAATGTCCAGCACAATAGCCACGATACAAGAGCTAAAAAACACACGTTGATGTTTGGTGGAACAAGCTTCCTGGGATATTATGGCAGAATGCTAATATAAACAAGACTGTAAATAGTTATATGTAGATGTGGCAGGTGGTGGTGGGAGATGGGTGACAGTAGATAACAAGAGAGAGAAACGAGAAAGAGACAGAGACAGAGACAGAGAGAGGCAGAAAGGCAGAAAGAGAGAGAGAGAGGAGGGAGTGAGCGAGAAAGTGAGATAGAATGAGACAGAACAGACAGAGACAGAGAGACAGATGAGAGAGTGAGCATTGGCTGGAGAACTAAATTAAATATGTTGAAAAATGGCAAAAAAGAATGACCACCAAATTAACATTTTCTAATTCTATAGAGGCAATGATTATGCAAGACAATTTGTTCAGATTAGTGCCACCCCACAGCGCTGTCTCCATCTTTCGCCCACCATCCATTTGACCCTTGACTCATGCTACCCGATCCCCTGCCATTCCCAAACACTCTGGCACACCCAATCACTGCCTCCCCTCACATACCCATTCTCCTGGACAACCTCAGTAAAAGGCAGCAACGAACAGTCAGTCTCCAGGGCAATACCGTTCAGAGTGAATAATTCTTAAAGAACCTCGACCAGCAAATTACAGGCTAAAAACCGAAGTCAGCTCAATCAACTCTGGCCATTTATTCATACAATCGATGAAAGCGGCATCCATCTTAATACCAGTGCCACAAACGTTTTGTCTGCTCTACCATTTGATTTTTGGTTGGCCCTTTCATTCTATAACCCCTCCTTTTTTACACCCACTCCTTCTTCAGCTTTCTTTTTTCCTGTGCCATAATTGGAACCACATTTTAAGTGGATTCTCATGGCATATTTGCATTTCAGTACTTGAAGTTGATGCTTTGTTGTGGCGGTGGGTGGATGGGGTGGAATGAGCAAACGTGTGATCAGTGCAACTGAGATGGCGCAAAGTTGGGAATGAAAGAAAAGAAATAGATCCCTGTGTTTGTTTGCCTTCGTGGACATGGGGCACAAATGATGGAACGAGCTTTGCATTGCAAAGAAGTTTGTATTTATTTTCATTAATTCGTGAACTATGTGTCACGTTTATATTTCGTTGGTTCTGCGTGACAGAATGATCCAGCCATAGACGAGTCCCTCTTGCTTTCGTTCATATATCTGAATGGATGATAAAAAAGAGAGAGAAAAAGAAAGAAGAGAGAGAGAGAGACAGACAGACAGACAAACAGACAGAAAGACAGAGAGAAGAGAGAGAGCGTTGGATGGGAGAACTCAATTCAAAATGTTGGAAAAATGGAAAATAAAAAAAAGAATGACCACCAAAATCAATATTTTCTAATTCTATATAAACAATAATTATGCAAGACAATCCATTCAGATTAGTGCCACCCCACAGTACTGTCTCCATCTTTCACCCACCATCCATTTGACACTTGATCCCATACTACCCGATTCCCTCCCATTCCCAAACAATCTGGCACACCCAATCACTTCCTCACCTCACATACCCATTCTCCTGGACAACCTCAGTGAAAGCCAGCAACGAACAGTCAGTCTCCAGAGCAATACTGTTCAGAGTGAATACTTCTTAAAGAACCTCAACCAGCAAATTACAGGCTAAAAACCGAAGACAGCTCAATCAACATTGACCATTTATTCATACAATCGATGAAAGCAGCATCCATCTTAATACCAGTGCCATGAACTTAAGCCTGCTCTACTGTTTGATTTTTGGTTGGCCCTTTCATTCTATAACCCCCTTGTTTTACTCCCACCCCTCCTTCAGCTTTCTTTTTTTCTGTGCCATAATTGGAACCACACTTTAAGTGGATTCCCATGGCATATTTCCATTTGATAACTTGAGGTTGATGCTTTGTTGTGGCGGTGGATGGATGCGATGGAACGAGTAAACGTGTGATCAGTGCAAGTGAGATTGTGCAAAGTCAGGAAAGAAACGGAAAGAAATGGATCCTTGTGTTTGTTTCCCTTCAAGGGGCACAAATTATTGAACGAACTTTGCATTGCAGGGAAGTGTGTATTCATTTGATTAACTTGTGGAATCTGTGTCACTTTTACATGTCGTTGATTCTGCGTGACAGACTGATCAAACAATAGACGGCTTTCTATTGTTTTCTTTGATATATATATATATATATATGAACGGATGATAAAAACGAGAGAGAAAGAGAGAGAAAAAGAGACAGGAGAGAAACAGAGAGAGAAACACAGACAGAAACAGAGAGAGACAGACAGACAGAGACAGAGAGAGAGAGAGACAGACAGACAGACAGAGACAGAGAGACACAAAGACAAAGAGAAAGAGAGAGAGACAGAGAGACAGAGAGACAGAGACAGAGACTGAGAGACAGATAAAGAGAGAAAGAGAGAAAGAAGAGAGAGAGTGTTGGGTGGAGAACTAGATTTATAATGTTGAGAAATGGTAAAAATGAATGAAAACCAAATTAACATCTTCTAATTCTATAGAGACAATGATTATGCAAGACAATCTGTTCAGATTAGTGCCACCCCACAGAGCTGTCTGCATCTTTCACCCACCATCCATTTGACCCTTGACTCATGCTACCCGATCCCCTGCCATTCCCAAACACCCTGGCAAACCCAATCCCTGCTTTCCCTCACATACCCATTCTCCTGGACAACCTTAATGAAAGCCAGCAACGAACAGTCAGTCTCCAAGGCAATACCGTTCAGAGTGAATAATTCTTAAAGAATCTCGACCAGCAAACTACAGGCTAAAAACCGAAGACAGCTCAATCAACGCTGGCCATTTATTCATACAATCGATGAAAGCGGCATCCATCTTAATACCAGTGCCACGGACTTGTTGCCTGCTCTACCATTTGATTTTTGGTTGGCACTTTCATTCTATAACCCCCTTTTTTTCACTCCCACCCCTTCTTCAAATTCGTTTTTTGCTGTTCCATAATTGGAACCACACTTTAAGTGGATTCTTATGGCATATTTGTATTTCAGAACTTGAGGTTGATGCTTTGTTGTGGTGGTGGGTGGATGGGGTGGAATGAGCAAACGTGTGAACTGTGCAACTGAGATGGTGCAAAGTTGGGAATGAAAGAAAAGAAATGGATCCCTGTGTTTGTTTGCCTTCGTGGGCATGGGGCACAAATGATGGAACGAGCTTTGCATTGCAAGTTTGTATTTATTTCATTAATTTGTAAAATGTGTGTCACGTTTATATTTCATTGGTTCTGCGTGACAGAATGATCAAACAATCTGTTCTTTTCGTTGATATATCTGAACGGACAAAAACGAGAGAGAAAGAGAGAGAGAGAGTGAGAGAGAGAGAAAGAGACAGACAGAGATACCTATATATGTATATGTATCTGTATCG
>CM060310.1:29164051-29168746 GCA_030674185.1 Monoplex corrugatus
GAGAGAGAGAGATAGAAAGACAGGGAGAGAGAGAGAGGGAGAGAGACAGACAGAGACAGAGACAGAGACAGACATAGACAGACAGACAGACAGACAGAAGAGACAGAGACGGAGAGACGGAGAGATGGAGACAGACAGAAGCAAAGAGAAAGTAACCTATTAAAGAGTAAACAGTATTTGAATGTGCCATGACCCATGCAAAATAAATGTCTGACCCCCACGAACCATGGTTTTTTTTTTTTTATTTTTCATTTTTTTTTTTTTTTTTTTTTTTTCATAAGTAGAAGATGACAATAACTATTCACGTCGCGAGATACAGAGAGATGCAGACACCTTAATAGTGTACGGTTGCCATTAAGAAAACAGTTTAACTAATGTCAATGACATTTGCAGAGTTTTATGGTAGCGTCTGGTATTTGGACACAGGAAGACTACTATAGTCGATAGCCCAGGCAACGATACTTACAGAGTTTTATAGTAAAACCATTGGGAATAATAATCATCATAAAATGAAATCATATCTTTCTGTTGAAATGGAACACTAAGGCAAACACCATTTGTATAAATCTTACATCAGTATCAGTACCTAAGAGTTTTATCAAACATAATTGTTAAACTGTTTTTAGTACTTACTGTACCGCAATTTGGTTGATAGTAAATGAATGAAGTATAATCGGATAAGAAAAAAAAAGAAAATGGAGGACAGTGAAAGAAACACTTGTTTATCCATATAATCAAAGTAGCAATCAGCAGCAGCAGCAACATAAAACAAACAAAACAAAAAAACAATAAATAAGTAAATAAATAAACAATACACATAAAAAATAATGATGATACATACATTAAAAAAACAAAATAAACAGATTTTTAGCAAATTCAAGAAATGAAAATAAAAAGAACAATAACAAAACACAAAAAAACGACTATAAAACAAAGACAAACAAAAATACCGATGACAACAAAAGTGATAGTAAAAACAATGATGATGATGATGATGATGATGATGATGATGATGATGTCGATGATGATGATGATGATGATGATGATGATGATGATGATGATGATGATGATGATGATGATGATGATGATGATGATGATGATGATGATGATGATGACGACGACGACGACGACGGATACGGCGACGACGATGATGATGATGGGGATGATGGTGAATATGATAATAATGACAAAAATAACAATAATGATAATAATAATAATAATAATAATAATAATAATAATAATAATAATAATAATAATAATAATAATAATAATAATAATAATAAAAATAATGATAATATTAATAATAATAATAATAATAATAATATAATAATAATAATAATAATAATAATAATAATAACAATAATAATAATAATAATAATAGCAATTACTATTATTATTATTACTATTATTATTATTATTATTATTATTATTATTATTATATTATTATTATTATTATTATTATTATATTATTATCATTATCTCATTATTATTATTATTACATTTTTATTATTATTATTATTATTATTATTATATTATTATTATTATTATTATCATAGCATCCTAGAACACAGACCTTGTATAAAACATGTGAGCTGTAATGGAGTTCTAAGTCAAACACATATGAAAACTGGACTGTGATGGTTAGGTGATCGGCAGTACTTAGAGCTGAATAAATGTATGCAGCATATCATGTTATAAGAAAGAGAGGTACGTAATGTATATTCCTGAATTAGTTATTTGGGTCAAACATAGTTCTAGAATCGTTCAGCACAAACCATGTAAGTTAGGTAAAAGAACGTTCTAATGTTAGATGATAAGTTGAATCAAGTAACTATATCAACATGTAATGGTAGGCCTACTATTTGTGAACTATTTTTATTGCTTTTATTATGTTGTATATCTTTGTCCTTCCACTTATATAAAGAAACTAGATTAATGGATTAAAAAAAAGTATCTCAACACGAATTGTTGATACTTATGCAGAGACTATACCTATTACAATTGAAATTGTAGAATACAGCAGTAGATGCAAACTGCTGTGTTGAAGTTTCGTGCAATTAAGTTAATATTCGGTCGGAAGAAACATACACTTCCAGTGCCACCGACCGAATATTCGGTCGGCGACCTTTCCTATTTTTTTAGCCAGAAAACCCCAACACTTTCAGTGACTTGTGAGATATCAACGGAAACTTCAGGATTCCCTCTATAGATAAATGCTATAACTACAGAGATGATTGAAGCCCTGGAGGAATTTGGTATTGAAAAATATAACAGCCCTCCTAACTGAAATTTATGACACTGGAAAAATCCCCAAAGATACGTCAAAATCAATTTTCATTGCACTTCCAAAGAAGACAGGGGTTATAGAATGCGAACTCCATCGCACAATCAGCTTGATGAGTCATGTAACAAAAATCCTATTAAGAATAATCATGATGAGGACAAGGAATAGAATCAAAAGAGAAATAGCAGAAGAACAGTGTGGATTTGTCGAAGAGAAAGGACTTGTTAATGCCATATACGTCCTAAGAACTATCATAGAGAGGTCAATCGAGATGAATAATGATTTATATTTATGTTTTGATGATTATACCAAGGCTTTCGATCGGGTAAGACATGAAGAATTGATCAACTAACTAGAAAACTCAATATTGATGGAAAAGATCTATGAATAATCAGAAATATGTATTGGGAACAAACAGCTGTAATGATAAAAAAAAAACAACGATATAAGCTCTTTCCAAAATATCAAAAGAGGAGTCAGACAAGGTTGTGTTTTGTCACCAGATCAGTGAAAGCATCATGAGAAACCTAGAAGAAGACCCTGGATTAAAGGTTGGAGGGAAAATAATACACAACATTCGATACGGAGATGACACCGTGCTAATTGCAGAAAATGAAAGGGACCTACAAACCCTTGTGAATATACTAGAAATAAAAAGCAAAAGTAAGGGGTTGGAACTGAACATCAAGAAGACAGAAATCATTTTGATCAGTAAAAACCATGAAATCCCCTCATGCAAAATAACAGCAAACGGCACAACCTGAGACAGGTTGATAAGTTAAATATATGGAACGATCATTTCACCAGACGGCAGTGCACATCAGAAATAGCCAGCAGAATCGGCCAAGCCAAAACAGCATTCAAGAAAATGAAAAGCATTCTTACAACAAATGTTATCAGTTAACATCAGGAAGAGAGTTCTTGAATGTTACATAGAACCAATAATGTTATACGGCTGTGAGGCGTGGACAGTCAACAAGCAAAAGCAGAATAAGATTGAAGCCAACAAGATGTGGTTTCTAAGAAGAATGTTGAGAGCTCCATGGACAGCAAAGATAACAAACGAGAAAGTCTTGATGGAGGCAGACACAAGAAAACCATTCATAAGGAAGATTAGGAAAAGACAGGCAACATATATAGGTCATTTTATGAGGAAACGGGATTGGAGCACCTGGTCACAACGGGAAAGCTGGAGGAAAGAGAGCACCAGGTAGACCCAGGAAGAAGATATTGGACTTGCAGATTAGCTGAAGACAGAGAGGGTGGAAGAGGTGCTTGAGGCAACAAGGGATAGAAACAGATGGAAGGCCATGATCGCCAACGCCATGTGGCTTGGCACATGATGATGATGATATGTATGTGTGACGTTCTGCGGTCCTTTCCGCCCGTGCGATCGAAAAGGTGACCCCCTACAACTGATTTTCTATTCAGCGACTGCAAACAATGGCGGACGAACTCGCTTCAACGCCGAGCGTCGATCGGGCCCAAAAAAACAACATATATAGCAAAAGAAGTTGCAGAAATCATTACTTGTGGAGCTGATTCTGATTTGCAGTCTGTTGATTCACTCAATAAGAATGAAAATGACGATAATCTGGCGCAGGCAGGCGATATTTTGATGTTAATGTCTGAAGTCGGACTTGACCCAGATAAGAGTCGGAGTGACATTACTAGCACTGGCCAGGAATGTACTGCTGTTCCTGGTGTGTTGTGAAGCATACTGAACAGCAAAATATAATAATATAGTGTCGTAGGGTTTTCTGGGCTGGATGAAGAGATATGATTTTTTTTATTTAAGTTCAGACGTTTAATAACTCCGTGGTGCAGGCGATTTACCTCTTTATTTACACTTTGGCACTTAAGTGGTTAAATGTGCTTCTGGCAGCTGTGAAAAGACTACAGAAGGCGCAGTAAGGTCAATACTTGCCATGGCACGCTGTCGATCATTCCTCACGGTACCCTGGAAGAAGGCCATTGCTGAAGTCGAGGGAGGAAAAAGGCTAGATGGCAAATATCAAAGGGTGAAGCAGTCTCAGTAGTCTTGATTTGATGGTTGTTTGGCAGCTGAGGCAGAAATGTACAATGATTTCTACTGTTGTGTTCTATGAATCCCACTAACGATTAATCTGTTTACGGGATTAAAAGAGAAAAAAAAATAAAAGAAGAAGAAGAACAAGAAGAAGAACAAGAAGAAGAACAAGAAGAAGAACAAGAAGAACAAGAAGATGATGATGATGGTGATGATGATGATGATGATGATGACGACGACGACGAAGGACGAAAATAAAAGAGGGTCATACGAAATGAGAAAATTCTCATGTATTTTTGCTATGGCGAGGAAGTGTAGAGGTAGATCAATTTAGAAACGATAGGAGAGATGATGAAATTGCTATCGAGTGATACGGCAGCTT
>CM060310.1:29188846-29191346 GCA_030674185.1 Monoplex corrugatus
AAACATACATGTGTGTGTGTGCCTGTGTGTGTGTGCGTGTGTGTGTGTTTGTGGTGTGGTATGGTGTGGTGGTGATGGTGGTGGTGGTGGTGGTTTGTGTGTGTGTGTGTGTGTGTGTGTGTGTGTGTGTGTGTGTGTGTGTGTGTGTGTGTGTGTGTGTGTGTGTGTGTGAAGTATATCATATTGTAAAGTCTGTATCACTCTATTTTAGTGAACATTTAAAATGCACTCCATCTCCACGCCTCCCATTAAACTGCCCTTTTTTGTTTATCAACAGGGCAATAAAGATTTCTGTATTCCATGTGATGTAACAGCTTTTGTTTATCAACAGGGTAATAAAATATTCTGTATTCCATGTGATGTAACAGCTTTTGTATATCAACAGGGCAATAAAATATTCTGTATTCTGTGTGATGTGACAGCTTTCGTTCGTCTTATTTTGCAGCCGAATGTACAGCAAACTGCGTCATTTGAAAAGAATCCCTTGACAATGGTCAACCAACAGTGAAATTAGGTGAGACTGGGTGTAAGATTGTCAATCGGTGCAGCACACAGCGTGATGTTAACATTGTGACTGTTGAAGGACAGAAATTACATACAAAATGCCGGCTTGACCATACAAATGCCAAAGCAATAAGGATGTAATATCTAGAGAAGAAACAAAGCGCCTCGTAGAGATGACCCGAGGCCATCCAGACGATCCTTTCAGCCTGCCTATGATCCAAGGATTCACTGTTTTGTGGCACCACTGCTGATGTCAATACTCACAGAAAAGGACATGAAGCTTTCCCAGAGAAAACCAAACCACACGAGGGATTTCAGGCAGCTATCCTAGTTTTTGCAAGGAATGAGATGACAGCTGGGCAAAAACAGTGTCTGACAGAATTCAGTCAACATGTTGGGAAGACCTCATTGCATGGGATGCTGTGTACCATGATGCCTTCAGTGTCAGCTTCAGAACACACAGAAACAGTTCTGATTGATTTACCGATGCAAAGAAAACAAAACCAGCTATTTTCTATGAAGATCCTTAACAGGCTAGGCAGGAAGGTTTTCTAAAAGTCTGCCAATATTTGGACGAGAATGATGATGAACAAGCCACATTGTCTGATCTTGTATCAAAAGTGCAGGAGTTTTCGGGGATGGAGTTGATGCATACACTACAAAACATATGAAAAACAAACTTATTGAACATTTTGGGTTAGATATATTGATATCAAGCAGAGGCAAAAAGATTTCTGTGGTAACTCTTAGAACAGACAGCACTTTGACGCCCCACAGACAGAAGATTCAGATGCAAAGAAAAAAACAAAAAACAAAACAAAACAAAACCAACAACAACAACAAAAACTGAACCTAATACGAAACTGCCACAAAATCGATTGAAAGTGATATAAAAGGAGTTTTGCTATCAAGGATGTGTAGCCAGGATCGGATACGATCAAGTCTGTCTCAGGGAACTTAAATTTTGTCTCTGACTCACTCCAGTTGTCCCTGAAGACAATCTTCTGTGGAATTGAGAACGATCTGAAAATAGCCGCCATAGGCCAAGCCATCATACAAGCTGCAAGACCCAAAATGCTCCTGGCTCCTTTGCAAGTTGGCCTAGCTGTTCAAATGTACCACCAGTTTGCATCTCAGTTTTTAACTAACATCCTGTTCCAGCTTGGATTCTGTATATCGCATTCTGAAGTAAAGAAGTTTAAAGTATCTGCAGCACTGACCCAGGGAACAGACATTCCCGGCATAACAAAAGGTCACATTATACAATATGTTGCTGATAATGTTGATCACAATGTGTGCACTCTTGATGGGTTTAGTACATTCCATGGTATGGGTACAATTGCTGTCATTACCCCAACAAGCAATTCGAAGAATATCTGGAACACTTGAAGATGTCACAGCAGTTAGGAAGATCAACATCCATTTTTACAACCTTGCTATACAGGATTTTGATTGTTTCAGATACTCTCAGTTGCATGATTTCTATTGTGAGGATCCCCAGTCAACACAGGGCCTTCTGTGGAAGTTATCCTGGCCTTTGCGTTCACCAAGACCAGGGTGATCAGGTTTCATGAAGTCGTTGAGCCGAGGAGAACATCCTGGGTGGTCATCTATATTCTGCCTTCTGATGATTGATCTCAATCCAAGTAGTATGAGGTGCATTTACTCTACTTTGCAGTTTGTGTATGCTGAAGCCAGATGTCTTGAAATCAAGCCTGTGCTGACGTTTGACCAACCACTTTGGTAGAAGGCCCAGCTGACCGTCCAGAAAGAGCCTGAAATCAATTGTTCTCCATCTGGGAGGCTTTCACACTCAAATGAATTTCCATGGCTGTATAGGCAGGATCAAGTGGGGTTCTGGACTTCAGCAAGTGCTTAAGGTTGTGTATGCCCCCAATACTGTTGGACACATGCTGACTGGAAAATCAATGGCAAGGGCTTTCAGGTCACATTCTGGTTGATGCTGTTTTGAATGCTATGATTACAGCTATATCAT
>CM060310.1:29218846-29223846 GCA_030674185.1 Monoplex corrugatus
ATAATCTTAGAAAGAAAGGACAGATTGGAAACAGGACGGTAGTTTTTCAGGTTTTCAGGATCAAGGGAGAGTTTCTTTAGAAGAGGTTGAACAATAGCTGTCTTGAGAATAGAAGGAAAACATCCAGAAGTGAGAGAGTCATTTACAATGACAGTGATGTAGGGAAGCAAATCGTGAATCAATTGGGATAAAAGAACAGATGGAAGGGGATCAAGTGCACATGTCTTTATGGTAGTTTTATGAATAACTTCACTGACAACAGCTTCAGTCACAGGCTTAAATTCATTAAACAGGTTTCCAGTGAAAGATTCATAGGGAACATCTGGTAACATTGCTGACTGAGAGTCGAGGCTTGAACGAAGATCTTCAATTTTGTTACTAAAAAAGTCACAAAATTTCTGTGGTAGATTAGAGGGATAGACAGGCGAAGGAAGTGGGGATGATTTTATTCTCCCCATGAATGCATTGGTGACCTTGAACAGTTGTTTTGTTGTAGTACATGCAGTGATTTTTGAATTATAATATGCTGACTTGGCTTGTTGTACTAAGGTATTTACTAAATTGTTAGCAGCACGCATTATCTGTTTGTGAAATAGATGGGATGTGATGGATGATAGATAGATAGATAGATAGATGATAGATAGATAGATAGATAGATAGATAGATAGATAGATAGATAGATAGATAGATAGATAGATAGATAGATAGATCACACGATGCCACATGAGCCGAGGTCAGGAATTGAAATGTACATCGTTGTATGATCGGCTATGACATTAACTCTTGATGGCGTGTTTCCACATGATATATGGAAACGATATTATCTGCTTTGGTAAAGCTACAACTTGTCATTGTTTTCCTTACTACTGCTGCTGTTGCTGCTGCTTTTTCGTCTGATGATGAATATATTTTTGTAGATGCCACAGCTACTGCTGTGGACGTTTTGTAATGAATGACCGTACTGTGGGAGCGTCATTTGTTCTCAAACTCTTTATTCCTGTCCCTTCTTTTACACCATCAATGGCCACTGAAGCTTGGACGGATGTTTACAAATGCTAGGGCGACGATGACGATGACGACGAGAACCATGAAGATATGGAGTTCTATTATGGATTAGACTGCAGGACAGGTTGTACTCTGCGCTTCTCTTCATTGTTTATCCTGGCGTCAACCAGGCCTGAGAGATAGACACCTGCGGTGCTGGACAAGGAAATTGTGAGCAACACCCTCAATAACGCTTTCATAAAGTAGATGGGACTCGATACTCAACCTACCAAACGAGTTTACAGCACGCTCAACTCTGGGTAGAAGTCGTGATGTAGTGGTTAACGCGATGGACTACTGACTGGAAAGTTGTGGGTTCGAATCCCCATCAGTCCCTTCAAAAAAATCATCGTGGGATTTGTCGGCTCTAACTGGCTCTTACCCAGAGTAGGGCGTGCTATGGGCTCACTGGGAAGATTGGGACCACACAGTCGAGTCTCATCCACTTTGCAGATGCGTCATTGATGGTGTTGCTCAAATCTTCTGACCAGCACAGCAGATGTCTGTATCTCTAGGGCCTGGTTGACGCCAGGATATATTATGATAGTAAGCGTAGAGTATAGCCCTGTGACGCAGTCTTAATCCTAGATGAAACTGCATAGCATCATGATTATCATCCACATCGACACCATCATCGTTGCATTGTTAAAAAATGTGCCAGCTTCTGTGGCCATTAAGGTGGCACAGAAAACGAGGACGAAAAAAAAAAAGATGAGCGAAAAACAAAATCTAGGTAGAAGCCGATTGGGACCAAAAAAACATATGTGACCCGTTTTATAAAATTGAGTCCTAAGGTGAAAATAACAGATTTTAGGATATTATGATTTTCAACATGTCCAGATTATTAACTTTTCTTTTCATATGAAATGTATTATTCTACTCCTAAAAATAAGGAAGTTATGAATGTTTGAAGTGTGTAACATAGCAAACAGCCATTTTGAGAAAATCAAGTTTTAAAATTTCACCAGTTCAGTGAAGTTTTATCTTAGCAACAGGTAGTTATTCTTACTACTTTTTACCAAATTATGTACCATGATAAAACACATCATGTCGCAATAGCACACAGAAATTGGTGTGAAAATCTACTGTAATTGTCTTGTTATCTAAGTTTATATATCCCTTTTATCTGACACATAAAGCATGCCGTTATCTGGTTAAAACGCATTTTAAATACACTTTCCGATTGAATTATAAAGTGCTGAGTGCATGTACATGTAATTTAAATATTAAATATTCCATTTTCGACGAAAAGTAAAAATTGACAAAATCGACCCATCACACCTTTTCGGGGCCTCTACACTTTTTGCTGCCTGCGAGTTAGGACTCATTTCGTGAATCGGGTCACATATAACAATGCTATTGAAAGATGGATGGGATTTGAACCCACAAAATATCCTTTGGTTAGTCAGCTGAGCTAATCACAGCATCAAGATGACTGATTGTTGTTGCTGCAGATGGCGGTGTTGATAATATGGTCTGCAGGACTTGACATCATCATTGCCCTTTAACGTTGAATAAACGTGAATGACAGAGACAGAAAGAACGAAAAAGAGGAAATTCAACGTAGGATTTGAACCCACAAACTTCCTGTTGCTTTGTCCGCTGAGCTAATCACATCATCAAGATGACTGGTTGCTTATTGCTGCCCATGATATCATGGTGATGATGGGGGTCTGTCAGATTCATCATCTTCATTACCTTTTTAATGTTGAGTAAACGAGAAACACACACACACACACACACACACACACACACACACACACACACACACACACACCACACACACACACACACACTACACACACACACACACACACACACACACACACACACACACACACACACACACAAAACCAAAGAAATTCAACAAGCAAAGCTGTACACGAATAAGGGCGTGGTAAATGCTACCAAAGAAAGAAGAACAGAGATGCCAACAGCTAAACCAAGACAGACAAAAACAGACATGAAAGAAAGGAAGAGAGAGGGGGAGAGGGGGAGAGTGGGTGAGAGAGACGGACGGACAGACAGACAGACAGAGAGACGTATAGTAAATAGAGACAGAGACAGGGACAGAGATATAGAGAAAGATAGAGACAGCCAGACAGACAGGCAGACACAGAGACAAACAGACAGACACACAGAGAGGGAGAGAGAAGGGAGAGAGAGAGAGACAGAGAGAGAGAGAGAGAGAAGAGAAAGAAAGAGAAAGAAGAGAGAAAGAGAGAGAGAGTGAGAAGCGAGAGAGAGAGAGGGAGAAGGAGAGAGAGAGAGAGAGAGAGAGAGAGAGAGAGAGAGGCAGACAGGCAGACAGACAGACAGCCAGACACACACGTAACACACACACCACACACACACACACACACACACACACACACGCACACACACACACACAACACACACACACACACACACACACACACAACAAAAACAAAGATACAGACACACAGAAACACAAACACAAAGACAGAGTGACAGACAAAACAACCAGAGTGATAGTTCTCTGATTGTTTTGAGGCAGCTTCTCGTTTTGATTCGCACACATTCGTAAAAAATCAATACATGGCAGATGTCATTTGTGCTACCATGCTATATCTCCTTGAAATATTCTGTGAATACCTCAAACAAGTAATGACCATTAGATGGCAACAGTGAACTGTGTAATTGTGGTCGTTTGTTTCGTACATTGTTCTCTAAAGACAAATGTAAGAACAAAACAAAACAAAACAAAAAAAGAAAGAAGAAAAACCGAAAGAAAGAAGGAAAGAGAGAAAAAAGAACGAAAGAAAGAAACAAAGAAACAAAGAAATGAGGGAAAATCAGAAACGTAGACAGAAAGAAAGAAAGAAAGAAAGAAAGAAAGGAAAGAGAAAGTAAGAAAGAAGGAAAACTGAAAATAACAGCTGTATTACTACTGTCATATAATCCAATGAACCTGAGAGAGAGAGAGAAAGAGAGAGAGAGAGAGGAGAGAAAGAGAGAGAGAGAGAAGAGAGAGGAGAGAGAGAGATAGAGAGAGAGGGAGAGAGAGACAGAGCTGGGTCACAAGGGAGAGATAAAGAGAGAAAGACATATAGTAGAGAGAGAGGGAGGAGAGAGACAGACAGACAGAACAGAGACAACAGAGACAGAGAAACAGAGACAGAGACAGAGACAGAGACAGACAGACGAGACAGACAGAGACAGAGACAGAGACAGAAACAGAGAGACGAGAGAGACAGAAGACAGACAGAAAGCAGAGCAGAACAGAGAGCAGCTAGCAAAGCAGCAGCACAGACACAGCAGCAACAGCAGCAGCAGCAGCAGCAACTGCTTTTTAAAAAAAGTGAGATAGAGTCGATGTTCGGTGATTGTTTTGATACGACAGTTCGTCATAAAAACCCTGAGATCAATTACACGACAGACGTTGTCTGCGCTTTCTTTCCTCGTCCTTGTCTCCTCTGAAAGGGTTATGTGAATAGCATGAACACGTAAGGGCAATTAGGCCACAGATGTGGGTTGAGCTATTGTGCTCTTTTTCTCGTTCTCTATCTCTTAAAGGTAAAATGGAAACAGCGGAAAAAGAAAGAAAAAAAGGAAAGAAAAAAAATGACAAGAATGAAAGAGTAAGAATAAATAAATTCAAAAAGGAAGAATGAAAGAAAGAGAGAAATAAAGAGAGAGAGAAGAAGAGAAAAGAAAGAGAAAAAAGAAAAAGAAAAGAAAAGAAAGAAAGAAAAAAAAAGAAAAAGAAAAAAAAGAAAGAAAGAAAGAAAAGAAAAGAAAGAAAAGAAAGAAAAAAGAAAGAAAGAAAGGAAACAATAGACAGAGAGAACAAAAACGATCGAATATGTGAAGTACGACGATGACAATGATAATGCTGATGATGGTGACGACGACGACGACAACGAAGATGACGATGATGATGTTGATAATGATGATGATGACGACGACGACGACAACGACGACGATGACGATGA
>CM060310.1:29261346-29263846 GCA_030674185.1 Monoplex corrugatus
TCCCCAGGACTGTTTACTAATAATTCTTATTAAATTATAGCTTTTCATAGCTTTACATAACAAGGCATCAATATGTTCTTTCCACTGTAAACTAGAAGTCAATTGTACTCCCAAAAATTTCACGTGAGTAGTATATTTCAGTTCCTCATCACCAATTTTAAACAACGGTACTTCTTTCGGACTGAGACCGTTATTAAAAAGCATCATGTGTGTTTTTTCATTGGATATTTCCAGACCGTTAACTGTCAAGTAAGTGGAAATATTATTAATTTCATGTTGATAGACCTTTTTAATGTATTTTATTTCTCTCAAGGAAGTCTTCCTTTTTAACGAAACATTCATCCAGATCGCTATATCATCAGCGTACTGAGCAACGTTTACATTGTTTGAGACTTGAGTTGGTAGGTCATAGATCAAAATATTAAATAATAGAGGAGATATTATGGAACCCTGAGGAATTCCCATGTTTACATATCGTTTTTCAGAGTATGTATTACCTATTTTAGCGACTATACTTCGGTCAGTTATAAATGTTTTGATAAAATTATAAAGATTACCGTTGAGACCAATATGTTTAAATTTCAACAAAAGTCTCGCATGCCAGACTTGTTCGTATGCTTTTTTAAGATCAAAGAAGGTAGCTAAGACATTTTTCCTTTTAGCAAACTGATTTTTTACTTGAGTTGTTAACTTAACTAAATGGTCTGATGTTGATCTACCTTTTCGATGTCTCTGTGTGTGTGTGTGTGTGTGTGTGTGTGTGTGTGTGTGTGTGTGTGTGTGTGTGTGTGTGTGTGTGTGTGTGTGTGTGTGCGCGTACGTGTGTGTGTGTGTGTGTGTGTGTGTGTGTGTGTGTGTGTGTGTATGTGTGTGTGTGTATGCTCTTGCTGCCTCTAGTCTGCCCATTTGGAAATGGAAACCTTTCTTCAAAGTTAGTGAATGTAAAGCGACGAGGTAGGGTATATGAGTGCTGCCTTATAATACTGACAGTGAGAAAAGTTGAGGTTCTTAGTATTTGAACGTCCTACGATTTTATGGTTCAGGTGAAAGTTTACCTCCAAGCTTGTACTAAAAATGCTGAGACATTACAGCTTTGTTAGTAGTTGGGTCAGATCAGATATTGGACAATTCATTTGCTAACAAACTCGCAGCATAAATAATGTATTCCCTTCATCATGAAGCTACCATATGCTAACGTTATGTCATGGCTGTTTTTTTTATGCTTTTTACGTGTGTGGTGTGTGTGTGTGTGTGTGTGTGTGTGTGTGTGTGTGTTGTGTTTGTGGTGTGTGTGTGGTGTTGTTTGTGTGTTGTGTGTGTGTGTGGTGTGTGTGTGTGTGAGTGCGTGTGTGTGTGTGTGAGAGTGTGTGTGTGTGTATGTGAGTGTGTGTGTGAGTATGTGTGTGTGAGTGTTGTGTGTGTGTGGTGTGTGAGTGTGTGTGTGTGTGTTGTGTGTGTGTGTGTGTGTGTGATGTGAGTGTGTGTGTGTGTGTGTGTGTGTGTGTGTGTGTGTGTGTGTGTGTGTGTGTGTGTTGTGTGTGTGTGTGTGTGTGTGTGTGTGTGTGTGTGTGTGTGTGTGTGTGTGTGTGGCATGTTTGCATGTGTATGTGTGTATGCATGTATTTGCTTGTGTGCATATATGCGTGAATGACAGAGAGAGAGAGGGAGAGAGAGAGAGAAAGTGAGAGAGAGTGTGTGTGTGTGTGTGTGTGTGTGTGTGTGTGTGTGTGTGTGTGTGTGTGTGTGTGTGTGTGTGTGTGTGTGTGTGTGTGCGTGTGTGGGCGTGTGTGTATGTGTGTATTTTAAACATGTGTGTGTGTGTGTGTGGTACCAATATTTTCTCATATGGTTGATGAATAAATCGTCACCAAATGTGTGTCACAGATGTGGACAGCTGAGAAGTCACAAATATATTTTTTTTCAAAACGTTAGTAATTACAGGGGCCCGAACTACGAACTCAAAATTTGACTGACCATGGCCATAATCATATATACATCAATAATAGGCACGCATAATGTAACCATTCTAAATCTGCTCAGCTGAATGGACCTTTCTAAAAAATTAATGGTGTTACAATTTAATGTATTTTGGGTTATTTTCAAAATCACAGTCCTTTTTCATTTATTCATTTTTCAGTCTGCATGAAATAACAGGAATAATATTAGAATGTCTGGATGATCCTTTGTCTTTGTGTAAGCGAAACTTGTTGTCTGTGATCATATCTATCATTCTAATTTTCTGTTTCAATATTAACTGATTTTCTCTGCTAGCATTTCGGTGTTTGTGGGTCTGAAATATCACTAAAATGTAAACGAAACATTGTTTTGGACATATGTTCCCTACATAAGTTGAAGGTTATCATATACATATACACACAATCAAGAAAAAACATTGTCTAACACAACCGTTGCTCTTATTTTTGTACTGAAAAATAGGGAGAGGGGGGGGGGGGGGGACGAATATATTTCATACTCCATATGTACAATATATTTCTGCGAA
>CM060310.1:29276346-29281346 GCA_030674185.1 Monoplex corrugatus
CAGAGAGAGAGAGAGAGAGAGAGAGAGATGCACAGTGTGAAAAAGAAAGAGAAAGAGAGCGACAAAGAGACAGAAAGACAGAAAGAAGGAATGAGAAAGAGAGAGAGGGGGGAGAGACAGAAAGAAAGAGAGAGACTGAGGAGGCAAATTGAGGGAAAAAGTAGAGAGGGGGAGGCAGGGAGGAGGAGGAGGAGGAGGAAGTGGAGGAAATGGACTGATTAATGACATATGAGATTAAGAAGAAACATTTCAGACTAGGAGTATTAAGTCTACGTGTTTTCACGGGAAATGAGACGTCTGCCAGACCACGATTGTCACTTTGTCCTTGTCTACAGAAAAGGGCAAAACGATGCGGTAAGGTGAGGATTTGGACTGCTTGCTGCTGAGACATTACTGGAAAGTGCATGTTCATAGACAGCAAACGAATCGTTCTGATCAGACAGGCTTTGTACGGTTGTAGCTAGAAAGAATCTCTGACGTTATGTCATGTAGAGGTTAACCCTTAGCCTCCCTCAGCCTACCCAGTTGGACCTGGTTGGCACGAGTTGTTTAGCCGGCTATGTCCTGGGGTTTGCAATCTCCCCACCCAGTCGTTTGTTTTGTAAACAAGGTAACTGATGAGTCTGAATGGGTCGTGCAACGTATGGATAGCCTCCCCTCTCCCTCCTTTGGTTGATGAAATGGCCAACAAGCGGCGTCATGATTTGTAATGTCATTGTCCAGAGAGTGGCGATGCATTGGTGCTCTGGGATCCCGCACGCACAGTCGGGTGTTTCTTGTTATCATTGTTGAATTGTACACATTAGCCTTTAGACTCCCTCAGCTGATCTATCAGCTTCCACAACTACCTTCAGCACAGGCTGCAGGAATCATAAAGTTAACCGTTCTTATAATAAGATTGAGGCAGCCGAGATGTGGTTTCTAAGAAGAATGTTGAGAGTTCCATGGACAGCAAAGAAAGCAAACGAGACAGTCTTGTGGAGGCAGACACAGGTAGATCATTCATAAGGAAGATTAGGAAAAGACAGGCAACATTCATAGGCCATTTTATGAGGAAGGGGGATTTGGAGCACCTGGTCACAACAGGAAAGCTGGAGGGAAAGAGAGCACCAGGTAAACTCAGGGAGAAGATATTGGACGGACTTGCAGAGTGGCTGAAGACAAGGAGGGAGGAAGAGATGCTTGAGGCAACAAGAGATAGAGACAGATGGAAGTCCATGATCGCCAACACCATGTGGCAGGGCACCTGATGATGATGATGATGAGAGAGAGAGAGACAGACAGGCAGAGAGAGACATAGAGAGAGATGGAGGGAGGGAGTGAGGGAGGGAGGGAGGAGGAAGAAGCAAAGAAAATAGACCGATTAATGACATACAAGACTAAGACAAAAAATATTTCAGGCCAGAAGTATTAAGTCTACGTGTTCAATTGTACACGTGTTCAATAGATTGTGATAATGTAGGGAAACTAGTTTTGCTTACCGTTTGGACAAATAACTGAATCTGATGCCGAGACTGATGAGGTCAATCTGTTTACAAAACACTGTGGGGCAGTCACAATTCATTCTTGTTTGTTGACTCATTAATTCAACACTTTTATCTCTCTTTCTCTCTGTGTGATAAATTCGTATAACCATGATAACTCTTTCTTCACAGTTCGTATTCAAATTGGCAAATCAAAGTAAATTGCAATATCTTGTGTTGCAATGGACAAATTGAATCTTGGTCATCTTGTACTCCCTCAGAAGATGATCATTCATACATTATTCCTATTGTTAAGAGAGAGAGAGAGAGACAGACAGACAGACAGACAGACAGACAGAGACATAGAAAAAGAGAAAGAGAAAGAAAGACAGAAAGAAAGAGAAAAAATATAGAAGCGGAAGACAGAGAAAAAAAATAAAGAGATAGAGCAGTCAGGCAAATAGAGGGAAAGAAAGAAAGAGACGGGAGGCAGGGAGGAGGAGATGGAGGAGTGTGCGAGGAAATAGACTGATTAATGACATATGAGATTAAGAAGAAACATTTCAGGCTAGGAGTATTAAGTCTACGTGTTTTCACAGGAAATGAGACGTCTGCCAGACCACGGTTTTCACTTTGTCCTTGTCTACAGAAAAGGGCAAAACGATGCGGTAAGGTGAGGATTTGGACTGCTTGCTGCTGAGACATTATTGGAAAGTACATGTTCATAGACAGCAAACGAATCGTTCTGATCAGACAGGCTTTGTATGGTTGTAGTTAGAAAGAATCTCTGACGATATATCACGTAAGGTTAACTCTTAGCTTCCCTCAACATACCAGCTGACCTGGTTGGTGCGCATGTGTGTGGCTATGTCCCAGAGTCATATTATCTGGCCACCTAACCATCTGTTTTGTAAACAAGATAACTGATGAGTGTGAATGGGTCATGCAACGTATGGATAGCCTCCCCTTTCCCTCCTTTGGTTGATGAAATGGACAACATCCAGCGTCAGGATCTTGCAAGGTCATTGTCCGGAGAGTGGCGAGGCATTGGTGCTCTGGGATCCCTCACGCACAGTCGGGGTGTTTCTTGATACCATTGTTAAATTGTACACGTTAGCCTTTAGACTCTCTCAGCTGATCCATCAGCTTCCACCAGCTACCATCAGCACAGGCTGCGGGAATCATAGAGTTGACCGTTCATACAATGAAGGGAAACTAGACTTCCTTACCATTTGACCACATAATTGAATCTGATGCAGAACCTCATGCAATGCAATGCAATTTTTTTTAAACTGGCAGTCACGAACCATTCTAGCATGTTAATTCATTATTTCAACACTGCTTTTTTTTCTTGTTCACTCTCTCCAACTGACGAATTCAGTTAATCACAACTTTCTAAATGGCAAATCATGATAGATTGTGATATCTTTGCTCCATTGGACGTACTGAATCAGGGTCATGTTGCACGCTCTGAGCAGACGATCATTCATAAGTTATTCCTGTTGTACCTGATTATTTAAAAGAGAGAGAGAGTGAGAGAGAGAGAGAGCGAGATAGAGAGAAAGAGTGAGAGAGAGAGAGCAAGAGAGAGAGAGAGAGAGAGAGAGAGAGAGAGAAACAGAGAGACAGAGAGAAACAGAGAGACAGGCAGGGAGAAGACAAAGTCAGAGAGAGAGGCATACAGACAGAGAGCTAGCCAGCCTGCCAGCCAATTAGAGACAGAGACAGATAAAGAGACAGAGAGACAAAGAGAGAAACAGAGACAGACAGACAGACAGAGATTGAGAAAGAGAGAAAGAAAGAGGGAGGGAGGAGAGGAGGATTAGGTGGAGAAAAAAAAAAGACTGATTAATAACATACGAGAAGGAAGAAAAACATTCAGGCTAGAAGTATTACGTCTACGTATTTTCACAGGAAATAGACGTCCTCGAGACCACAATTGTCACTTTGTCCTCGTCTACAGAAAGCGTAAAACGATGCAGTAAGGTGAGGATTTGGGCCGCTTGTTTCTGGTAACACATTATTGGAAAGTGCATGTTCATAGACAGCAAACGAATTGCTCTGATCAGATAGGCTTTGTATGGTTGTAGCTGGAAATAATCTCTGACGTTATGTCATGTAAAGGTTAACTCTTAGCCTCCCTCAGCAAATCCAGCTGGACCTGGTTGGTTCACGTTGTGTGGCAATGTCCTGAGGTTTGCCATCTCCCCACCTTGTCGTTCGTTTCGTAAACAAGGTAACATATGAATGGGTCCGAATGGGTCATGCAACGTATGGACATATACAGAGTACCCTCCCCCCCTTTACTTGATAAAATGGCTATTGAGTGTTGTCAAGAGCTTGGGGGTGAGTGGTTGTCCAGAGAGTGGCGAGGAATTTGTGCTCTGGGTCCCATCCGTACCCCTGGATGTTTCTTGTTAAGATTGTTAACTTGTACAGGTTAACCTTCAGACTCCATCAACCTGCGTACCAACTGTCACCAGCTGCCTCAGCACTGGCTGCAGGAATCATAGTGTTGATCATTCTTATAATCAAGGGAAACTAGACTTCCTTACCTTTTGGTCAAATATCTGAATATGATGTACAATTGTATGCAGTCCAATCTGTTTAAAACAACTGTGGGGCAGTCACCGAAGATTATCGCTTGCTAATTCATTCATTCAACTCTGTCTCTCTGTTTCTCTATCTCTGTCTCTGTCTCTATCTCTGTCTCTGTCTGTCTGTTTGTTTGTCTGTCTGTCTGTCTGTCTGTCTGTCTGTCTCTTTGTCTGTCTCTCTGTCTCTCTGTCTCTGCTCTCTTTGTCTCTTTGTTTCTCTATATCTCTGTCTCTCTGTCTCTGTCTGTCTGTCTGTCTCTCTCCTCTCTCTCTCTCTCTCTCTCTCTCCTCTCTCTCTCTCTCTCTCTCTCTTTCCAACCACGGTTTGTATTACAAAGGCAGATCACAGTAAACTGCGATATCTTATGTTCTATTGGACGTATTGAATCTGAGTCATGCTGCACTCTTTGAGCAGAGGACCATTTTAAGTTATGACTGTTGTAAGAAAGAGATTTTGAGAGAGAGAGAAAGAGAGAGAGACAGAGACAGACAGACAGACAGAGACAGAGGCAGAGACAGAGAGAGACAGAGAGAGATACACAGAGAGAGAGAGACAGAGAGAGACAGAGACAGAGACAGAGACACAGACACGCAGAGAGAGAGAGAGAGAGAGAGAGAGAGAGAGAGAGAGAGAGAGTGAGAGAGACAGACAGAAACAGACACAGAGAGAGAGAGAGAGGAGAGAGAGAGAGAGAGAGACAGACAGACAGACAGACACAGAGAGAGAGTGAGACAGAGAAACAGAGACGGTGGATGGGTGGATCAGAGTCTCGTAAAATCAGCACAGTTCATGCTTAAAAATGTTCCCAGACAATCGATCATATGCAGTATAACCGTTGTCATAATCAGTGAATCAGCTGAAAACACGATCTTAATGCCCTGTGACCAAAAACAAAAAGAAAAAAGAAAAAGAGTAAGCAAACAAGCAAACAAACAAAAC
>CM060310.1:29283846-29286346 GCA_030674185.1 Monoplex corrugatus
AAAGGGGGGTTGGAATATATATAGAATATTAACACTATCAGAATGATTAGAGCATGAAAGTGGGCAGCGAAAGAGCCAAATTTAATGTTGCGGTCTAGGATTGATCTCAGGGGCGTGATGTCTTCAGTCCAAGGCTGTGTTTAAAAAAAAGCCAACGATCCCATGAAAGATGAGCTGGGAAAGTAGTGTTTAAGAAGATGTAAATACTGTGTTACTATGTGTTTGTAACACACTGTAGCCACATGTTAGTAAATCGCTTGCGAGAAACTATTATATTACGGGTGTTAAGGAAACATTATAGTCATGGTTATTCCTTTTTTGCTTATTCAGAAAAAAAAGAGCACCAGATAGACCCAAAGAAAGAAAACATTGGACGGACTTGCAGAGTGGTTGAGATAGACAGGTGGGAGATGTACTATTTCAGCGACAAAGGCTAGATTCGTATGGAGGGCCATTATCGCCAACGCCATGTGGCAGGGCACATAACGATGATGATGATGATGATGAGAGAGGAGGAGGGTGACGCGACTGCGTGCGATGCTGATGATGGTGATATGTTGTTTTTTAAAATCATTTATATAGATGCATGAATGTAGGTATGAAGATGATGTTTGAAAGACGTAGACAATCACGACACCAACAGGACGGATAAATTCATGAGTGAGAATGATTTTACTCATTTTTTTTTGTTGCTTGCTCAATCTATTTATTCTTTTTATGTTTTTACTTTGTCAGTTAATATTATTAAGGTACCTCACTCACCATGAACACCAGAAAAACATCTTAAACCATACCATGGTGTAGTGCACAACTGAAATTCTTTCAATAAAATCGTAACCCTGCGACCGTTTTAAAGGGTTAAATCGTATGTCTCTCATTTATTTCATTGGTTTACATTAGATTAAGTAATCATAATTTCACGTCAACTGCAAAACGTACAACATATAAACAAAAATGAATAAATCAGTAAATAATTAAAGACTGAATACATACATACGTAAATGAGTAAACACTTAACACAGATACGCTCATTCAAGTCAACTACACGCATGTCGACACACATGCATGGTTTTCTCTTTATTTCAGAGATCCTGGAAAAGGCGCCTTCCAATTCAGCGGCGGGCGACCATCCCCAACCCAGGCGGGTCACACAGGTGGCGGATAGTGAAGCCTTCAGATATGGAGGGTGGCTGTGAATAAGCTAGCTTGCTAACAAATAAGCAGTCCCAGACCAAACTGGCGGTGTTCCTATCAGGACGGGGGTGGGGTAGCAGGTGGCGCTGCTATCCTTAAAAAATGCCACAGGTGTCCTATGACGGGTTCATCAGCGGGTAAGGGCCGCTATAAGCCCTAGCTACGGGGTGGGATCCTCGGAGAAACAACTCCCCGCCCCTGTGCTCCCAGGGCAGGACGTATGGGCCAGGAGCTAAGGGCGGGGCAACCCCTACAGAAAACCTAGAAGGCTGAAGACAGAGGTACTGGGCCAGCTGTGTGCCTTCTAACAAACCACGGTACCATGCACTTTTCGCATAATGGCTACTATTTAGCAGCGTACGCCAAGAAGAAGAGACGAGTTGCACTGTAGTGTTGCACTGGTCGACTCCAAATGTCCACCATGCCTGCCAATGCGCCACCACAAGCACAAACACGCTCACGTGTGTCCCATCCCGACCCCCACCCCTACCCACCCCCATAAAATATAAGCATCTATGGTACGGCATCTAATAGTTCTTCAGTCATCATCAGCCCTAACGATGTTTCCTTGTTCCACGTGTTTTCCGTCAGAGTGAGTGGGAAGAATTTCAGAGAAATGTAAAACAATGATTTCATCATATACATCTGTTGATGGCTGGGCTGGTATTTAAGCAATGCAAGGACATGTAACACATGTATAGTTTGACCAAGTGTACATATTGCT
Source organism: Monoplex corrugatus (assembly GCA_030674185.1). NCBI lineage: Eukaryota > Metazoa > Mollusca > Gastropoda > Littorinimorpha > Ranellidae > Monoplex > Monoplex corrugatus. The sequence continues at coordinate 29,285,765 of CM060310.1, forward strand.
AAGTCATTGGATTACAAACAGTTGCTGGTGAAGTAGTTAGGGGAAAATAGATGGCAGTCTCATGTGACTTATTTTCGGTTCAGTTGTTATCGTTCGTTAACTCACGGCACGTTGTTGATACCACATGTGTTACTCCTCACTTTGCTGGGTGATTGAAATACAACATACACATGGAACAAATGCAGTATATAGATACATACATATAGTCGCATATATACATACATATCATACATATATACATATAATTATATATATATATATATATATATATATATATATATATATATATATATATATATATATATATATATATATATATATATATGTGTGTGTGTGTGTGTGTGTGTGTGTGTGTGTGTGTGTGTGTGTGTGTGTGTGTGTGTGTGTGTGTGTGTGTGCATACAGCTAGCTAGCTAGGTTGCTATCAATTTATCTATCTAGTATATCTATCTATCTATCTATCTTCTATCTAGCTATCTATCTATCTATCTATCCATCCATCCTATCTATCTATCTATCTATCTATCAATCTATTATATCTATCTATCTACTATCTATCAATCTATCTATCTATCTATCTAT
>CM060310.1:29293846-29296346 GCA_030674185.1 Monoplex corrugatus
GTAGGTATAGTTTTGTCGAGTACACAATGTTCAGTGACTGGTTTCCTACAAAGAATCCTGCATCTCATGAAGGTGCCAGCACTGCAGCAGCCAAACGCTTACAGTATCGCAGCGTTCTGCCATTTTCTTGGACAATGACGAAGCGAGTATTCCGCTCTCGCAGACGTCTCATTTCGTCTGATGACAAGCAGCGTGAATTTGTTTTTCCTTGTAGTTTTCTCCTCTGGTCGTTCTCGTTAATCTTTCTTCTTATTTACCAACGCTCACCCTTCTCTGTTTCTGTGTCTGTTTGTCTCTTTCTCTTACCTGTGTCTGTCTGTCGCTCTCTCTGTGTCTCTGTGTCTCTGTTTTCTGTCTTCTGTCTCTTTGTCTTCTGTCTCTGTCTCTGTTCCTTTCTGTCTTGTCTGTCTATCTGTGTCTCTGTCTCTGTTTCTCTGTCTGTCTGTCTTGTCTCTGTCTTCTGTCTGTCCTGCTGTCCTGTCTGTCTGTCTGTCTCTCTCTTTCTCTCTTTCTCTTTCTCTCTCTCTCTGTTCTCTCTCTCTCTGTCTCTCTCTCTGTCTTCTCTCTCTTCTCTCTCTCTCTCTGTCTGTCTGTTGTCTGTCTGTCTGTCTGTCCTCTCGTGTCTCTGTCTCTGTCTCTTGTCTCTGTCTCTGTCTCTCTTTCTCTCTCTCACTTTCTCTCCACCAAAACTATGAAAAAGGGACTACATGATCCACCTGACACCTCACATAAACCACCAAAATGGCACCCATCAGTCCTGATGGTTCTATGGATACAGAGCTCACAGACACTACCAACGTGTCTTCTGATTCTGTGTAATGTGAAGCACAAAGTGACCATCGCTAATAACCAAACTGAGTCAAGAAACTGCCGCAGTGAAAACTTAAACGACTTGAATCACAAAACAGCAGATTCCAAAAACATGCTCTTCCTCTCTCGCCAATTTATTTACTTCATGATACACGCACACACTCAATTCTAGGTGTCTCAGACCTCCAGAACACCACAGGAGTAGCTTGGACAACACAGCAATTATCAGCACTCTCACATGCATAATCAGTCACTCAAATGTCTTTCTCAGTGGGAAAAAAAAAAAGTCATTTACGGTGAAATAAATGAATCACCCCTTATCTGTCTCATCATAATCCTACCCCCTTCTACCTTACAGCTCCACCAACCTGACCAATATCAGTATACCTGCGCGATCCCTTACTTGTAACCAATCCTTCTCTAACTAATCCACACATCCCCGGTCCCATATCCCTTCATCACTTCTATTTCCGTTCACTCTTTTCTACCTTCAAAATTGTTACAACCCCATTCATCTACCAATCACTAACCTTTCCCGCCCCCTCTAGTCACTATATCATATCCTCTTACCGTCCCGTCATCTTCTATCTTGTCCACCCATTACTATCCCGAAACGCCATATATCTTCTCCACACCCTCAACATTCCCTTTACCTACACCACTCACTGCTCCATTCCCTTCAACCCACCAGCTTCACCTTACCTAATCCAAAACAAGTGTGACTGCCGCGTTCGAGCAAACAGAAACCAGGAAACAAAAATCAGAACGCGTATTTCATACAACCGACAAGACAGGCGAAAAATGTCAGCCAAGTGACCTCTGTCAAGCGTAAGATCACTAACCAACAAAAAACACCAAATACAATAATTGGGAGAACATGGCTGAAATTTCCCTGCTGCTTCGTCCAGTGTGAGAATTGTATATATTATAGTGTTTGTTCGTTTGTGATCTTAGGTTTGACAAATGCCAGTTGGCTGAAAAATTGCGCCTGTCTTTTCTGGTTGCATTAGATATATGCGTTTTGATTCTTTTTTTTCTTTTTTTTTTCGTGTGTGTGTGTGTGTGTGTGTGTGTGTGTGTGTGTGTGTGTGTGTGTGTGTGTGTGTGTGTGTGTGTGTGTGTGTGTGTGTGTGTGTGCATGTGTGTGTGTGTGTGTGTGTGTGTGTGTGTGTGTGTGTGTGTGTGTGTGTGTGTGTGTGTGTCTGTGTGTCTGTGTGACTCTGTCTCTGTGTCTTTTTCTTCCTTTTTTTTTTTTTTTTTTTTTGTTCCTTCATCGTACCTATCAATAATCTTTACTCATTACATCCGTTATATGTTTTATCCCATGTCCTCATCTTAGAGTCCAAATTGCCATTAACACCTCGCATACCTATTCGTCTTGTCCGCTGCCTGGTGGTCAATGGCTTCTATTCTAAGAAATGACATTCAAGGAAGATAGACAACAAATGTTTCTCTGAAGGTCAGAGGATTAGAACTGGGTGCGATCCTTGCAGAGATCTCTCTTATATTGTTTGTCATTTGTACTGGTGAAATGTTCGACAATTTGTTGACAGGACAGATGCAGAGGGTCTATGCAAAGTTTAATATTTCCAACTTATTACGCAAATGTATTCGCGTATTAAGAAATCAAACCAACATTGTGCGGTTCTTAATGCATCTATCTATGTATCTATGTATCTATGTATGTATC
>CM060310.1:29301346-29321346 GCA_030674185.1 Monoplex corrugatus
AAGTTTCAGTCTTTTTCTCCAAGTTTGTGTATTTGGTGTTTCTTTATTTGTGATCTTATGTCTACGCTTGACAAAGGCCAGTTGGCCGAAAATTTGCACCAGCCAAAAGGGAAGAGTCAACATTTCTGTGACACTACAAGAACCAACACACTGAACAATACTTCTGCACAAAAGCTCAAAACTGAACAAAAAAAATGTAAGGCTGCTTAGCGAAACAGTGGGTGACACCTCCGGACTCAAAACATTAAAATGAGTCAAATATGCTGCAACACGCAACGTGAAAACGTGACTGAGGAGGCGAAAATGTGGTTCTAAAAGGATTGTTAAGAGTTCCATGGACATTAAATGAAAAGAAACGAGACGGTCTTGAAAGAGGTAGACACAGAAAAAAACATTAATGAAGAAGATTAGGAAAAGACCAGCGACATTTATAGGACATTTTATGAGGCAAGAAAAATTAGAGCACCCACTGACAACAGGAAAGCTGGATGAAAAAAAAAGACCACCAGGTAAACCCAGGGAGAAAATATTGGACAGATTTGCAGAGTGATTGAGAACAAAGAGGATTGGAGATGAACTTGCAGCGACAAGAGATAGATTCGTATGGTGGATAATGATCGTCAACGCCATGCAGCAGGGCACATGATGATGATGATGATGGTGAGGAGGAGAGGATGACGACGACGACGACGATAACGATGATGATGACGATGATGGACGACGACGTGATGAGAGAGATGAGAGAGAGATGAGGATGATGATGAGGAGATGATGATGATAATGATGGGATGATGATGGTGATGATGATGATGATGATGATAATGATGGTGGTGATGATGATGGTGATGATGATGATGAGATGATGATGATGATGATAATGATGGTGTGTGATGATGATGATGATGATGATGATGATGATGATGATGATGATGATGATGATGAATGAAGATATGCTGCTTAGAGAAACTGTGAATGGCACCTAAAAGCATTAATATCAGAAATATATTCTACATATAGAAATTGTGTGTGAATTTTTTTTTTCTCATACGAATCAGGTGCCAGTTTGAGTGGGTTTTTTTTTTGTTTGTTATTGTTAATATTTGATTTGTTCATGATAATGAATGAATGAATGAATGAATGAATAGAGACGAACGAACGAATGAATGAATGAATGAATGAATGAATGAATGAATGAATGAATGAATGAATGAATGAATGAATGAATGAATGAATGAATGAATTTAGTTAAATAGACCTAGAGAAAAATGTTCTTTCTCTTCCAGCCCTTTATCATCATCATCATCTTCTCTTCTTCATTTACTTCATCTTCTTCTTCTTCTTCTCTTCTCTTTTCTTCTCTCTTCTTCTCTCTTCTTCTTCTTCTTCTTCTTCTTCTTCTCTTCTTCTTCTTCTTCTTTCTTCTTCTTCTTCTTCTTCTTCTCTTCTTCTTCTTCTTCTTCTTCTCTTCTCTTCTCTTCTTCTTCTTCTTCCGTCTCTTCTTCTTTCTTCTTCGTTCTTCTTCTTCTCTTCTTCTTCTTCTTCTTCTTCTTCTTCTTCTTCTGTTCTTCTCTTCTTCTTCTTTTTCTTCTTCTTCTTCTTCTTCTTCTTCTTCTTCTTCTTCTTTCTTCTTCTTCTTCTTCTTCTTCTTCTTCTTCGCTTCTTCTTCTTCTTCTTTTCTTCTTCTTCTTCTTCTTCTTCTTCTTCTCTTCTTCTTCTTCTTCTTCTTCTTCTTCTTTCTATCTTCCTTCTTCTTTCTTCTTCTTCCTTCTTCTTCTTCTTCTTCGCAATTCTTCTTCTTCTTCTTCTTCTTCTTCTCTTCATTCATTCCTTCTTCTTTCTTTCTCTCATTTCTTTCTTCTTCTTCTTCTTCTTCTTCTTCTTCTTCTTCTTCTTCTTCTTCTTCTTCTTCTCTTCTTCTTCTTCTTCTTCTTCTTCTTCTTCTTCTTCTCTCTCTTCTTTTCTTCTTTTTTCTTCTTCTCATTCTTTTCTTCTTCTGTCATTCTTCTTTGTCTTCTAATTTTTTCTCTTTACTTCTTTTTTTTTTTTTTCTTTTTCTTTTTTCTTCTTCTTTCTTCTCTTTGTTTCCTTGTTTATATGCGTGTCTGTCCATTTGTTTGTCAGACATACTTGAATACAAATTTAGACATAACTAAGGACACAAAAAGCATATATAAAACGGGCCTAGATTATCGAAAGAATGTTACTGAATATCACATTTCTTTAGAGCCAAAAATGCACTCGTTACATGTACCCAATTATCAATACCTGAAAGAAAGTACACACGAGTTTATGGAACACATAGAGGTGAATGCACCACCAAGACAGACAACGATAGGAAGAAATTAGAGAAAGTTAAGAAATAAGGCAGAAACAAAGAGAGTGAAAAAAGGCATTTCTAGAACAGAATTTCCAGAAAGTGGGGATACTATCTATACTAAAAGAACCCCTGGAATCCACATGGGGGGTCTGGGAAGTTAAAGAAAGATGCCATCGGATTTGACTTTTGAATGTGTATTAGAAACACACAATAGAGTAAAGCAGTCAATGTATATACCGTTTTTTCCTGGTTTTCACCTCCTCTAGAGCACAAGCATGACTGTTTTTTTTTTAAATATGAAAATAACTCTGCTGTTTTGTACATTGTGTCAGGCAGAGTTCACAAATGACTAATTTTATCCAATAATAAGTCCGCTGTTATATACAGGGGGGGGGGGGGGTGCAAAAGTAGGTATACAGTAAGTATCACATCACTATTATAATGCTTAATTAATTCCGCTCTCGATTAGAGAAGTGTGTGAATACCGACGGCAAGCAGTTTGATTATCTGAGGGATTAAGACTGTGCTTGTTATTACATGTATATGCAATATTCATTTGTTTGTATAATAAATGCATTGAGTATTGTACGTGTTTTCTTTTTTTTTCATCACTGTATACCTACTTGTTGCACCCCCCCCCCCCCCCCTGTACATCTTGTCAATCAGGGAATTCTTTGTGCAAATACTATACCGATGTTTACAAAAAGTGTTCTGGTCAGCCTGACTTACTTGCCACAAAGAGAAACGCATCTCCGGAGTTTGCTGGTAGTTCAGCATCCAAAAGCTAACCGTCTTGCATCGTTCTGCCCTGTTTGTGGACAGTGACAAAGTGAGAATTGCGGACTCGCAGACGCCTCGTTTCGTCTGAAGATAAATAACCTGAATCCGTCTTTCCTGACCTTTTTCTTCTTTAATCTAGCTGTTTGCTCTCCCTGCTGACAGCTCCCAGCTCTCTGTCTCTGTCTCTCTTTCTCTGTCTCTGTCTCTGTCTCTGTCTCTTCTCTGTCTCTGTCTCTGTCTCTTCTCTCTCTCTCTCTCTCTCTCTCTCTCTCTCTTTCTGACTCTGTTTCTCCTCTCTCTCTCTCTCTCTCTCTCTCTCTCTCTCTCTCTCTTGTATGTGTGTGTGTGTGTGTGTGTGTGTGTGTGTGTCTGTTCTCTCTCTGCTCTGTCCTCTCCTCTGTCTCTCTCTCTGTCTCTCTGTCTCTCTGTCTCTCTCTCTCTCTCCCTCTCTGTGTGTCTCTCTCTGTCTCTCTCTTTCTCTCTTCTCTCTCTCTTATCTCTCTGTCTCTTTCTCTCTCTGTCTCTGTCTCTCTATATCTGTCTCTCTCTCTGTCTCTCTTTCTCTCTCTGTTTCTTCTCTCTGGCTGTCTATATCTCTGTCTCTGTCTCTCTCTCTATCGCTCTCTCTGTATCTCTCTCTCTGCCTCTGTCTTCTGTCTGGCTCTCTCTCTTCTCTCTCTCTCACTCTGTCTCTGTCTCTGTTCTCTCTGTCTCTCTGTCTGTCTCCGTCTCTGTCTCTGTCTTTCTCTGTCTCTGTCACTGTTCTGTCTTTCTCTGCCTCTCCCTGCTTCTAGCTTTGTCTGTTTTGTCTGTCTGTTTGTCTGTCTGTCTGTCTGTCTGTCTGTCCTTGTCTGTCTCTCTCTCTCTCTCTCTCTCTCTCTCTCTCTCTCTCTCTCTCTCTCTCTCTCTCTCTCTCTCTCTCTCTCTCTCCTCTCTCTCCCACTCCACTTGCTGCGTTTCTCGAACTCGACGAACTGGAATTTATAGCTTTGCGTAAATCATTCGTTGGTTGCTCTATTAATTGCACCATTAACTTTGAACTTTTTACCTTCAATGTCTTCGCGACATAATTAACATTTATTGGAAATAAACGAAAGTGGTCACGTGATTTACCTTGTGCGTGTTTATTTATTGCTGTGTTTTTCTTCCAGTACGCTGCTGGTATAAAACAAGCTGCACCCCTTGACGTACGGAGCGTAATAAGTTGTAGTCAGTCGATGCTCTCTCTCGAGTGCTAGCTCGCTCGCTTGTTCTCTCTAATCTTGCATTTCAATGAATAATGTATACTTAACATAATCTCATATAACTTCACGAGAAGTTTAAAAACCTCTGCATGTCGTTTATCTGTTCATCTGTATTGCTATTTGCACCAGTGAATGCCACCCCATCCCCACTTTTTTGTTGTTGTGTGTGATGAGTTTAGAAAATATTCAGTATCCTCAACGGTCAACAGAAACGAATGCATTGGACCACTTTTGTCTGGAATGTTGTAGGTTCAAATCCCATAGGCCGAGTCCATATCAATAAGATATGTTTTTATTTTGTTTTGTTTTTTGTCAACTCCAACAGGCTCCAACACAAGAGTCGAGCGTGCTGTAGATCCACAAGGACGACCTGAGGACAATACTGTAGTTTCACCAAATTTACGGATGCGCCATTGAAGGTATTGCTCAAATTTCCTGAGCAGCACGGCAGGGTATCTGCATCAATCTGGCCTGGTTGATATCAGGACATCTTTATGAAAGGAAGCGGGCAGTGCACAGCCCAGCACTGTAGTCCAGTAGGCCTCTTGTAGCCTTTATTCAGAATGAAAATTCTTGGCATAAGGATGATCATCATCCCGACTGCCGTGCATCATCATAGTGTTAGAAACAATGTCCCTGACTCTGACCAGTAAAGTGACTAGAAAATGAGACAAAACAAACAAACAAAAAAACAAAAAAAAAGAAAAAGAGAAGAAAAAAGAAAATCTATAAAAAAAAATCCAATACGATTATGCTTATAGCGATACTTGATACCCAGTCTAGGTTGGCTGGCTATGTGGACATAAACATGAAAAATGTATACAAAAAATAAATAAAGAAATAAATAAATAAATAAATAATAATCAATCAATCAATCAAATAAATAGTAAAAAAATAAAATGAAATAAAACAGAATAAAATAAAATAAAATAAAATAATAAATAAATAAATAAAATAAATAAAATAAGATAAAATAAAACAATATTCACAGTTTTAGCAAAGAGTGAATCCACCAGAATGGTGTGTAGTTTAGGAGTTGTTGTTTGTTTTTTTTTCAGGAGGGATTCATTGCCCTCAGACAACCCCATATGTGCTCCACCCAAATCTGCCAACCATTATCAGGCAGACTCCTTAAGCCTGCACAAAATTATATACGCTGGCAAGGTCTTGAAATTGTGAAGGGAGGGGGAGGGTGACTTTTCGAACACTAAACTTACACCACCAGAACAATGGAAATATAAAATGGGCAGCACACAGGTCAGTTTTGTTTTAAATGTTGCAAAATATTAAGATGGACAGCGACAAAGCCAGCTTTTAATGTTGCAGGCTGGGACTGAATTCGAGACATCAGAATTTGTGTCCACAACTCTCTTAACCTTTTGACTCCTGGTTCTGTCCACCGGCATCCTGCATTACCAAACCATCTAAAAAGCAAAAAAACGTAACCCTTTGGCTCCGTCACCCTATCCACCAGCTTCCTGTATCAGCTCACACTGCGACAGTCAACACTTTGTGGTGATCGTATCCACAACGATCACAAAAAAAGTCAAACACAAAAAAAACAAAAAAAGTAAACAAACACATGAACCCTTCTGTGCTCTATAAGGTTTAAGTAATTCTGGTTGTTTTAGTATTGCTTTTCTATTGCTGTATGATTATTCGCTGCATCTATAGTTAAACCTGCTGAATGTGCAAGTTTTTTTGTTGTTTGTTTTTTTCAGAGAGAGTGAAAAAACTTCAAAGGACTGATCTCACGATGTTCAGCTACTTGCAGGTGATAGTGACAAGGACGCGAAAGCATGTAAAAGATAAGTCTGTCAAAACCATATACTACATGCAAGCATTTGTGGTTAGAATTGGCTGCTTGTGAACAAATGCAGTATGGGGATAAATAAAATAGTACATGGAATCATGGGGGAATGGGTTTGACTATGTACACTCATTTTTCTTGGTGATCGGGGTAGAATATGCGTGTGTTGTGTGTGTGTGTTGTGTGTGTGTGTGTGTGTGTGTTGTGTGTGTGTTGTGTGTGTGTGTTGTGTTGTTGTGTTGTGTGCTGTTGTGTTTGTGTGTATGTGTGTGTGGTGTGTGTGTGTGTGTGTGTGTGTGTGTGTGTGGGGTGTGTGTGTGTGTGTGTGTGCGGCGCGTTTGTGTGTGTTTTCTTTTGTTTTTCTTTTTTGTTGTTGTTGGCGTTTTGTTTTGATTGACATCATACAGAAAGTAAGCAATCCCCCCCCTATCTCTCTCTCTCTCTCCTCCCTCTCTCTCTCTCTCTCTCTCTCTCTCTCTCTCTCTCTCTCTTCTGTCTGTCTGTCTCTGTCTCTTTCTCCCCCTTTCCCTCTCTCTCACGCGCACGGGTGCAGATCGTATCCATGACTATCAGGGAGGAAAATACACTCCCTTGTTGTTCTATATAAGCTTTCACTAATTCTTGCTGTTTCTATTGCTTTGTTCTATTGATGCATGGTTTCTCGCTATTTCTATCATAAAGACCTGGTAGACATGTGACATGTCTTCATGTTTTGCATCGGAGTCAGTGACAGGAACTTCAAAGGACTTGAACAATGAAACACTAGCACGCGCTCACGTGCACGCACGTATGCTTAGTGTTTGTTCTTCTGTAAGCAATCTACTAATACATCATTGTCCTTTGGTTATTCATTTTACCTTATGCACGCGCGCACGCGCACGCACGTATGCTTAGTGTTATCTTTTGTAAGCAATCTACTAATGCATCATTATCCTTTGGTTGTTTATTTTTCTTTGTTTTTTTGTCTTTTGTTTTTGTTTTGTTTCCTTGCTTTTTGTTTCTGTTTAGTTTGTTTGTTTCCTGTTGATTTTATGCTCAGATTGACAACTTTTCCATTCAGGCAGACTTGCTTGCTACCAAGACAGACGCATATCCCAACGTACCAACAGCGCAATCCCCCCCCCACCCCCCGCCCCCACTCCCTCCAAAAAGAGCATTTTTGTTTCAACGTTCTGCCCTTTAAGCAGACAGTGACAAAGTGAAAATTGCACTCTCACAGACGCCACATTTCGTTTAAAGACAAATAGTGTGAATCTGTCTTTCCTGGCGTTTTTACTTCTTTACTCTAGCTGTTCACTTTCCTTCTACATATCACGTTCTCTGTTTCTGTCTGTCTGCTGTCTGTCTGTCTGTGGCCTTTCCTCTCCCTCTTTCTGTGAATGTTTTTTTCTGTCTCTGTCTGTGCCTCTGTCTGTTTGTCTGTCTTTGTCTCTTTCTCTCTTGTGTGTCCATGTCTCTCTATCTTCTCTGTCTCTGTCTCTGTCTCTGTCTCTCTGTCTCTCATTATCCCCTCCTGTCTGTCTGTCTGTCTGCCTGTCTACCGTTTCTGAGTATCTGTCTCTGTCTCTGTCTGCTCTGTCTGTCTGTCTGCCTGTCTGTCTCTCTCTCTCTCTCTCTCTCTCTCTCTCTCTCTGTCTCAGCCTGTCTGTCTCAGCCTGTCTTCTCTGCCTCCTCTCTCTCTCTCTCTCTCTCTCTCTCTCTCTCTCTCTCTCTCTCTCTCTCTCTCTCTCTCTCTCTGTGCGCGCGCACTAGCGTGAATGCGTGTATGTTGTGTGCGTGTTTGTGTTTCTATGACTCCTCTCTCTCTCCTCTCTCTCTCTTCTCTCTCTCTTCTCTCTCTCTCCTCTCTCTCTCTCTCTTTCGCCTCTGTCGTTTCTTCTCTCTCTCTTTCTCTTTCTGTCTTTCTATACTCTCTCTCTCTCTCTCTCTCTCTCTCTCTCTCTTCTTCTCTCTCTCTTTATCTCTTATCTTTCTTCTCTCTCTCTCTTCTCTCTCTTCTTCTCTATCTTTCTTTTCTCTTTTCTCTCTCTGTCTTCACCTCTCTACAGCTCGCCATACCGTCAAGATGCAGAGCGCTTCTTCCTCCTCATTTCTGCATCAGTTCACAATGCACTAGTCGACACTTCCGTGCAGATAGTATCCACGACTCTCAGGGTAAACAAATACAATCCCTTGCTGTTCTATGAAAGCTTTCACTAATTCTTGCTGTTTCCGTTGTGTTCTCTATCGGTGCATGATTTGTTAATACTTCTATCGTTAAGACTTGGTAGAAATGTGACAGGTCTTCACGTTTTCCGTCACGGGTCAGTGAGAGAAACTTCAAAGGACTTGAACAATGGTATCAGTGATGCACGTACGCACGCCCACGCATTAATACTTAGTTTTGTACTTCTGTAAGCAATCTATGAATACATCATTGTCGTTTAGTGTTGTTTTTTTTTTACCTGTTGATATTATAACTAGTTTTCTGTTCAGGCTGACTTGCTTTTAAACGTATATCCGAATGTTGCCAACAGCGCAAACACCTAATAAAAATCAAATAAAACTAACGTTTTTTTCAACGTTCTGCCCTTTAAGCAGACAGTGACAAAGTGAAAATTGCACTCTCACAGACGTCCTCATTTCGTTTAAAGACAAATAGTGTGAATCTGTCTTTCCTGGCGTTTTTACTTCTTTACTCTACTGTTCACTTTCCTTCTACATATCACGTTCTCTGTCCTCTGCCTCTTTCTGTGTCTGCCTTTCTGTCTGTCTCTGTTTCTGTCTGTGTCTCTCTCTGTCTGTATTTTCTCTCTTTGATTCTCCATGTCTCTTATATCTGTCTCTGTGTCTCTGTCTCAGTTTGTCTTCTGTCTCTGTCTCTGTCTCTGTCTGTTTGTCTGTCTGTCTCTTCTTCTCTCTCTCTCTCTCTCTCCTCTCTCTCTCTCTCTCTCTCTCTCTCTCTCTCTCTTTGTTTTCATTTATTTCAATGTATAAATCACGTATGAAACAAATCAATGTAATGCTTGGAGTAACTGCAGTCTTCACCTTGTCGTTTGTATTCTAGTCTCTTTCGAAATCTGTATTAGTAAACATATCCTCCTTTGGAATACTTACACATTAATCGTTGTTTTGAACCGGTCAGTAAGAACATGGGATTTAACATTTCAGCAATGAGTTTTGTCCAAACGATGTATTTGTCAAAATATACTGTATTAAAATTCAGCTGACAACTCTTTTTCCGCGCAGTCAGCAGAATTAGATTTTTTTTTTCAAAACATTAACATGAACTAGTCCTTTGATTCCCGAAGTGCATGTAAATGACTTTGTGATAGGCTTGTTTGATGAATTATTGATATAGTTTTCAGACCTCTTCGTCTTGCTCACTTCTTCCCACTTTATTTTATGCTTCAATTTGCTAAACATCGACTTCCACAACAGATTTGCAGAAGAGTAATCCAAGCCAAGCAGATTCTATGCATGTCATCGTCATCATCATCATGTACTTTGCCACATGTCTTTGGCGATCATGACCCTCCATATGCATTTATCCCTTGTCGCTACAAGCTCATCTTCCACCCTCTCTGTCTTCAGCCACCCAGCAAGTCCGTCCAGTATTTTCTCCCTGGGTCTACCTGGTGTTCTCTTTCCCTCCAGTTTTCCTGTTGTGACCAGGTGCCATATTCCCCTTTGCTCATAAAATGGCCTAAAATGTTGCCTGTCTTTTCCTTATCATCCTTACCAATCATCTTCTTGTGTCTGCATCCATCCATCAAGACTGTCTCGTTTGTTTTCTTTGCTGTCCATGGAACTCTCAACATTCTTCTTAGAAACGACATCTTGGCTGCCTCAATCTTGTTCTGGATTTACGTGTTGACTGTCCAAGCCTCACAACCGTTTAACATTATCGGTTCTATATAACATTCAAGAACTCTCTTCCTGGTGTTAATTGATAGGCCTTTTGGTAAAACTGCTTTTCGTTTTCTTGAATGCTGTTTTGGCTTGGCCGATTCTGCTGGCAATTTCTGGTGTGGATCTGCCGTCTGGTGAGATGACCATTCCCAGATATTTAAACTTATCAACCTGTCTCAAAGTTGTGCCATTCGCTGTTATTTTGCATGAGGAGATTTGATTATTTTTACCGATTACCATGATTTCAGTGCATGTCATGCTCCGATTATATCACCAACGAAACTGTATGCAATAGAAGCAAACAAACCGTTCACCCATTTGAACACATTTTAGTCACAGTACGAAACGCAAAATGGAGTGTTACGGCCACGTCACAAGACCCTCAGGGCCTTGAAAAGATCATCTTGCGGAAGACAGTCTCAGGGGCAAAAACGAAAATGAAGCAAGAAAAATAAATGGGAATACAATATTCGAGATTGGACAGATCAGAACTTCAGCATTTCCCAGAGAGTAGCAGAGGATCTGGAGATGGAGGAATCTCATCACAAATTCATGAGTGGTGCCCCCACCATCTGCAAGGTTTCGGGTTATATATCTTCACGTAACGTTACCAATGTTATCTAACAGACATCAGCATATCACCAGTCAGTGATTCTGAGTGTTCATTCAGAATAAAACTTTACATTAAACTCACGCTGTTAACTTTAGTTACTTCGGTTAAATGTTCCAAGTTTTAGTCAAAGCTGAATTAAGGGTCCATTTTCATAAAACATTGCTAAGAAGAAAAAACTGAGTGAGGCAGAGATATTCTAATGGTTGATCAAAACGTTGGTCAGCCGTTGAGGCAATGAAACAGCAGGTTAAGAACGTTTGTTTTTCCATTAATCAAGCACACTACATCAGTTAAATCCTCTCTCATTAACTGATGCTAGTCGAGGAATGATTCCCCACTGCTTGTCATAGTATTTTAAAAAATGACAGGATTTACTAGTTTAGCTTATGCCACGATGTTAGTTGACAGTTTTAGGTTTGTTTTAATAATTATAATAATAATTACAATATTTATATAGCGCAAAATCTTGATAAAATCAAATCTAAGCGCTGAAACAACACACACACGCACGCACGCACGCACACACACGCACACCACGCACACACACGCACCACCACACACACACACACACACACACACACACACACACACACACACACACACACACACACACACACACACACACACACGGCTATAATGGGGAGAAAGAATAAAAACAATGGAAAATTATAGAGAGCATATTATATACAATTATATATTGCAATGTGATTCCCCTCCGAGTGGAGACAGGCTGCAGAGGGGATTGAGTGAGGTCAGGATTTTATGCAGAGGAGAAAAGGTGAGTTTTGAGAGCGGACTTGAAGGAGACAAAAATAGGTTGCTGACGGACTGAGAGAGGAAGTTTGTTCCAGGAGAGTGGACCAGAAACAGAGAAGGCTCGTGGACCATAGGTATTGAGCTTAGTGCGTGGAAAGCGAAAAGTCAGGGGATCGGAGGCAGAGCGGAGGGTACGTGAGGGAACATAGATCTCAAGTAGGCTTGACAGGTAATCGGGGCTGCGTTATTGAGGCTTTTGTAGCACATGGTGTCTAGTTTGTACTGTATGCGCTTTGATACAGGGAGCCAGTGAAGTTGTGCCAGGAGAGGTGATATGTGGTCAGCTTTTTTTTCTTTTTGAGTACAAGGCATGCAGCATTGTTTTGAATGCGCTGTAGGATGTGAGTGGTGGAGGCAGGAAGACCGGACAGGAATGAATTGCAATAGTCAATGCGAGAATTATGAAGGAGAGAACGAGTTTTGCAGTTGTTTCCACAGAGAGATACTTCCTGATCAGGCTTATACGATGGAGGTGATAGTAGCAAGATCTGGTCAGTTTGAGAAACAAAGTTGTTCATGGAGAGGGTAGAGTCAATGCAGACACCAAGGTTTTTGAGGGAGACCCATGGGACATGGAGAATTCTATCCACACAACATCTGGGCTATACATTGCCAAAGGTTTGAAATAAGGTAGAGGGAAAGGAGGGGTGAGGGGCGGCAGGTAGAAGAATATATGAAATGATAAGCTTACCCCTCACGATGCTGTTTTCAGTTTCAAAAGACATATCCATATCCGTCGGAACTATTGTCATCATGAGAGAGTATGGTGTAAAGGCCACATAATCTCTGTCTCTGTCTGTCTGTCTGTTTGTTTGTCTGCCTGTCTGTCTCTTGTCTCTCTGTCTCTTTATTCACTGTCTCTGTCTCTCTGTCTCTCTGTCTCTTTGTCTCTCTGTATCTGCCTGTCTGTCTCTAGTCTCTATGTCTCTTTGTCTCTCTGTCTCTGTCTCTCTGTCTCTTTGTCTCTTTATCTCTCTGTCTCTGTCTCTCTGTCTCTCTGTCTCTTTGTCTCTTTATCTCTCTGTCTCTGTCTCTCTGTCTCTCTGTCTCTTTGTCTCTCTGTATCTGCCTGTCTCTGTCTGTCTTTTTCTCTCTCTCTTTGTCTATCTGCCTATATGTCTGTATGTCTGTCTGTCTGTCTCTGTCTGTCTGTCTCTGTCTCTGTCACTGTCTGTCTGTCTGTCTCTCTCTCATTCTCTCTTCACTATCTCTTCTCTCTCTCTCTCCTCTCTCTCTCACTCTCTTCTCTCTTCTTTCTGTCCCTTTGTTTTTCTTGAATGCAAAATTCTAAGACAATGATAGTGATAGTGAACTGCAGTTCCATTCGAACCGAGACTACGTGACAGGTTGTGCTATTCACTTATCTTTTATTGATATGTCCTGGGTCACTATCATTGAGACACAGACACCCGCAGTGTTAGACAGATGATATGAGTTACACAATCATAACGCATCCATAAAGTTGCTGAAATCAGCTGCGTGATCCCAATCATCCAACGAACCCGAGTACGTTGAACTTTCAGTAGGAGCCAGTTAATCAGCATGCGCCCTATCGCATGGCGTTGGCGATCATGGTCGTCCATAGCAATCTATCCTTGTCGCTGCTAAGCACTTCTCCACCCTCTGTGTATTCGGCCACCTGCAAGTCGTCCAGTATGTTCTCTCTGGTCTAACTGGTGCTCTCGTTCCTTACAGTTTCTGTGTGACATTATTTTCTCTTTGAGTCTAACTGGTGTTCTGGATCCCTTCATTTTGTTGTTTTTATGTCGTTCTTCTCTGTCTCTATGTCTGTGTTCTGCCTGTCTGTTTGTTTGTCTGTGTGTCTGTATCTGTCTCTGTCTTCTGTCTGTCGTCTGTCTCTGTGTCTGCTCTGTCTCTTTTTTGTCTCTGTCTGTGTGTAGTGTGTCTGTCGTGTGTCTGTCTCTCTGTCTCTGTCTCTGTCTGTCTGTTTGTCTGTCTGTCTGTCTTTCTGTCTGTCTCGCTGCTCTCTCTCTCTCTCTCGCTCTCTCTCTTCTCTCTCTTTCTCTCTCTCTCTCTCTCTCTCTCTCTCTCTCTCTCTCTCTTCTCTCTTTCTCCTTCTCTCGCCTAATAAAATATCATAAATAAAATTTCTGAATCTTCTTCGTCAATGCTCTTTTTTGGTCTGCATCCTTCGAGACTGTCTCGTTTGTTTGTTTGTTTGTTTATCTGTCTGTCGTTTGTTGTTTGTTTGTTTGTTTGTTTTTTGCTGTCAATATTTCAGTTGCCTCCAACTTGTTCAGGAACCAGTTAGGACTAAAAAAAATATTCCGCAGTAACATTAGAGACTGATGAAGGTTTTTTTTTTTAGAACCCATAAACTTGCCAGTGACCTGTCTGTAGCCCTAAAGCACTGTTCCACGCTGACTGACACAGGAGTTATGTTTTGGCATATGGCAACACCAGACAGACTCGGAACTACAGCCACACCAGCTAACCTCGCATACACAGTAATACAATCTTTTCTGCTATGGTGTGCTGGCCTGGCTTCCATAGTATTATTTCTTGCTTCTTTCATCATCGGGTCCTCCTGCCAAGCAGCTTGCCAGGTCGTCACATTTTCCATCCAAGTGAGCACGAGGGACTTCAGAAGATTGGGATAATTATTTCATGATGTCCACATCGCGTACTAGTTAGCGGTACGCAAGGGCATGTAAGCACGCCTTGTTTTTCATGGTGTGGGGGTTATGTAAGAGGGCGTTCAATGGATGACAGTTTTTGATCTGCTTTGTGATGTGTTATGTTTTTTTGTTTTCTTTTTCTTTCTTTCTTTCTTTCTTTCTTTCTCCTGGTCTGTTTCCTTGTATCTGTCTATGTATTATGTGTGGTCCATGTTGCGGGCGAATGCACACACATCACAAACTCTTACTCTCTCTCCTTTATGTTTATGTCTGTCCATCTGTCTGGTCTGTCTGCTTGTATGTCTGCTGTCTGTCTTTCTCTCTCTCTCTCTCTGCTCTGTCTCTGTCTGTCTGTCTGTCTGTCTTCTCTCTGTTCTTCTGTCTCTCTCTCTCTGCCTCTGTCTCTTCTGTCTGTCTGTCTGTCTCGTCTGTTTTCTCTCTGTCTCTGTCTCTGTCTCTTCTCTCTCTCTCTCTCTCTCTCTCTCTCTCTCTCTCTCTTTCTACCGACTGTCTGTCTGTATGCATCTTTTTCTCACTCCTTTTTTTTCTAAATACGGGGTCTCTGATTTCCTTGTGTATAGTCTTACATTATGAATTAATCGAGGAAGAGAGAGAGAGAGATTAGAGAGAGGGGGGAGGAGAGAATAAGACAGACACAGACAGACAGACAGGCAGATAGATACACTAACAAACAGACAGTATTTCAGGTAGATAGATAGATAGATAGATAGATAGACAGAAAAGATAGATAGATAATAGATAGATAGAAGATAGATAGATAGATAGATAGATGATAGATAGATAGACAGATAGATAAGATGGATGGATGGATGGATGGATGGATAGATACACAAAGATAGAGAGAGAAGAGAGAGAGAGAGAGAGAGAGGAGACAGACAGGCAGATAGACACACACATAGACAGACATTCAGACAAATAGATAGACAGACAGACAGACAATCAGACAGAACAGAGAAAGACAGAGAGACAGAAAAGAGAAGAGAAAGAATATATATATATATATATATATATATATATAGAGAGAGAGAGAGAGAGAGAGAGAGAGAGAGAGAGGGGGGGGAGAGAGAAGACAGACAGAGACAGAAACAGAGACAGAGATAAAAGAGAGAGTGAGAGAGAGAGAGATGCAGAGAGCAGAGAGAGACAGAGAGACAGAGAGAAAGAGCAGAGAGAGAGAGAGAGAGAGAGAGAGAAGAGGAGAGGAAGAGAGAGGAAGAGAGAGCCAGCCAGCCAGCGACAGACAGACAGACAGGCAGACAGACAGACAGACAGACAGACAGAAGACAGAGACAGACAGAGACAGACAGAGACAGAGACAGACAAATAAGATAGAGGGACAGATAATCTGACAGACAAACAAACAGACAGACAAATAGACAGGCATAAATACAGACAGACAGACAGACAGACAAACAAAACAAAAAAACAGAAAAATACAACAAACAAACAAACAAACAAAGAGAGAGGGAGACCGTTCTGCATCCTGGCCATACATTTATCTCGTTGATTGCTCGGTGTCAGTCAATATATTTCCTTTTGTTCGTTTACTAGTCACCAGTACTTGTCCCCTATACGGTCTAATTCTGCTCTGCTGAACATAACGGACATCTTCTGAATAGATGCCAGTATAGTGTCTGTTCCAGTCTGTTGATTTTCAGTAGTTCTCGTTTTGTTTTTTGTTTTTTTTTTTCGTTAGTGTTATGGTCATCCAGCTGAACAGTTTATTGGTATCTTTATAAACTGAAGAAGAGAATGACAGCAGGATTCTAGGATTTTAATGCCCTGCCTTGAAAACAGTTCACAATTATGACAGTTGTTAACTTTCAAATGAAGTTAAATAAAATGAAATGAAATGAAATTCCGAGGACAAGAGAAAAAGTAGATAAAATAAGAATGGTTACAATTTAAAAATGCTTATACGCATATATTTTTACACACACACACACACACACACAACACACACACACACACACAACACACACACACACACACACACACACACGACACACACACACACACTACACACACACACACACACACACACACACACACACACACACACACACACACACACACCCACACACACACACAAAAAACACACGAACACACACACACACACACACACACACACACACACACACACCAACTAATAACACACATTTACACTCGCCAAATCCTAACAATTCAAATCAAAAGCGGACTCACGGACCAGGCATACGCATACAATCGACAAAGACTAACTTACAAAACAAAAAACAAAAAAGCATAGTAATAAATATACAAATAGAAAAAGAAGACCGACTCAAACTGAGGGAAAGAAGTAGTTGTAGAATTCATTGTTAAGAAAAGAGGTGGGTTTTTAAAGTGGATTTTAAAAGCAGAAAATGTAAGAATCAGGCGAAGACAGAGCGGAAGTTTGTTATCTTATATCTGGTCGAATTTTCTTCGTTCTGGCAAGCAGATAGGAGAGACAAAACCGTCGCTAAAAACAAACTGAACTGTGTGTGAAAAAAAAACATTGACCAGTTGTTGCAAACTATATGATTCCACAAGTTGGATCAATTTTAGAATCAGATCGTGTGAAGCTCCCTTTAATGGCACGGTGATAGCTTTCTGATATGAGCGGCGGCGGTTGGCATGGCTAAAAGCGAGACGGACTGGAATGAATTAAAATCATTGGATTGACACCCGTCATAGATATACCACCAGTCAGCATAAGGCCAAGGTCATATCTTATCTTGTCATTCCTTTTCACACGCACCGTGTCTGTCTTCATGGTTTTCCTCACACTTTAAGATTGGACTTTGCTGTCAGCGATCACTTGACTGTCATCATTGTTTGTTAAAGAGATACACAGGGAAGTGACATGGACGTGAATGCTGTTGATATTTAAAGTCAATGAGTATGTTTTCCTTTCTGTATTTACTCCCTTATCGCAGTTAACTTGAAGGTGGAGGAGATAGAATGTTGCGGTCATTGACACTTTTATTATAATACAATGCAATGTATTACGGTGCAATGCAACACAACACAGCACATACAATACAATACAATGCAATACAATACAATGCAATACAATACAATACATTACAATGCGATGCGATACGATACGATACGATATGATACGATACGATACGATACAATGCTATACAATACAATACAATACAATACAATGCAATACAATACAATACAATACAATACAATACAATACGATACGATACGATACGATACGATACGATACGATACGATACGATATGATACGATACGATACGATACGATACAATACAATACAACATAACACAATACAATACAATACAATACAATACAATGCAATACAATGCAATGCAATACAATACAATACATTACAATGCGATACGATACGATACGATATGATACGATACGATACGATACGATACGATACGATACGATACAATGTTATACAATACAATACAATACAATACAATACGACACGATACGATACGATACGATACGATACGATACGATACGATACGATACGATACGATACGATACGATACGATACGATACAATATAATACGATACGATGCAATACAGTACAATACGATGCAATACAGTACATTACAATACAGTACAGTACAACACAATACAAGACAAGACAAGACAATCCAAGACAACGCAATATAATACAATACGATAAGATACGATACGATGCGATGCGATGCGATGCGATGCGATGCGATGCGATGCGATGCGATGCGATGCGATGCGATGCGATGCGATGCGATGCGATGCGATGCGATGCGATGCGATGCGATGCGATGCGATACGATACGATACGATACAATACAATGCAATGCAATGCAATGCAATACAATACAATACAATACAATACAATACAATACAATACAATGCAATGCAATGCAATACAATACAATACAATACAATACAATACAATACAAATAAAACCACACTGCACCATACGCGTGTGCTCGCGTACTTGTGCACTACATCTTATTTACAATTATTTAAATCACATATACAAATAATGCGAGCTTTAAGCGCTGAAAATCAATACTTTCCTCATAGACGGAGACAAAAATAAAATCCAATTTGAAAGTCAGTTTCCAGTTACACCTTTTTTTCATTAGATGTATCATCATTTGTATGTGTGTGTATGTGTGTGTGTGTGTGTGTGTGTGTGTGTGTGTGTGTGTGTGTGTGTGTGTGTGTGTGTGTGTGTGTGTGTGTGTGTGTGTGTGTGTGTGTGTGTGTGTGTGTGTGTGTACGTGTGTGTGTGTGTATGTGTCTGTGTGTGTGTGTGACAGTGTGTGTCTGTGTATCTGTGGTGTGTGTGTGTGTGTGTGTGTGTGTGTATGTGTGTGTGTGTATATGTGTGTATGTGTGTATGTATGCGGCGCGCGCGTGTGTGTGTGTGTGTGTGTGTGTGTGTGTCTCTCTCTCTCTCTCTTTATTGTTATTCCTACGGGTTGCATATCCCATATGTGTCCACTCGAGTATATGAATACGGCTTTTTTTACACAAACACTAATATACTCATACTCTTTTCTTTCGGGTATGTGAATCTTGGGCGGTATTTTTTTTTTTTTATGCTTTGCTTATTTATTCGTTTGTTTGATTGTTTGTTTCTTTGTGTTGTTGTTGTTGTTGTTGTTGTTGTTGTAGTTGTTGTTCATTTGTTTGTTTGAATGTTGACGCTCTTATTACTATTGTTCTTATTGTTGTGTTCTGTTATTGTTTTTTGTTGTTGTTTATTTTATTCCAAACACTAAATGGATTACAGGATATTTAACGTACATAATCCATCTTCTGCGTGCGTATGTAGGCGATGGAGCACAGGCACTAGAAAGTCCGCGAATAGATTGACTTGAACACACACACACACACACACACACACACACACACGCACACGCACGCACGCACGCACGCACGCACGCACACACACACACACACACACAAACACACACACACACAAACACACACACACACTCACACACACACACACACACACACACACACACACACACACACACGCGCGCACGCACGCACGCACACACACACACACACACACACACACACACACACACACACACACACACACACACACACACACACACACACACACACACACACACACACTGATACCCTTTATGGAAAAGACGGTACTAAAGCAAATTCGAAACTAGATCTTTCGATCGAAATAACACAAATTTTATTAACCACTCCACAATCAAGACCCTCTCTGCAAGCATATAATTCCTTTACACTTATGAAACTGCCTATAATTTATAAACCCAGACTACGCCACCACATGGCAGAAGACTCCAAGACACTGTTATTATACCCAGGATGATTCCATCGACTTGAAGCTCCTGGCATTCTTGCTGGGTTCAACGATCTCGAAGAGACAGTGACAGACTGTTTCCAGATGGTTTCGTATGATGAAGATCTGGTTAGGGATTTCGCTTGGACGATCCGACGAATATATCATCATCATGCGTTACGCGTTCCCTCTGTCTGTGTGTTCTTATCTAAGGGTAGGTACTACTACTGTGGAAGCCTGATTACTGCAAGTCTGGAACATATAATTATGTTCCGTATGCGTTGGCTTGGGGTGTACATACAGTCGATGAAGTCAGTGTGTTGTATGCAAAGCAGATCCTCATACATGTTTTTTTTTTTTGTTTATTTTTCATGAGATTCTGTGTATGTGTGTGATGTGTGTGTGTGTGTGTGTGTTGTGTGTGTGTGATGTGTGTGTGTGTGTGGTAGTGTGTGTGTGTAGTGTTTGTGTGTGTGTGTGTGACGTTGTTGTGTGATGTGTGATGTGTGGTGTCGTGCTGTGTGCTTGATGTAGTTTGTGTTGTGTGTG
>CM060310.1:29356346-29361346 GCA_030674185.1 Monoplex corrugatus
CTGGGAAGTTGTGGATTCAAATCCAACTATTTTTGTTAAAATTACTTAGATTTTTTTTTCTTCCCCAAATAACTCCAACTTAGAGCTGAGTGCTCTATAAGCTCATAGGGAAGACTGGGACCACACTGTGAAATTTCATCCTCTTCATAGATATCCCATTAACGTTCTTGCTCAAATGTCATGAACAGCACTGAAGATGTTTGTATCTCTCGGGCCTGGTAGACACCAGAGTACACCACAAAAAAAATATTAAAAAAAAAAAACGGAGAATGCAGCCCTGCCATACAGTTTCATTCCAGAACGGAGCTTCGTTGAATCATGATTACAGGTTTCCATTGTCATTCACCATCGTGGCATTATGAAAAAAAAAGAAATTGTCTCAAACTCTGTGGTCACAGAAGTGTAGAAAAAAAAATAAACGGGAGAGGGTGGGTGGATAGTGACCAGAGATAAATGCTTATGTTTATTACAGATTATCCATGAACATTAGATAACAGTTTTAGAAACTATTTTCGCTGTTCTTCTTGAACGGATGGACAGAAGCTCAAGCCAGGCGAAAAGATAACTGTTCACCCATAAAATTTGCAAGAACAGAATTCAACCATTGTCAAAACTGGAATAGAAACCCAGACAACGATACACCCACACAGAATTCATACATAGACATTGAAGATCGATATGACATTTAGAAACAAAATACTGGAGGTTGGTGCCAGAGGCAAAGAAGAAGTGGTGGTGGGTTGGGTGGGGAGAGAAATGGTGGAATAAAGATGAGAGGAGATGACGTAAGTCTATTGAAATAAGTCACTAACTTCAGAAGAAAAAGATGAAATAAAACAGTTATGTATTATAAAGTTGTCTAGTATTTATTCAGATAAGGGCAAGAAGGTGATTGCGTGTGTGTTTGTGTGCGTGCGTGTGTGTGTGTGTGTTCGTTCGTTCGTTCTTTGATTTAACGTCTTCTCACTATAGGTGATATTAGACATTAGTGTGTGTGATATTAGTGTGTGTGTGTGTGTGTGTGTGTGTGTGTGTGTGTGTGTGTGTGTGTGTGTGTGTGTGTGTGTGTGTATGTGTGTATGTGTGTGTGTGTTTGTGTGTGAGTGTGTGTGTGTGAGTGTGTGTGTATGTGTGTTTGTGTGTGTGTGTATGTGTGTGTGTGGTGTGTGTGTGTGTGTGTGTGTGTGTGTGTGTGTGTGTGTGTGTGTGTGTGTGTGTGTGGTGTGTTGTGTGTGTGTGTGTGTGTGTAGGGGAGGTTGTTTTTTTTTAGCTCAAGACGTTTCAGAGGTTGTTGTGTGTTTGTTTGTTTGTTTGTTTGATTTTGTTCGTTTGTTTTCAATTCGTTCCAAATATAAAAACAAAGAAGAAACATGAATAAATCTGGAACACGTAAAAAAACAAACAAACAAAAAACCACACACACACACACACACACACACACACACACACACACACACACACACACACACACACACACACACACACACACACACACACACACACTAAAAAAAAACCAACAGTTATAGACATATCTGGCATGGACACAGACAAGACCACAATAGAAGAACACATGCCACACGAATATGAGAATCGAACGGAATCGTAGACACAAATGGCACAAATGCGGACACAGGACACAACCATAGATAAATACTGACACACATATACGGATATGAACACAATCAGACACAGACATGCACACAAGTACACAGAGCACAACCACATATAAAATCTGACACTGATATCCTCAAACACAACTCAACCACTGACACAGACCGGCACACAGATACACAAACACATCACAATCACAGACACAAACTGGCACACATATACACAAACACATCACAAGCACAGTCATAAACTGGCACACAGATACACAAACACAACATAATCACAGACACAAACTGCCACACAACAATACACAAACACAACACAAACCACAGACACAAAACTACCACACACAAATACACAATACACAACCACAAACCACAGACACAAACTGCCACACAAATACACAAACACAACACAAACACAGACACAAACGCCACAGCCAAAACAAATACACAAACACAAACACAAACGACAAACACAAAACCCGCCGACCCACAAATACACAAACACAACACAAACACAGACACAAACTGCCACACAAATACACAAACACAACACAACCACAGGCACAAACTGCCAACAGATACACAAACACAACACAACCACAGACACAAACTGCCAAACAGATACACAAACACAACACAACCACAGACACAAACTGCTAAACAGATACACAAACACAACACAACCACAGACACAAACTGCCACACAAATACACAAACACAACACAACCACAGACACAAACTGCCAAACAGATACACAAACACAACACAACCACAGACACAAACTGCCACACAAATACACAAACACAACACAACCACAGACACAAACTGACCACACAGATACACAAACACAACAAACCACAGACACAAACTCCACACAGATACACAAACACAACATAACCACAGACACAAACTGCCACACATATCATACAGACAAAAACCACACAAAACACAAAACACAACACAACCACACAAATCACCATATACAAACATAAACCACAGACACAAACTACCACACATATAACACATACAACATAACCACAGACACAAACTGCCACACATAATACACATACAACATAACCACAGACACAAACTGCCACACATATATACACATACAACATAACCACAGACACAAACTGCCACACATATACACAAATACAACACAACCACAGACACAAAGTGAACACACAGATACACAAAGACAACACAACCACGGACACAAACTGGCACACATATACACAAACACAACTCAACCACTGACACAGACCGGCACACAGATACACAAAGACAACACAATCACAGACACAAACTGGCACACAGATACACAAACACAACTCAACCACTGACACAAACTGCCACACAAATACACAAAGACAACACAACCACAGACACAAACTACCACACAAATACACAAACACAACACAATGACAAACACAAACCGCCACACAAATACACAAACGCAACACAATCACAGACACAAACTGGCACACGTATATAAATACAACGCAATCACAGACACAATCTGGCACACAATTACATAAAAAATACAAACGCATACACAAAATGGCACATATATACACAACTTCAACACAGACGCAGACACTGAGAACACAGTTATACAAACACAACACAACCACAGACACAAAGTGAACATACAAATACGCAAATACAACACATCCACAAACGCAAACTGGCACACAGATACACAAACAGAACACAACCGCAAATACAAAGTAGCACATATATATATAATATAGACACCAAACGGATCACAGTCACGATTGGTGCACACAGTTGTAAAGACACAGAACACAGTAAAAGACACACTTTTGAGGGATCGGGTTTGGACACAGGGGTGGGGGGGGGGGGTAAGAAATAATAATAATAATAATAATAATAATAATAATAATAATAATAATAAATAATAACAAGAAGAAGAAGAAAAAGAAGAATGATGATGTTAACAAAACCTTTATTTTCATCTCGCTACAGGCACAATAACTGAACTCAGTCACAGCCATGCTGGCCCGGAAACCCAGAAACCCAGACACAGACACATATATACCCACACAGTATGCATATAAAGACACCGAGAAATCGAAATGAGAACAATGCTAGTATCACAAACACACAAAGACACAGCTTTTGTCCACCTAAGATAAGAATGAGAAGAAAAAAAAAAGAGCTAAGATTCCCTCAGATTTTGCATGAGCAAAAATAAAATATGTGCTATATTTGTGCGCACGGCAGACTTTTGTGAGAATGACTGATCTACTGGGTGGGAGAAGAAAAAAAAAAAAAGAAAAGAAAAAAAGTATTGCAAAGTAAGTCAAAGAAACGAACTATCAAGAACAAGAACAAGAAGAACAACAACAACAACAAAAATGTGGGGCGGGCTGGAACGATGAGGGAGGATGAGTAATACACTGTAGAACTCCCATGGATAATGGCTATAAAGAGGAAATGAGATGATGATGGCCGTCTAGAGTTAGTGGCTGAAATCAGACACATCATCAAAACTATTCTAGAAAGATGTTTCTCTATCAGTTTGGTAGGGTGCGTGGGGTGCGGTGGAGGGAGAGGGGGATGGAGGGAGGCGGTTGTGGAGGCGAAAACTTTAAACCAACTTGTAGTATTTTTTTGGGGGGGTTTTTTTTTGGGGGGTTGTCTGTTTTGTTTTCATCGTTACTTTCTTTTTGAACTGGGTTTATGCGCGTAACTGCGTGTGTGTGAGTGTGTGTGTCTGTGTGTGTGTGTGTGTGTGTGTGTGTGTGTGTGTGTGTTGTGTGTGTGTGTGTCTGTCTGTCTGTGTCTGTGTGTGTGTCTGTGTGTGTGTTGTGATGTGTGTGATGTGTGTGTGTGTGTGTGTGTGTGTGTGTGTGGTTTGTGTTGTGTGTGTTGTGTGTGTGTGTGGTGTGTGGTGTGTGTACGTGTGTACGTGCTTGTGTGTGTGCGTGCTTGTGTGTGTGTGTGTGTGTGTGTGTGTGTGTGTGTGTGTGTGTGTGTGTGTGTGTGTGTGTGTACGTGTGTGTGTGTAGTGTGGTGTGTGTGGTGTGTGTGTAGTGTGCGGTGTATGTGTGTACGTGTGCGTGTATGTGTGTGTGAGAGAGACAGAAGAAAAAAGAAATGTTGCCCAGATTCTCTCAGCTCTGTATGGGTGGATCTTGACAACAATTTGATCAAAAGTGTATACTGTGGACGATCCACGAAAGCTCAGTTCAGGAAATTTCACAAGCTTTCAGCTCAAAGGAAGAACAGAGTATGGTAGACCTGTTGACTAAGTTTTTTTTTTTTTGGGGGGGGGGGGGATCTGTCTGCTTTGATTTCACATCACATCGAAACCAGGAGATCACGATGATACTATGAACTAAAGATCGAATTTAAACA
>CM060310.1:29363846-29371346 GCA_030674185.1 Monoplex corrugatus
ACCATGACTTACTGAGTACTAAAAATTTCGCAGTTTAGTGGTGATAGGACCGTTCAGGTCTACTACCATTGCTGAAGGCGTTTTATCAGATCGCGTGCGTGGACACCTCGAGCGATCTTGTCGCCTAGTTCTCGGGAGAATTGGTCGATAGAATTTCTTCTTATTTCTTTCTTTTGTTTATCTGCCTGCTTGTTCTATCTGGAGAGTTAGATTTGACAGTCAGCTGTGAAACAGAAGAGTTGATGAAAAACAACAACATACAAAACAACAACAACAACAACAACAACAACAATAACAAAAACAACAAATAAAACACACAAACAAACAAACAAGCAAGCAAACAAACACAAGCAACCAACGAAACGAAACGAAACAAAACGAAACGAAACGAAACGAAACGAAATGAAAACGACCAGAACAGAACAATAAAACAACAAAATCAGAACAAAACGAAATAAAACGAAAACTGTCGTATGAAATAGTGTACTTCTTTCAATATTATGAATGTGCTTTGACGATGCTGTGAAAGAGGTTGGATAAGGCAACAAAGTTTTCCTTAGTTCGTTTGTTTGATTAATTGTTTGTTTTGTGTGTGTGCGTGTGTGTATGTATGTATGTATGTGTTTATATATATATATATATATATATATATATATATATATATATATATATATATATATATACAGGGTGTTTTAAAAAGAATACGCCAAAATCATCACGTGATGTGTCAAAAACGAAAAAAATTACAAACCTCTAGCATGAACACATGTGTTGTATATACATTCAAGTTTCATTTCATGTTTTATAAGTGCTCAATGTGGCCACCACCGGCAGCGCGGACAACATCAAGCCGATATGATAATTCCCCCCAAACGCGCCTCAGCATGTCACGGTCCACCGTGTTGATTGCAGCTGTTATTCGATCTTTCAAGTCATCGATACTTGCTGGAAGTGGTGGAACATAAACTTGGTCTTTAACATACCCCCACAAGAAAAAGTCACACACAGTGAGGTCCGGGGATCTGGCAGGCCAAGCACAGAGAGCAAGGTCTTTAGCACCTCTCCTCCCAATCCATCGCTGAGGCACGTTTTCATTCAGATAAGCTCTAACCCCGAGATGCCAATGGGGTGGTGCTCCATCTTGCTGAAAAATGAAGTCATTCGAATCTGCTTGCAGTAAAGTGAATAGCCAGTTTTGGAGCATTTCGAGATAGGTTTGTCCTGTAACGGTGTTTCCTTCAAAGAAAAAGGGACCATAGACCTTGTCTTGAGACACAGCACAGAAGACGTTCACTTTAGGGGAATCTCTTTCATGCTCAACAGTTTCATGTGGGTGATCTGTTCCCCAAATGCGCACATTGTGACGATTGACTGTGCCGCTCAAATGGAAAGTCGCTTCGTCACTAAAAACTAAACGTGAAAAGAGAGTTTCATCACCTTCCTCCATCTCCAGCATTGACTCACAGAATGTCCTCCGCATCACCTTGTCATCATTAGTAAGTGCTTGGACGAGGCTTAGTTTGTATGGTTTCATGTGTAATCGTCTCTTTAACACACGCCAGACAGTGGTATGAGGGATGGCAAGCTGAAGACTTGCTCGACGTACGGACTTACGTGGGCTGCTCTCAAATGCATCATGAATCCTCTCCACTTGCTCCTCTGTAACACGTGGTCTTCCAGGACTCTTTCCTTTGCACAGACACCCACTCTCTTTAAACTGTCTAACCCACCGTCGAATGCTCTCACGATGGGGCGGATCAATGCCGAATTCTGTTCTGAAAGCACGTTGCACCGTGACAATGGCGTTTGTTTTCGCGAACTCAAGCACGCAAAACGCCTTCTGCTGAGGAGTCGCCATATTGATTGATCTTCCCACAATTCAGCTGCACCGGAAGTTATACTAACGACAGCGGTGAAACTGACACCCAATCAAACTTTGATAACTACTCTATCAAATAACCACTGATTCAGTCCACTACAATGCTATAAACTGAAAAAAACTGCGTAATGATTTTGGCGTATTCTTTTTGAAACACCCTGTATATATATATATATATATATATATATATATATATATATATATATATGTGTGTGTGTGTGTGTATGTGTGTGTGTGTGTGTGTGTGTGTGTGTGTGTGTGTGTGTGTATGTGTGTGTGTGTGGGTATGTGTGTGTGTGTAGGTGTGAGTGTGTGTGTGTGTGTGTGTGTGTGTGTGTGTGCGGGTGCGTACAGGTATATGCGTTTGCGTGTTTGTTTGCGTCTGTATGTGCGCATGTGGGTCTGTTTTTGTATGCGCGCGGGCATATGTGTGTGTTTGTGTGTGTGTGTGTGTGTGTGTGTGTGGTGTGAGGGGGGCGGTCTGTATGTGTGTGTGTGTGTGTGTGTGTGTGTGTGTGTGTGTGTGTGTGTGTGTGTGTGTGTGTGTGTGTGTGTGTGTGTGTGTGGTTGTGTACGTGTGTGTGTGCATGCATGCATGTTTGTGTGTTCTAGTAAGTGTGTTTGTGCGTGTATGCGTAAGTATGCATGTGTTTGTGTATGAGTGTGTATATTATTCTCCAATACCTTCCGTACAATCTGATTCAAAAAGTAAGCGTAACGAGAATGAACGTTCCAAGTGATCAACGCTGACTATAGGCAAGAGTGAAAGAGTTTTCGCCACTTGGTGGTAGTCTACATGTACAGTGAATAGATGGTATATCTGTTCGCTTCATCGAAAGTTGGTCTCCAAGTTTTCAGCTAGATTGATAGATAGAAGACTTTCTGTGTACTGAAAGTCCCTTCACAGTTCTGTAGCAGAGTACCGGAACGAAACATAGAACGCTTTGGGAATTGTCGTTTTATCGGCTCAAATATCTGGTCGCCACAGCGAAAGTTTTCGTCAAGGTTAAGACTCTCTCCGTCTGTGTCTGTGTCTGTCTGTCTGCCACACACACACTCTCTCTCTTTCTCTCTTTCTGCCTCTGTTTGTCTGTCTCCTTCATTCTCTCTCTTTTTTCCTCGTCCATTTACTCTCTCTCTCTCTCTCTCTCTCTTTCTCTTTATTACTCTCTCCGTCTCTCTTTCTCTCTCTACCCTATCTATCTATCTATATATTATCTATCATCTCTCTCTCTCTATTATCCTATCTATCTATCTATCTAATCTATCTATCTACTATCATATTTATATATATATATATATATATATATATATATTCTCATTGTTCATTGTGTCTCTCTGTAACTCTGTCTCTATCTGTCTGTCTTCCTGCTCTCTCTCACTCACTCACTCTCTCTCTCTCTCTCTCTCTCTTCTCTCTCTCTCTCATCTTCTCTAACCTCTTATCTATCTACTCTCTGGCCAAATCAAGCGGCCAAACCAAGCCACAGCCAACCAGAGCCAAGCCAAGAGCCAGATAAGCCAAACCAAGCTAACCCAAAGGTAAGATAAGCAAGCAAGTAAGGTAAGGTTAAGTAACGTAAACGCTAAGCTAAGGTAAGGTAAGGCTAAGTAAGGTAAGGTAAGGAAGCTAAGGCATAACATAGGTAAGTTAAGTGTAAGGTAAGGTATAGGTAGTAAGCAGGATGAAGGAATAAAAATGGCATTCGAAGGAATGAAACCAACCAGCCAAGCCAAGCCTAACTAAGCCTAACCCTAACCCTAACCCTAACCCTAACCCTAACCCTAACCCTAACCCTAACCCTAACCTAAAACCAGCCAAAGCCAACCCAACTAAGTAACCCTAACCTAACCCAACCCTAACCCTAAGCCAAGTAACCTAACCCAACCCTAACCCTAACCCTAAACCCTACTTAAACCACCTAACCCTAACCCTAACCTAACCCTAACCTAACCCTAACCCTAACCCTAACCCTAACCAAACCTAACACCTAACCCTAAACCTAACCCCTACAACCCTAGACCATAGCCCTAAGCCTAACAAAACCCTAACCCTAACCTAACCTAATACCTAACCCTAACCCTAACCCTAACCCTAACCCTAACCCTAACCCTAACCCTAACCCTAACCCTAACCCTAACCCTAACCCTAACACTAACCCTAACCCAATTAGCACTAATTAATACCTAACCAGTAGATTCTAATTCTGACAACTCCCTATCAACCTAGACATAACCCTAAACTAACATAACCCTAACCCATAACCCTAACCTAACCCTAACCCTAACCTAACCCTAACCTAACCCTAACCCTAACCCTAACCCTAACCAACCCTAACTACTAACTATAACCCTAACCCTAACCCTAACCCTAACTAACCCTAACCCTAATAACACTAACCCTAAACCCTAACCCTAACCCTAACCCTAACTCTAACCCTAACCCTAACCTAACCTTAACCCTAACCTAACCCTAACCCTAACCCTAACCCTAACCCTAACCCTAACCTAAACAATGTTGTTCTCATGTTTGCAAATCAGAGATTCGTTCTACAACCTCCATCACCTAGCCATAACCCAAACCTCACCTAACCCCACCAAACCTAACCAAACCCTACCCTAAATACTAACCCTAGCCCTAACCCTAAACCTAACCCAAATCCTAACCCTAACCTAACCCTAACCCACCCTAACCCTAACCCTAACCACTAACGCTAACCCTACACCCTATCCCATTTTGAGGCCTCATGTATACGAACCGGAGATTCCGTCTCTCTCAAACTCCCCTACAACCCTAGCCATAGCCCTAACACTAACTAACCCTACCATAACAAAACCTAACCCTACCTAACCCAACATAACCCTAACCCAAACACTAACCCTAACCCATTTGAGTCTCATGTTCGAACCAGAATTCCGTTCTCCAACTCCCCTAAACCTAGCCATAGCCCTAACCTAACTAACCCTAACCCTAACTTAACCCTAACCCTAACCCTAACCCTAACCCTCCATAACCTAACACCTAACCCAACCCTACACACCTAACCCTAACCCTATCTAACCCTAACCCATACCTAACCCTAACCCTAACCCTAACCCTACCCTAATAACCCTAACCAACATAACCCTAACCCTAACCCTAACCCTAACCTAACCCTAACCCTAACCCAACCTAACCCTAACCCTAACCTAAACCTAAACCTAACCCATTGTTGAGGCCTCATGTATATGAAGATTTGTTCTCTCAAACTCCCTACAACCTACCATAACCCTAAACTACCCTAACCAAACTAACCTAACCTAACCAATAACCCAAACTAACCTAACCTAACCAACCCTAACCACCTAACCCAACCCTAACCCTAACACTAACTCATACAACCCTCCCATCCTAACCCTACCATACCCTAACCTCCTAAACCCAACTCTAACCTAACTCTAACTAACCCTACTAACCCTAACCCTAACCATGTTCTCTCATTTGAAACAGAGATTCCGTTCTACACTCCAACCTACAACCCAACCTCATAACCCATCTAACCAACCTAACCCTAACCTAACCCTAACCCAACACTACCTAACCTAACCTAACCCTAACCCTAAACTACCTAACCCTAACCAACCCTAACCATTGTTGAGGCCTCATGTATACGAACGGAATTCCGTCTCTCCAAACTCCCTACAACCCTACCATAGCCACCTAATACCCTAACCTAACCCTAACCCTAACCTAACCCTAACCCAACCCTACCAACCCATAACCCTAACCTAACTCTAACCCTAACACTAAACCTAACCAACCCTAACCCTAACCTACCCTAACCCTAACCCTACCTAACCCTAACCAACACTAACTCCTTGTTAGCCATGTATACAAACGAATTCCGTTCTCTCCAAACTCCCCTAAAACCTAGCCATAGCCCAACACTAATTAACCCTAACCCTAACCCTAACCCAAACATAACCCTATCCCACCACATAAACAACCATACCACTCTAACTCCTAACTACCAAACCTAACACTACTAACCTAACCCTAACCCTAACCTAACCTAACCCTAACCCTAACCCTAACCCTAACCTACCAAACCTAACCTAACCCTAAAACCTAACCAACACTAACCCTAACCCTAACCCTAACCCTAACCCTAACCCTAACCAATGTGTCTTCATGTTTGCAAATCAGAGATTCATTCTCTACAACCTCCCCTTCACCCTACCATAACCCCAAACCTCACCTAACCCCAACCCAAACACTAACCAACCCTAACCCAAACCTAACCCTAACCCTAACCTAACCCTAACCCTAACCCAACCCTAACCCTAACTAACCCTAACCTAAATCCTAACCCTAACTAACCTACCTAACTACCCTAACCTAACTAACCTAACCCTAACCCTAACCCTAAAACCATGTTAGGCCTCATGTTACACGAATTCGTTCTCACAAACTCCCTACAACCCTAGCCTAACCTAACTCTAACTTAACCCTAACCCTAACTAACCCTAACCCCTAACCCTAACCCAACCCTAACCCTAACCTAACCCTAACCCTAACCCTAACCTAACCAACCTAACCAACCCTAACCTAACCCTAACCTAACCCTAACCTAACCTAACCTAACCTAACCAACCCCTAACCCTAACCCTAACCAACCCTAACCTAAACTCCCCTCACCATACCTACCCAACCACAACCCAAACAAACTAACCCAAACCTACCTAACCATAACCAACCTAACCCTAACCTAACCTAACACTAACTAACCCTAACCTACCCAACCCTAACCCAACTAACCCTAACCCTAACCTAACCCAACCTAACCTAACCATTTGAGGCCTCATGTATAGAATCAGAATTCGTTCTCTCCAAACTCCCTCAACAAGCCATAGCCCAATTAACTAACCAACCCTAACCCTAACCAAACCAACCCAACCTAACCCTAACCCTAACCCCAACCCAAACACTAACCCTAACCCTAACCCTAACTCTAACCCTAACCATAACATAACCCTAACTTAACCTAACCCTAACCCTAACCCTAACACATGTTGCGCTCATGTTTGCAATCGAGATTCCGTTCTTCAACCTCCCCTTCAACTAGCCATAACCAACCTCACTACCCCAACCCAAACCTACCTAACCCTAACACTAACACTAACCCTAACCCTAACCCTAACCCTAACCCTAACCTAAACCTAACCCTAATCTAACCCTAACCCTAACCTAACCTAACCTAACCAACCTTAAACCTAACCCTAAGCAACCAACCCAACCCTAACCCTAACCCTAACCCTAACCCTAAACCTAACCCTAAACTTAACCCTAACCCTAACCCTAACCCTAACACAATATTGTCCTCCTACTTTGCAACATCAGAGATTCCTTCCTACAACCTCCCCTTCAACCCTAGCCATAACCCAAACCTCACCTAACCCCAACCCAAACACTAACCCAAACCCTAACCTAACCCTAACCCTAACCAAAACCCTAAACCTAACCCAAACCTAACCCTAACCCTAACCCTAACCCTAACCCTAACCCTAACCCTAACTCTAAACCTAACTCTAACTTAACCCAACGCTAACACTAACTTTAACCCCAAATGCTAACCTTAACC
>CM060310.1:29376346-29381346 GCA_030674185.1 Monoplex corrugatus
AGCTACCTACCTAACTAACTAACTAACTAACTAACTGACTGACTGACTGACTAAGTGATTATCTAACTATCAAAGACTAGCCCAAGTGACTCAGATGAAGATAAACATCGTCTCAAAACCCTGAGGTCGTTGGAGATCGACGGTCTCTCCTGGGGTTCCCCTACTTTTGAATGTGAGTTCACCACGTACTGAGGTTGCAGGTAGTGTGTGTGTTGTGTGTGTGTGTGTGTGTGGTGTGTGTGTGTGTGTGTGTGTGGTTGTGTGTTGTGTGTGTGTGTGTTGTGTTTGTGTGTGTGTTGTGTGTGTGTTGTGTGTGTGTGTTGTGTGTGTCTGTGTGTGTGCTCGTGAGTGTGTGTGTGTGTGTGTGTGTGTGTGTGTGTGTGTGTGTGTCTGTCTGTGTGTGTGTGTGTGTGTGTGTGTGTGTGTGTGTGTGTGTGTGTGTGTGTGTGTGTGTGTGTGTATGTTTGTTCCTTATTTCTTTTAATGTCTCTTCACGTGTGTGCTTTTAGAAGAGAGAGAGAGAGAGAGAGAGAGAGAGAGAGAGAGAGAGAAGAGAGAGAGAGAGAGAGAGAGAGAGAGAAAGAGAAAAAGAGAGAGAGAGAGCAAGTGAGTGCGTGTGTGTGTGTTTGTGTGTGTTGTGTGTGTGTGTGCGTGTGTGTGTGCGTGTGTGTGTGTGTGTGCGTGTGTGCGTGTGTGTGCGTATGTGTGTGTGTGTGTGTGTGTGTGTGTGTGTGTGTCGGGGGGGGGGGGGGACATAGCGTGGTGGTGATGGAGATTGTTTAAAGGTAGTTGTGTGTGGTGATGAGGGTGTTGGAAATTTTCAGTTGGAAATGACATTTCTACCTTCCGGAACTTTCTGTGGTGGACTTGTTTTGTTTGGCATTTCTTTTCAATGTTACTTAAAAGGAGAGAGAGAGAGAGAGAGAGAGAGAGAGAGAAGAGAGAGAAGACAGACAGACAGACAGACAGACAAACAGACATAGACACAGACAGTGACAGAGACACAGAGACACAGAGACAGACAGACAGACAGAGACAAGAGACAGAATCAGACAGAATCACAGAGAGAGAGAGAGAGAGAAAGACAGAGAGACAGAGAGAGAGAAAGAGACAGAGACAGAGAGAGACAGAGAGAGAGAAAGAGGAGGCGTGTAAGTGTGGGTAGAAAAAGAGAGAGAAGCATGAACATAATTATATAAAGACCTTTAATCTAAAAAATCTTATCCTTTTCTTTGGTTTGGCGCACACACTTCGATATTCCATTGGGTGCATTCTTGATTGTTGTTTGTTGTTGTTGTTTTGTGCTGTTGTTGTTGTTGTTTTTCTCTGTTCTTGTTTGTTTGTTTGTTTGCTAAGTGTTTTCATGTTTGTATAAGCCGCTTACAGGCACCTGCGGTTTTTTTGTTTTTGTTTTTTTTCCCCGAAGACTCTTCAGGCAGTTATGGGTCTGCATTTAAGGTGATTTGGGGGATCGGGAAACGATAAAATAAATAAGTAAATAGATAAATAAATAAATAAATAAATAAACAAATAAGTAAATAAATAAATAAATACATAGATAAATAAATGAATACATAAATAGATAAATAAATAAATAAATACAAATAATATAGAAATAAATGAATAAATACATGAATGAACATATAACTATCAAGAAACGAAATAAACGAAACATAAAATAAAATTTGAAAAAAAAAAAAAAAAAAAATCCAACATCCACCAGGCGATACTCAAGCAAGTTCAAACCGAGAACTTCAATTGAAAGCCTAACGTCCTTAATTAACCCCTTCATTCCCGCACCCTGTCCACCAGCATCCTACACTGTCAACCACGCTAGCAAAACAAAAATTTAACCCTTTTGACCCCCTCACCCTATCCACCAGATTCCTGCAGCAGGAAGCTGGTGGATTGGGCGAGGGAGTCAAAGGGTTAATTTGTCTGCAGTTGGTGGATAGGATGCGGGAGTTGAAGGGTTAAACCTCGCGACCACTGCGCGCCTCACTCGCAGAATGAGCGCGCGGATTCATTGGGTCGAGAGTAATAGGCGAGTTCAAGAGAGACAGAGAGTAAGCGACGCCGAAAAACGAGTGCCGCGGCCAACGACCCACGCACACCCACTGAGCCATCGCGGCCGTCTTTGCCCTCTCTCCCTCTCCCTCTCTCTCTTTCTCTCTCTCGCTCTCTCTCTCTCCCAGTCACTTACAAGTCTCGCTAGACTGAGCGCGTGCGTGCGTGCGTGTGTGCGTGTGCGCGTGCGTGCATGCGTGCGTGTGCCCGCGAAATAAGCCTACGCCGGCACCGCGCTCGCTGCTTCAACCCCAAGCTCACCCACGTCCCCACACACACACATACACAGAAGCTTGTTCTTCTGTTCGAACAGTGTGAGAGAGCTGAGACACTGTCGTTCGTTGTCGTGGTGGATGGTTGGTGATGATGTTAGCGAGAGAGCGTGGTGAGATGCAGCAGCGGAAAACTGGATGAAGAAGACGCGGAGTAAGAAGGAAGAGGAGGAGGATGGTAGTGGCAGCAGTAGTGGCGGTGATTCTCGAAGTTGTCGTTGTCGTGATGTTGGAGATGGCGTTGGCTGCTCAAAAACCGCTGTGTTAAATAAAAACTTTGGGGTGACGCTGTCCGTGGACTCTCCCGGTGTTTTTCATGTGGGGAGACTTCTGTAAAAAATAAATAAATAAATAAATAATAAATAAATAAAAACAGCAACAAAAAAGATTCATTCGTTTCATGTATATACATCTCTTAGTTTGTGGTTGAGTTTCGCTTGCTTAATGTGTTTCTTGTTTTTGAAGGGGATGATTTCAAGTTTGTTTGTTTGTTTGTTTTAATCACTGCAGACTCAATGATAATTCTTGATCAGTTTTTATTTCTCAGCACCTATATTTCAAGAAATGATGCGTTTTGTTATTGTGAAATACGCACTGATCGTGGGACACGCTACTGATTGGAAATAATACAAATTAAAAAAAACAAAAACAAAAAACGAAAGATAATATATTGACGTGGCCTATCGATGTGTTCTTCGTTTTGATCTTCCATTTTATTTGTGTGCCGAATTGAGAAAAGCTGTTCTTTTCCCCCCAAGACTGACTAACAACAAATGACATCAACAACAAAAAGTTTGTTGCTTCCGAGAATTGTGAAGTTTATACAAGTTGGTCGTTTCACTGAAACTGAGAAAGCAGACTGTATATCGCTTCTCATGTGTAGCTGAAATTTGTTTTATGAAATTTATTCTTTTGGAAGTGATTGCGTGGCTGTTTTGGCTGAGAATAAACTGGGATTTTTTTTATTTTACAGAACTTGTACAGATTAATTTTTGTTTTGTTTTTGTGAACATTTTGATCGAGAACGAGTGAGCTGAGAAAAGGGAGTTTCTGCAGTTTCTGGAACTATCTCGTGATGTAATAGAAGTGAAATTGTTGAGTGATATTACAAGAACATTCTCAAGTGTGTGGGAGCTAACTCTGTGAGAAAGTGGTGTGGTCAACAGATTGATTGAGAATACGAGAGGAATAGTTGAGTGTCTTGGACTAAATTTGCTTAGTTTTGTGGTACGTGGATATACTGAGTAAAACGACGAGTCATCAGAGTGAGAGGGCTAACATTGTTATATTTGTGGTGGACTTTGCTTTTTTTTCCCCCGCTGAGATTAACAGAGAGTTTCCATCGTTTTGTGTTT
Organism: Monoplex corrugatus; assembly: GCA_030674185.1. NCBI lineage: Eukaryota > Metazoa > Mollusca > Gastropoda > Littorinimorpha > Ranellidae > Monoplex > Monoplex corrugatus. The sequence goes on from CM060310.1 coordinate 29,380,041, forward strand.
GTGAATTGATTTTGTGAAGGTTTCGCTGCAAACGTTGTGACCGTGAGATCGAGTGTGTGATTTACACAAGTTCTGGCACTAACCTTAGTCACCTTTTGTGGTGTCCGGATACTATTTTGACTAAGAGATGGAGTTCCATACAATTTGTGACGGCTGATTTTGTGATCATTTGTGGCTGGGCGTTTTTGAGTGAGAGTACCAACAGTGAGTTTCGACTTCGTGCAAGCGGATTGTTATTTTGTTATAATTGCTGTCGTTGTTATTTTTTTTTTTTTTTTGGTGAACATTTTGACTGAGACTAAAAAAGGCGGTCCTTTTTACACTTTCTGGGACGAGATACATTTATTTTGTGGTTGACATTTCGATTGAAAACACAATACGCTTGGGAGTTTGTGTAGTCTGCGCGTTCTAACTTTGTAATGCTTTGTGAACAGTTTGACAGAAAACAAGAGAATGAATTTCAGCTTTGTGTGAACGGAACGGTTTGTTTTTTTTCCTAACGTTTTGTGAATTTTTGACTGAAAGGCAGTGTCATGTTTCAACAGTTCTGAGGCGACTGTTTTGTTACATCTTTTCCTGTTCTTTGTGATGAACGTTTTGCCTTATTTCAAACTTTAATCTGGGGAGGTGTAGCAAGTCGTGCATACCCACTTTACACTGTGTGATGTCTGGTAAATGATTTGACTTAAAATATAAATCATAAAAAAAAAAAGGTTTCAACATTTCATGTACACACATTTTGGGGGAGGGATTGTTTTTAATGTTTTAAGATGGGTATTTTGACTATTTCCGTTTACACGTTTTGCAGGCTAACTTTGTAATTTCATGCGATGAACCTTCTACTTTTTTTGGTGACTGGAACTAGTTTTTAGTTTGTGCTACACAGGGCTACATTTTGTGTTCTTGTTCTAGTTTGTATATACAGGCTACAATTTCTGTTATTTTGCACACACAAAATATTTTCAATGTGACCCAAAAGAACAAAAAAACAAAAAAAACCCACTTTATTCTGCTTCGTGATGTACAATTTCATCAGAAAACTAAGGAAAGAGAAAGAAAGAGAGAGAGAGAGAGAGATGATGAGTTTTATACAAGCTGCACAAACTCTGTGATGTTCGTTGGTGAACAGTTGGTCTGCGCCTGAGAGAAGAAGGTTCTGTGGTATTCTGTGACCGTGGCATTGCCATTCTCTGTGGATGAGTGTGTGGTTCCTGGCTGATTGATTCCATGATGCTGTCTGGATAAAAAGACGTCAAGATGGCATAACTTACGGTAAGTTTGATGAAGTCTTCTACACACTTTTGAT
>CM060310.1:29388846-29398207 GCA_030674185.1 Monoplex corrugatus
CTTCTTTCTTCTTCTTCTTCTTCTTCTTCTTCTTCTTCTTCTTCTTCTTCTTCTTCTTCTTTCTTCTTCTTCTTCGTCTTCTTCTTCTTCTTCTTCTTCGTTCTTCTCCTTCTTCTTCTTGTAAATCCACACCTCCTCCTCCACCCTACCCATTTATTACGTTTACCCCTTGTACAGTTTGGTTCAGTTTTCAAAGAAAATTAAGGCGAACAGGATATGCAATGAATCATTCCAGACTTACTTCAAATGTCGTGGATTTATCGCGTACGTTTTCATTTCTGCATGGTGAAGCTCTCGTGGGCACGGCTGTTAGCTGGCTTATATCCTGCGTCGTACAGCCCGTGTTGGGAATCTGACAAACAGAGCCGAATAGTTGTGTCATCAACCATAACATGCTATGATAAGAACTCCAATTTGTCTGCGATTATTCTGTCTTGTCTGTGGTGTTTGTTATGGTAAGCCCTAAGGTGAGTACAGTACACTTTTTTTTTTTTTTTTTCGAATATCCGACAAACTTGTTGACATTTTACTACATTCGCGTATCCTGCGTGTATTTACAGGGGGGGGGGGGGGGGGGGGGGGGGCAAAAGTAGGTATACAGTTATGAAAAAAGAAAACACGTACAATACTCATTGCATTTATTATACAAGCAAATGAATATTGCATATACATGTAATAACAAGCACAGCCTTAATCCCTCAGATACTCAAACTGCTTGCTGTCGGTATTCACACACTCCTGTAATCGAGAGCGGAATTAAGCATTATAATAATGATGTGATACTTATTGTATACCTACTTTTGCACCCCCCTGTATTTTTTCCTACTGAAAGAATACAGTGTGTACATTCCATGCTAATTATTATTAATCAGTCATCGTAAGAATGATGAATGCGTTAAAATTACAGCGAGCAGTACAAGTAATATTATCATGTTGTGAGCTGAGATCGACTTTGACTAAACTCTTTGTAATAATGTTAGTTTTGACTAAACTCTGTGTAGTATTGTTTTAGTGAACTCTTTGTAGCAACGTTGGTTGTGACTGAATTATATATAGTAACGTTGGTTTTGACTAAACTCTCTGTCGGAACGATGAGTTTGACTAAACTATGTATAGTAACGTTGGTTTTGACTAAACTGTATGTAGTAACGCTAAGTTTGCCTGAACTCTATATAGTAATGTTGATTTTGATTAAATTGTGTAGTAGTAACGTTGATTTTGCTTAAGCTCTACGTAGTGACGTTGATTTTGACTAAACTGTATTCAGTAATGTTGATTTTGACTAAATTTTATGCAGTAACGTTGATTTTAGCTAAACTCTTTGTATCAACGTTGATTTTGAGTAAACTGTAGGCCTATATAGTAACGCTGGTTTTGATTAAATTGTATAGTGGGGTTTATTTTGACTGAACGCTATATAGTAATGTTGATTTTGTTTAATCAACTGTATGAACGTTGATTTTGATTAAATTGTGTAGTAACATTGATTTTGACTAAGCGATGTGTAGAAATATAGATTTTTGCTTAAACTTTATGTGATAACTGGTTTTGATTAAACTATATAGAGGAATTTTTTTTAGTTCTTTTCTCCCACTGGACGAAGCAGCAGAGAAGTTTTAGTCTTTTTCTCCCAAATTTTGTATTTGTTGTTTGTTCGTTTGTGATCTTACGTTTATGCTTGACAAATGCCGGTTGGCAGAAAATTTGCACCGTCTTGTCTGGTGTATTAAATATGCGTTCTAGTTCTATTTTCCTGTGTTTTGTTGTTTTTTGTGTTTTGGTCGTTTTTTTTTTTTTTCTGGTTTCTATGTGTAGGAACGCTAATTTTAACTAATTTCTATGAAGTAACATTGATTTTGACTAAACTCTATGTAGTAACGTTGGTTTTGCTTAAATTCCGTGTAATAACGATGATTTTGCCTGAACTATTTGTACTAACTATTTGTAAGAATGTTGAGAGGTCCATGGACAGCAAAGAAAACAAACGAGACAGTCTTGATGGAGGCAGACACAATTATATCACTCATAAGGAAGATTAGGAAAAGACAAGCAACATTTAGAGGCCATTTTATGAGGAAGAGGGATTTGGAGCACCTGGTCACAACGGGAAAGCTGGAGGGAAAGAGAGCACCAGGTAGACCCAGGGAGAAAATGCTAGACGGACTTGCAGAGTGGCTGGGGATGAGGAAGGTGGGGGAGATGCTGGGGGCAACGAGAGATATATAGATGGTTGGAAGTCCATGGTCGCCAACGCCATGCGGCAGGGCACCTGATGATGATGATGATGATTTGTACTAGCGTTGATCTTGACTGAACCATATCTGAACCATATATATAACACTATATGCTAACGTGTTCTTTGAAGTGTAGCCTGGCATCCTGAATGCCATATGTATTTATTTTGAAGGCTGATGATAAGAATACCGACGGAACGATAGACTATCAAGCTCATTCTAGAACAGAACAATCTTCAGAGGATAAAAGAACAGGGTAAAGTATGTTTGGCTGTGGGTCATTCCTTTGACTAGAAACAGAGAGGAAGGTATTCTGTTGTTGTTGTTGTTGTTGTTGTTGTTGTTGTTTTTCTCCTACATAGTTTTGCCTTTATTTATGTTGAAATATTGTGCATGTTTAGAAACGGTTATGGTGCTACGCAGCCGGCTGGGCTTTCAACAACAACAACAACAACAACAACAACAATAATAATAATATATAATAATAATAATAATAATAATAATAATAATAATAACATGACAACAACCTTTAAATCTAGGTGTATCATCTTTTGCCTCCCTCCCCCCCCCCCTTCCCGGCATTTTAGACAATTTTTTGAAACCGCTAAGCCATTTCTTAATGAGCTGTTTGGTTCTTTTGGAAGAGCTGTAGATACAAGAGATTGTGATTTTTCGAGTTTCAATCCTAACCCTCCACATTTAATTAAATCCCTCTGTTCACTTGCCCATCTTAACATTTTGTCATTGTTGGTGGTGTCGGTATTGTCAAGGTAGTGTTTCATAGCTCGTTCTCATATTTGTATTGTATTGTACTGTATTGTATGTATTGTATTGTATCGTATTGTATTGTATTGATGCATTGTTTGGCGATGTGTTTTACGTGTGTATTATTGTGTCATGTTTAATCGTGAATAATTGTCTTAATTCTTTTTATTCTCTTTTTGCATTCTCTTTTCTCTGCGCTGCATTGTTTTGCAATGTGTTACATTGTGTTGTATTCTATTGTGCGGTATCGCGTTACGCAGCGTTCATTTCTCACCACAACAGCTTTTCCTTTTGAGGCCAGCTCAGGGGTTATGTACATGTACAGGTGTGATGCTTGTGCCATGGTCACCATACACTCGACACGTGTGTATGTTATGCGTATGGAATTCAGTTTGAGCGAGGGTACATGTACATCATATTATTGAGAAATTTAAACGGGAACTAAAAAACAACAGCCTTTTGTTTTGAAAACCGGCCTGTTGTCATCCGAAAGAGCGTATTACCACAATGAAGTACAACATGTTTTGTCTGTTTGATGTATTTTAGTTTCCATCTTACTTGATTTGGATTTTAACAGGAATATTCCTTGTTGCTTGGAGATCTGTTTAGTCACTTGAGTATATTTTGGGGTTTGTTGTGTGTGTGTGTGTGTGTGTGTGTGTGTTGTGGTTGTGTGTGGTGTGTGTGTGTTGTGTGGTGTGTGTGGTTTTATGTGTGTGTGTGTGTTTGTGTGTGTGTGTGTTGTTGTGTGTAGTTGTGTGTGGTGTGTGGTGTGTGTGTGTGTGTGTGTCGATGGTGTGTGGGTGTGTTGTGTGTGTGTGTGTGTGTGTGTGTGTGTGTGTGTGTGTGTGTGTGTGTGTGTTGTGGTGTGTGTGTGTGTGTGTGTGTGTGTGTGTGTGTGTGTGTGGTGTGTGGGTGTGTGCGTGTTGTTGTGTGTATGTGTGTGTGTGTGTGTGGTGTGTGTGTGTGTGTGTGTGTGTGTTAGTGTGTGTGAGTGTGCGTGTTTGTATGTGTGTGTTGTGTGTGTGTGTGTGTGTGTGTGTGTGTGTGCTGTGTGTGTGGTGTAGGTAGTGTGTGTGTGTGTGTAGGTGTGTGTGTGGTGTGTGTGGTGTGTGTGTGTGTGTGGCACGTGCTGTGTGTGTGTGTTGTGTGTGTGTTGTGTTGTACGTTGTGTTGTGGTGTGTGTGTGTGTTGTGTGTGTGTGTGTGTGTGTGTGTGTGTGTGTGTGTGGTGTGTGTGTGCACGTGCGTGTGTTTTTACACGAGAGTATGAACAAAAATTTCTGGGTTGTTGATAAAATCATTGGTGAGATTTTGATATAATTTAATAACCAATGCACATTATTCTATTTAACTCTATCTTCATTTTTGACAATAGTTTTCACTGTCACTAGTACCCATACCAGTCCAGTGGAGAGAGAGAGAGAGAGAGAGAGAGAGAGAGAGAGAGAGAGACAGAGAAGACAGAAGAGAGAAGAGACAGAGAGAGATGACAGAAGAGAGACAGACAGACAGACAGAGAAAGAGAGAGAGATGAAAAACAAAACAAAACAAAGAACAAACAAAAGAAAGAATAAATAAGTAAAGTAAAGTAAAGTAAAGTAAAGTAAAGTAAGTAAAGTAAAGTAAAGTAAAGTAAAGTAAAACTAAAACTAAAACTAAAAACTAAACTAAACTAAACTAAACTAAATAAACCAAACTAAACAAACTAAACTAAACTAAACTAACTAAAACTAAACTAAAACTAGACTGACTAAACTAAACTAAACATACAACTAACCAACTAAACTAAACTAAACAAACTAAACTAAACTAAACTAAACTAAAAACTAAACTAAACTAAACAAACTAAACTAACTAACTGAACTAAACTAAACTAAACTAAACTAAACTAAACTAAACTAAACTAAACTAAACTAAACTAAACTAAACTAAACTAAACTAAACTAAACTAAACTAAACTAAACTAAACTAAACTAAACTAAACTAAACTAAACTAAACTAAACTAAACAAGACCGCTGAAGACTAACACTAAACAACTAAATCTAACTAAACTAACTAATAACTAAAACTAAACCACTCTCCGAACTCAACTAAAAACATAACGAACTGAACTAAAACTAAACTAAACTAAACTAAACTAAATAAACTAAATAAACTAAACTAAACAAACTGAACTGAACTGAACTAAACTAAAAAATAAACCCCCCCACCCCCCGCAAATTTGAATATTTTATTTCCTTAACAAGGTTGGTCTGAACCAGTCGACCACCCACCTCTCCGCATTAGGCTGTCATCATAAGAATGATTGGCACAATGTGGCCAAGAGCAAAGAGACTTGTCGATTTTTTTTTTCTTTTTCCTTTTTAATTTTGGACGCGAGTCTTGCGATTCAATTTTCCCAACTCTATTACCTTGCCTTTGTAGTGCATCGGTATGGATAGCACGTGTGTGTGTGTGTGTGTGTATGTGTGTGGTGTGTGTGTGTGTGTGTGTGTGTGGTTGTGTGTTACGTGTGGTGTGTGTGTGTGTGTGTGTGTGGTGTGTGTGTGTGTGTGTGTGTGTGTTTATGTGTGCGTGCGCGCGTTGTGTTGTGTGTTTCTGAACCGCCAAAGAAAAATCACGAAGAGATCGATAGATTGTGAGGATCAAGCTGAGTCGAAGGTAATCTTCAAACAGATCTGTGACAAAGGGTTTGTTAATTTGGGATTTTTTTGTTTTTAATGTCTGCTTAACCTAATAAATCCACGGGGAGGGGAGGGGAAGGAAGAGAGAGGGGAGAGAGATTGAGAGAGTGAGTTAGAGAGAGACAAAGGCAAGAGAAGAGACAAGAGAGGCAGAGACAGAGACACAGAGACAGACAGAGACAGAGAGAGAGAAAGACATAGAGGGGCAGAGAGACTGACAGAGAGAGAAGAGAGAGAGAGAAGACAGACAGACAGACAGACAAGACAGAGAGACAGAGAGAGACAGGGAGAGACAGAGAGAGAAGGAGACAAACAGACAAAAGAGACAGAGAGGGACATAGGGAGATTGAGAGAGAATGAGAGAGAGAGAGAGAGAGAGAGACAGACAGACAGACAGACAGACAGAGACAGAGACAAAGACAGAGTCAAACAGAAAGACAGACAAGAGACAGAGACAAAGACAGAGTCAGAGACAGAGAGACAGAGATTGAGAGAGAGAACTATAGAAATATCATCATCGTACGACCATTCAAACCTCAAAGAGAGATTGAGAGAGAGAGAGAAAGACAGAGAAAGATAGAGACAGAGAGAGACACAGAGAGACAGAGAGAGACACAGAGAGAGAGACACAGAGAGAGACACAAGAGAGACAGAAAGAGAGAGAGAGAGATGAGAGAAAGAGACAGAGAGAGAGAGACAGGCAGACAGACAGACAGACAGAGACAGAGAGGGACAGAGAGGGAGCAAAGGTCAGCGAGAGATTGAGAGAGAATATGAGAGAGAGAGACAGACAGACAGACAGAGAAAGAGAGAGAGAGAGAAAGAGAAAGAGACACAAAGAGAGACAGAGAGAGAGAAAGACAGAGAGACAGAGACAGAGAGACAGAGAGAAGCTGAGAAAGAATGAGAGAGAGACAAAAGACAGACAGACAGACAGACAAGACAGAGAGAAAAAAAAAGAAAGAAAAAAAAGAGAGGAGACAAAGAAAAAAAACAACAGAAAAAAGGGGAAAGAGAGAGAGAGGAGACAGACAGACAGAGGAGAGAGAGAGAGAGAGAGGAGAGAGAGAGAGAGAGAGAGAGAGAGAGAGAGAGAGGTTTCCTGAAAAGCCAATGGTTCTTGTCAAGAGGTGTTTGTATATATGCACTATTAATAACAGGAAATCAAGAGATGTAAACCTGTACAAATAATCTATTACAGAACGCGCGTGCGCGTACGCACGCACGCACGAAACCACACACACACCCCAACACCACACACACACACACACTCACACACACACACACACACACACACAAAACACACAACACACCCCCAACACACACACACACCACACACTCACACACACATACAACACATACACACACTTTTTTTTTTTTTTTCAAATGCATTTTTCTCATTTATTTCTTGCAGACTTTATATTTCTCTATCTTACCCTTTTTTTTTATTTTTAATACTCTTCATTAGTTGTTTTCTCTCCCTCTGTCTCTGTCTGTTTTTGGTCCTTTCTCCCTTTCTCTATATCCGCTCTCTCTCTCTCTCTCTCTCTCTCTCTCTCTCTCTCCTCTTATCTTCTCTCTCTTATCTCTCTATCTCTTATCTCTCTCTTTATCTCCTCTCTCTTATCTCTCTCTTCTCTCTCTCTCTTATTCTCTCCCCTTTCTCTCTCTGTGTGTGGTTGTGTGTGTGTGTGTGGGTGGGCGTGCGTGCGTACGCGCCCCCCGGTTCTGTAATATGATTATTTGTACAGTTTACATCTACTTGTTTCTGTTATTAAATAGTGCATATATACAAACCCCCTCTTGACAAGAACCATTGGCTTTTCAGGAAACCTCTCTCTCTCTCTCCTTCTCTCTTCTCTCTCTCTCTCTCTCTCTCTCTCTCTCTTTCTCTCTCTCTTCTCTCTCTCTCTCTCTCCCCTCTCTCTCTTTTCCTCGTTTCTCTTCTCTCTCGATCTCTCCCCACCCCTTTTCATTGACTCATCTTTCAACGCTTTTCACACAATGTTTTAATCCCCGTCGTTCACTTTTGGGCGAGTTTTAATTTTCCCCAGAAATTGCTTGTCACCACGAAACAGTTTTTTTTTCTTATAATACACACAAAGAAGGGAAAGCGTTGTTGTTCAATCCCTCATTTATTAAAGGGGGAAAGCTCGCTATGGGTTATGCTCCTAAGATCCAATTCCATTTAGTAACAAAAAGAAAAAGAAAAACATTGTAAGAAAGAAGGTAGCGGATTTTGTGGGAAAGAGATTGGCCAGATATAAACAAAGGGTGTGTGTGGGGTGTGGTGTGGCGTTTTGGGGTGTGTTTGTGTGTGTGGTGTGTGTGTGTGTGTGTGTGTGTGTGTGTGTGTTGTGTGTGTGTGTGTGTGTGTGTGTGTGTGTGTGTTTGGGTGTTGTTTGTGAGAGAGAGAGAGAGAGAGAAACAGTGTGTGTGTGTGTGTGTGTACGTGTTCGCGCGCGTGCGTGTGTGTATGTGTTTGTGTGTGTTCGTTTTTATTTCTTTTAATGTCTCTTCAAGTGTGTGCTTTTAGACGAGAGAGAGAGAGAGAGAGAGAGAGAGAGAGAGAGAGAGAGAGACAGAGACAGAGACAGAGACAGAGAGACAGAGACAGAGAGAGAGAGAGCAAATGAGTCCGTGTGTGTGTGTATGTTTGCGTGTGTGTTTTGTGTGTGTGTTTGTGTGTTTTTTTGAGTGTGTGTGTGTTTTGTTTTGTGTGGTGTGTGTGTGTGTGTGTGTTGTGGTTGTTGTGTGTGTGTGTGTGTGTGTGGGGTGTGTGTGGTGTGTGTGTGTGTGTGTTTTTGTGTGTGTGTGTGTGTATGTGGTTTAAAATTAAAGTTAAAGCAGCAATTTCAATGTTTTTGGTATGATTTATTTTTTTTTATTAGATCCTGGGATATTATTGACCAGTGCAAAAACTTTGTTTCGCTTAGCTTTACACACGTTTTAACATCAGTTTTCTCTTTCAATTTTGTTTCCTTTCCATTTTTCGTTTCTTTTTTTTTTCTCTTTTTTTCTTTCTATCTGTCTTTTTCTTTCTTTCTGTCTTTTTTCTTTCTTTCTTCCTTTCTTTCTGTTTGTTTCTTTTGTTTTTTTTTTGTCCTTCTTCCTTTCTTTCTTTCTTTCTTTTTTCTTTTTTCTTCCTTTCTTTAGTTTTTTTTGTTTTTTTCCTATTGCATTTCTATCCTTTCTAGTCCTTATTTTTGACAAATTTTTTCCCACGTTTTTGTTTTTATCCCTGCATTTAATAAAAATGGCGGTAGTAATTTTCAAAATCGATCCCCGTTTTTTTTGATCATCCTTTTCATAAGAATCTTGGTTCTTTCCCCGATGCCGATTTATTTTCCCTTAAAAAAGAAAACAAAATTTTTTAAAAAAACAATACAAAAAAAATGTGCGGTTTTTACCCAATATTTTCTCGTGTCCCAGAGACGATTTTACATCGATTACATGTGTTTTGTCTGGTGGCTGTTGACGTTCAAATGAATGTGTGGACTGGCGTCTTGGGCTAGGTGCCGGATTTCTTTAATATATACATATACATATAAATATAATAACATATCAATACATTACATATACATATACATATACATATATTGTGTAATATAATATATATAATATTATATATAAATAGAGAGAAGGAGAGAGAGGAGGGGAGAGATTGAGAGAGAG
>CM060310.1:29408307-29413307 GCA_030674185.1 Monoplex corrugatus
TTAGCGGATGCTGTAACCCTTCCTACACATTCTACATTCAATAAATTACGCATATTGTGGTTCTTTCTGAGTGAAAAAGCTGTTTGCATTACCCTATCCAACATGCTGATGCTGAACTTTCACTTTCGTTTTTCTTGATTTTCTCAAAACTGTGTTTCGGAAGAGTGCCATGTTTGGAAGGCTGTACCTCAGGTATTTATTGTCCGATTTTAAAAATGGATTGCTTCATTAGAAAGAGCAGTAAAAGAAGCAATGAAGCAATGAAAAAGTGAAAACTGCCTGAAGTGGACAAATGACTCATTTCGTAGTGGAAAGTCACAAATTAGGAGAAAAAGACTTAATCTTCCCTGCTGCTTCGTCCAGTGGGAGAAAAGGATAAGAACATTTTCTTTTTCTTTTTTCTTTTCTTTTTTTTTGTTTTTTTTTGTTTTTGTTCACAATTTGTTAGCAATACTTTTTTCAGCCATTTCTGGGTGGCTCATAACCAGGTTTGATTCATAGGGGTACATCGTTTAGAAGTCACAACTGTATGTCTTTGGAGGGCCTGATGTCCGGACAAGGACATAGCGACTGAAAACGTGCATAAATAAACTTCTGGGAGAAGATGTGTGACGAACTCCTTCTCTGAACTGTTGATAACATCTAACGACTTAATGGCTACCTGGCTGAACTTGTCTCTCAGTGAAAAAAAAGCTACTTACTGCGTAGCTTTCATCGGCGATCCGCCGGCTTCTTCAGCGCAACTGCTGGGTTGAGAACTGGCTTCAGTGCGCACCGCCGTGAGCGAACTCACGACAGTGCGACTGAGTAAGTGAGGAGTACACCATGGCAGGTTGTGTCGGCCTCGGTCACGGTTGAGGTGGGGTTCCTTGCGACGATGTAAACTGCCTCCTTTACCCCTCTGGAACCATCTTGCTTCTTTGTCGAGAACTAACGACTTGTCACTGTTATGAGAGTACGTCATTTTCTCTGGCAATATTTAACACGTTTGGCTGTTAGGACAACCTACCATTGTCTTTGGCAATTGCAATATTAATACGTTTTGGCTGTTAGACAACCTACCATTGTCTTTTGGCAATTGGCAATATTTTAACACGTTTTGGCTGTTAGGACAACCTACCATTGTCTTTTGGCAATTGGCAATATTTAATACGTTTTCGCTGTTAGGACAACCTACCATTGTCTTTTGGCAATTGGCAATATTTAATACGTTTTCGCTGTTAGGACAACCTTACCATTGTCTTTTGGCAATTGGCAATATTTTAATACGTTTTCGCTGTTAGGACAACTACCATTGTCATTTGCAATTGGCAATATTTAATACGTTTTGGCTGTTAGGACAACTACCATTGTCATTGGCAATTGGCAATATTTAACACGTTTTCGCTGTTAGGACAACCTACCATTGTCTTTTGGCAATTGGCAATATTTAACATGTTTTGGCTGTTAGGACAACCTACCATTGTCTTTTGGCAATTGGCAATATTTAATACGTTTTGGCTGTTAGGACAACCTACCATTGTCTTTTGGCAATTGGCAATGTTTAATACGTTTTCGCTGTTAGGACAACCTACCATTGTCATTTGGCAATTGGCAATATTTAACACGTTTTGGCTGTTAGGACAACCTACCATTGTCTTTTGGCAATTGGCAATATTTAATACGTTTTCGCTGTTAGGACAACCTACCATTGTCTTTTGGCAATTGGCAATATTTAACACGTTTTGGCTGTTAGGACAACCTACCATTGTCTTTTGGCAATTGGCAATATTTAATACGTTTTCGCTGTTAGGACAACCTACCATTGTCATTTGGCAATAGTTAATGCGTTTTCACAGATATGATAGTCTACCAGTCTCTTGAGACAATGTTTAACATGTTTTCACTGTTATGACAAATTACCTATTGTCGTTTGACAATTTCCTACAGCGCTTATTGTTACAACAATCTACCTACATGTATGTCTTTTGGTGATCTTGAACATGTTTTCACTGTTATGGCATCCTGTCATTGTCTTTTGACAATATTTATCATGTTTTCATTGTCATGCCAATCAACATGACAATCAACCATTGTCTCTTTGACAATATTTAGCTTGTTTTCACCGTAATCACAATACACTATTTTTTTTTTTTTTTTTTTTTTTTGCAATACATAACATGCTTTCATTGTTACGACAGTGCGTCATTGTCTAATCTTCTAATCAGTAAGTACGTGATGATCTGAAACTTCTTCAAAGACCACAGTGACGTTAAGTAGTACAAAACATGGACTGTCTATAAACATAATTTCATTAAAGAAAAACGATTTAAAAACAAAAGAAAAGTAGATCTTAGAATGGTTTGACCACTTCTTGTCTTGATCTCCTCAGGGATTCATTCTTATCGATTCGCGACGTTTGTTTTGGCCAGCCGTCTGTCAGATTCCCCGTACATTTTTTCGTGAATTGTGTGTCTGTCCAGATCCCATCGGATGATTTCTTGGCAGTATGTGGGATATAGATTTGTGCCAATGTGTCCCACAAGAGTTCCCGACTTTTATTAAGCTCCGAGGTGAGAGGTTTTGGGAGGACAGAACGAGAACGCCAGGGTAAGCAAAATAGCATAGAATTGTGAAAAACCTGATTTGCCCAAACACAAAATACGTAAATACAATTTAGCATTAAAGTTCAGTTGTGGATTGGAAAGGCAATAACGGGCATTCAGCCTGCTGACAAAGTGCGAAACAGCAGGGAAATCATTTCACTGGAATTCTGTTGAGTTTCTACAGTTCGAATATGCTATCAACGTTCACTGGAATCCAACTGGTGTTATGCAATTCAGACATGCTATCAGCGCTGCTCTGTTTCTACGAAACCCGGCGTCTTAAAGACTACCTAGTAGAAGAAATTAGACGCCACTGACACCATATGCCAACGTAAAATCCTGGACATTAAATGGAAAGGCATTTGTGTTAAAATTTAGAGGCCAAAGACAGGTCACAACAGTTTTTCGTGTCAACCAGTATGTCTTGAGGTATTATTCACGTAGTACTATACTGACATTACAACGATACAGAGAAGGTTAGCATGGTCTCTTGTCACGTAAATTTGTGAAGCTTCCCATCGTTTTTTTTTTTCTCACGACCTGGCCAACTCATAGGTTTATGTGTGGCTTAAGGTTTGTGCCATGATCACCAATACACACGGCACGTGTGACGTTAGTGCATATGGAATTCATTCAGAGCGCAGAGACGTCAACTTGAGAAACTGAAACTCAAATTGTGACCTGCTCTGACTAAAGGTACAATAAGTCGGGTGAGGCCTTCTGCTGCTGTGGACTGAAAACTGAACAGGGACAAAAAGTCGATTTTGAGTTTTCTGCATATTCAGGCTTTATAACCACTTTTACACCATGTCCTAACACAATAAAGTCAAATTCAATCGATAAGTATCATTTTTTTTGTGTTTTAATGTTTTCTTCTTCTTTCAAAATATTCACAAGTTCCGTAACATTTTGGTGATTAAAGTACGCTTTTCTTAAATTTATTTGTTTTGTTGTTATTTTGGATGGATGAACAATTAAGTAAACAAGGGCAGTATGGAACTTCACTGATTTGGTTGATATTTAATGCTTGTTGCTGAGGAGTTTCTGACAATACCTTTTCAATTCAGGCCTATTCTCTTCAACAGTTTTTCTCAAAATGGCTTGACTGACCCCTCTTATCTTTAAAAAGTCCTATAACTTTTTTTGTTTTGTTTTTGTAGCCTGAAACTCAACTTTAGTACCATTTGAAAGCTGAGATTCTAAACTTTATAGTGATACCAAAACCTAAAAATGCCCAAACTGAGACTTATTGTGCCTTTTGTGAGAATGGGTTACAATTGAGAATCCCCACAAAAAGACTTGCAGATCAAACCCTTAATTAAAGGGAACGGAGAAAAAATAGAGAGCGGTTCAGTCTGAACTTAAACAAACAGCGGAAAGGGACATCCGACTCGTAAACAGAAGATGGAACAACACCTGCCTGGAATGGATGAGGACCGTGCATTGAGGAACGTCTTTGACTGTCTCATGTGTTGCTAGACTCCGGGCAATTAAGTCAACTAGAGTTCAATGAGATGCAAACAAAAACGTGCCTTATCATATTCATTATTACCATTATTATTACATCATATAATTATTAGCATTACTGTTTTCTAGTCCAAGTCTCAAGGGATTGAATACAAAGAAAAGAGATAAGAAATAGCACTGAAGCCAAGTTCTCAACCCAGTAGTTGCGCTGAAGAAGTCGGCCGGATCGCCGATGAAAGCTACGCAGTAAGTAGCTTTTTTGTCACTGAGAGACAGGTTCAGCCAGATAGCCATTAGATTAGAAATAGTTTTTATTAATCCCCGCATTGATCATTTTTGACAGAAAATAACAACACAAACCTCTTGACAATTACTTCAGTTTCCAAGTCTAAATTTTCTATCAGTAAAGAAATATTGTACTCACATTAAGATGCGTGAACTGAGGCATCATCATCATCGTTTGTCATCATCATCATCATCGTCATCATCATCATCATCATCATCATCATCATTAGTTTTTTTAGCCCCAGGCTCAAAGGATTGAATAAAAAGAAAGAGAGGGAAACATTTCAAACATGAAACAAACGAAAATGAAATGGAATAGAATAAGATAAAAACAAATGAAACAAAGTAAATCAAAAGAAAATATAAAGAAAAATGAAAGAAGTGCAAATGAAATGAAATGGAATGATAAAATACATGTTTTAAAACCGCGAAAATGAGTTTATGAAAGGAAGTTGCAAATGCCATGTGGAGTGGGGTGGTTTTTTTTTCCTATCGCAAGAGGTGTGTGTGTGTGTGTGTGTGGTGTGTGTGTGTGTGTGTGTGTGTGTGTGTGTGTATGTGTGTGTGTGTGTGTGCATGCGCGTGCTGCGCGTGCGCTTGCACGAGCGTGAGTACGTGCATGCGTGTGTGTGTGTGTGTGTGTGTGTGTGTTTGTCAGAGTGT
>CM060310.1:29423307-29428307 GCA_030674185.1 Monoplex corrugatus
ATAATAATAATAATAATAATAATAATAATAATAATAATAATAATAATAGCTGCATATTACCCATCAGCAGTGTCAATATTGAGGTACATAGCTGGATATTACCCATCAGCAGTGTCAGTATTGAGGGGCACATAGCTGTATATTACCCATCAGCAGTGTCAATAATGAGGGTACATAGCTGTATATTACCCATCAGCAGTGTCAATATTGAGGGTACATAGCTGTATATTACCCATCAGCAGTGTCAATATTGAGGGTACATAGCTGTATATTACCCATCAGCAGTGTCAATATTGAGGGTACATAGCTGCATATTACCCATCAGCAGTGCCAGCAGTGAGGGTACGTAGCTGGGTGCTTATTACCATCAGCAGTGTCAATATTGAGGGCACATAGCTGCATATTACCCATCAGCAGTGTCAATAATGAGGGCACATAGCTGTATATTGCCCATCAGCAGTGTCAATATTGAGGGCACATAGCTGTATATTACCCATCATCAGTGTCAATAATGAGGGCACATAGCTGCATATTACCCATCAGCAGTGTCAATAGTGAGGGCACATAGCTGCATATTACCCATCAGCAGTGTCAATAATGAGGGCACATAGCTGCATATTACCCATCAGCAGTGCCAGCAGTGAGGGTGCGTAGCTGGGTGCTTATTACCATCAGCATCACCATGTCACAGCATTGCCCTCGTGAAACGTACGTACCCCCTTCTGCTTCTTGCTGCCCCATAAGATTTATAAATGGGAGTTGTTGGGTTTTTTTTCAGGAGGAAGACTTCATCGCACTCAGACAATTCCATATGCGCTCCACCCGAACCTGCCAACGATTATCTGGCAGATTCCTCGAGCCTGCGCAAAATCCTATGCGCTGACAAGGTCTTTCAAATAATTTTATGGGGGAAGTGGAAGATACCTATGAAACACTGAGCTGACACCAACAGAGAAAAAAAACAAACAAACAAAAAACAAAACAAGATGGAAACGTTTAAGATGGGCAGCGAACGAGCCAGCTTTCAATGTTGCGGGCTGAGATTCTAAACTCCGGATTTCATATCAGGGCAGCTAACACGCCAATTTTCAATGTTCCGGGTTGGGATTGCCAATTCGAGATAACAGATCTGGAGTCCACGGCAGCTCTGTCGAAAGGACCAACAAGCTCTCCCCCGCACCCTCCCCCCCCCCCCAAAAAAAAAAAAAAATGAAAAAGAAAGAAAGAAAGAAAGAAAGAATAGTAAAAAAAAAAAAAAAAGAAAAAAACTCATCGACCGGGCATCGAACCTACTTCACCACGCGTGGCGGGCAAGTATTCTACCACCAGACCATAATGCTTTTTTTTTTTTTTTAACGTCGACACCCGCCTCTGGTGATATGGCGCGACGGGGATACAGGTAACCATCCAGGGAAGTGGGGAATGGTGGAGGGGTGGTGGACTATCAATCCACCTCTCTGCCCACCGACACAGTGATGTTAAGATGTGGACAGTGAGAAGAGTTTTTTTGTTTTTTTTTAATGTAGCACACCACGGTAGAATTCGAACCACAACATAAGAATGTGAATCCGACGATCACCACTGAGCTACTGGGCCCCACCCCCCCCCACCCACAACACACCACACTACATCCCGATGCTGCGCTGCATTGAAATATATTATAGAACAATCTCTGACGCATATCATGAGGCTGCCGCACAGATGTAAGCGTCATCAAACGGTGTCAAATCGGGAGATTGGTCGACTTGTGCGTATTGTAACTGATGCAGCGAGGCGCGCATGCTGAGATGAAGATCATCGATATGGCGTATAGTGGGGTCGCTGGAACATTGCTGCCGTTTATTGTTCCAACTTCCCGCCCATTCGTAAGTCGTTATTGTTTTATTAACGTTTTGGGATTATTGTTTGCGTGTAGAATGTATCGGACAGTTCTCTTCTTTGTGTGACGTTGATTCTGACTCTAAATTGTCTGCCTTCTGCCCCCTGTGTGGGTGTGTATTAGTGTAGTGCGTGTGTGTGTGTGGTGTGTGTGGTGTGTGTGTTGTGTGTGTGTGTGGTGTTGTGTGGTGTCTGGTGTCTGTTGGCTACTGCTTGTTTCTCCATCTCCTCTATCTCTCACTCCTCTCTCTCTATAATATAATATAAAAATATATAATATAACATCTTCTCTTCTCCTTCCTCTCTCTCTCCGCCTGATCTCTATTGTTGCATGCCTGTCTTCTGTTTCTATGACTTTCTCTGTTCTGTCTGTCATGCTTTCAGTTGTCTGTCTGTCAGTCTGCTGTTGTCGTCTGTCCTATGTCTGTCTCTCTCTCTCTCTCTCATCTCTCTCACTCCAGTCTCTCTCTCTCTCTTCCGTCCGATGTTATGTACGTGCAAGATGTTTCTTCAAGATAATTTTTAATTACGTGTTGTAAATAGATGTCATCTTCATTTCTTCCTACCATTCTCAGATCCTCATTTCCCCAGAGTCCGAAAATGCACTCAATAATGTACCCAACTATAAATCCCAAGACAAAGCACGTGAGACTTTACTAAAAACCACAGGTAAATGGACCAGAAGGCAGGAAATGATAGGACGAAAAGACAGAAAGCAAGGAGGAAAAAGAAAAAAACGAGAGCGACAGAAAAAGGAAGACATTTCTGCACAGCATTTCCAGAAAGTGGGTAGGCCTACTATTTATATACTGAAAGAGCCCCCACATCGCCATACATCAAATACCCAAATCAGGGAATCCGACAAAAGCATCAGTATCTCACAAGGCAACTAAACTTTTTTAAAGGCTTCTTTGAGCAACATTCTTATAGCTAGTCCTCGTGTACTCTGAGAGCGGTAGGACTTTAAACTCTAAACTCTACAGAACAGAACAGAACAGAACCAGCATCCCCACGCCGTGGACTGACCATTCGGGACTTACACACCACGGCTGATGGTAGAGAAGTGTGGTTACAACTCAAACGGGCCTATCTACATAACGAAGCAGCACGGCATGGCTTAACAACCAACGCGACAGCACCATTTCCGATGATGACATCAGACAATGGTCTTGCTCACCTGAGCGTGAGTTTTATGGCCCGGCCTGTTGTCAGTCGCCATTGTCGTGCAACTTTCCACAGTTCCGCAGCAAATAGCTCGACACGCGGTCACGTGACCTTTCCTGCGAGAGTTGTTGCTGTCACGGGCTTTGTTAGGAAAAAGAAAGGAAAACAAAAAAAAAAAAAAGGGGGGGGGGGGGGGGGGAGGGGAGAAAAACAGCAAACATTGATATCAGTTTGGATTGATGAACGGATTTATGGGAGATAAGTGCACAGAGCCTAAAATCAGGATATTAGGGGAAAAGTGTTGCTCCATTGATGATATGCTAGGTTGGTGATGTGAAGGTTGAAGCTATGTTGGTGATGTGAAGGTTGAAGCTAGGTTGGTGATGTGAAGGTTGAGGCTATGTTGGTGATGTGAAGGTTGAAGCTATGTTGGTGATGTGAAGGTTGAAGAAGGGGTTGGTGATGTGAAGTTGAAGCTATGTTGGTGATGTGAAGGTTGAAGCTAGGTTGGTGATGTGAAGGTTGAAGCTATGTTGGTGATGTGAAGGTTGAAGCTAGGTTGGTGATGTGAAGGTTGAAGCTAGGTTGGTGATGTGAAGGTTGAAGCTAAGTTGGTGATGTGAAGGTTGAAGCTAGGTTGGTGATGTGAAGGTTGAAGCTATTTTGGTGATGTGAAGGTTGAGCTATGTTGGTGATGTGAAGGTTGAAGCTAGGTTGGTGTGTGAAGTTGAAGCTATGTTGGTGATGTGAAGGTTGAGCTATGTTGGTGATGTGAAGGTTGAAGCTAGGTTGGTGATGTGAAGGTTGAAGCTATGTTGGTGAGTGAAGGTTGAAGGCTAGTTGGTGATGTGAAGTTTGAAGCTATGTTGGTGTGTGAAGGTTGAAGCTATTTGGTGATGTGAAGGTTGAAGCTAGTTGGTGATGTGAAGGTTGAAGCTAGGCTGGTGATGTGAAGATTGAAGTAGGTTGGTGATGTGAAGGTTGAAGTAGGGTTGGTGATGTGAAGGTTGAAGCTAGGCTTGGTGATGTGAAGGTTGAAGCTATGTTGGTGATGTGAAGGTTGAGGCTATGTTGGTGATGTGAAGGTTGAAGCTAGGTTGGTGATTGTGAAGGTTGAAGCTAATTGGTGATGTGAAGGTTGAAGCTTATGGATGTGAGGTGAAGCTAGGCTGGTGATGTGAAGATTGAAGTAGGTTGGTGATGTGAAGGTTGAAGTAGGTTTGGTGATGTGAAGGTTGAAGCTAGGCTGGTGATTGAAGGTTGAAGCTATGTTGGTGATGTGAAGGTTGAAGCTAGTGGTGATGTGAAGGTCGAAGCTATGTTGTGATGTGAAGGTTGAAGCTAGGCTGGTGATGTGAAGGTTGAAGCTATGTTGGTGATTGTGAAGGTTGAAGAAGTTGGTGATGTGAAGGTTGAAGCTATGTTGGTGATGTGAAGTTGAAGTAGGGTTGGTGATGTGAAGGTTGAAGCTAGGTTGGTGATGTGAAAGTTGAAGCTAGGTTGGTGATGTGAAAGTGGAAGTTGAATTGATGGTTGTGAAGGTTGGCGTTAGGCTGGAGGTGTGAAGGTTGAAGTTAGGCAGCTGACGTGAAGGTTGAAGTCGGGCTAATAAAGCTTGGTTGGTGACGTCAAACGTGACGCTAAGCTGGGGATGTCAATAATGAAACTGGAGCGTAGATGTTGAAACTAGGCTGGTGGTGTGAATGTTGAAGCTAGCTTGTGGTGTGAAGGCTAGTAGTGTGAATGTTAAATCTAGATTGGTTGTGTGAAGGTTGAAGCAGGGTTGATGGTGTGAATGTTAAGTGTAGATTAGTGGTATGAAAATTGAAGTTAGGCTCAATGTGTAAACATGAAAGCCAGGCTGGTAGTGTGAAAGTTAAATCTAGATTGGTGGTATGGAGTTTGAAGGTAGGCTGAATTTGTAAATGTTGAAGCTGAGCTGACGGCATGAAGTTTGA
>CM060310.1:29430807-29433307 GCA_030674185.1 Monoplex corrugatus
CTACTACTACTACTACTAATTACAATAATAACAACAATAATTCTGGTGATGATGATGAAGAAGAAGGTGATGATGACGATGATATTTCTTCTACTTCTGCTACTTCTATTACTACTACTTCTGCTACTACTACTACTACTACTACTACTACTACTACTACTACTACTACTACTACTACTAGTACTACTGTTGCTGCTGCTGCTGCTACTGTTCTCCTAATAATAATACTAATCTCCCACCTTACAAGAACGCAAACCCTAGACACCCAGCTGCCCAAGCAGCTGTTTTAACCAATACACCACCACACTATTGAAATACTGTCATTTTCACGCGTACGTGTGTGACATGCAGGTTTACATGAGTAGAACTGTGGTGAATGAGTCATTTGGAAAACAGTGCATTGATTTCAAAGGGAGATGCAACCGTGCATGGTGAGACCAGATGTTGTTTAATTATTTGATAGCCCGCTGTGAGAGTGGTTGTGACGGTGGGTATCGATTCCGTATTACAAACGGGGCTTACTTCAATATATGTGCATATACGTGTGTGGTAATGGACCGGTAAGCGGAGTTGGTAAATGGTAGGATGGGGATTATAGGGTGTGCCGAGGCCAGAGGCAGATAAATGGAGGACTCTTCCACTCGAACACACTTATAAAGCTAGAACGATGGTTCCCAAACTGTATTTACATGTTCATGAGTTTTCTCACCAGATGAAGACAAAGAACATCTTTGTGAGAAGACAGTAGGAGACAAGTCTTCAAAGAAGAAGAAGATAATAGTACATCATCTTCAGAAAATAAGTCTGTATGTATGTCTCCTGTAAATAAGTGTAGATACAGTAGCCTAACCCTAAAACCCTAACTCTAATTCAAATTCAAACGCAAATTATAAACCTTTAACCCTAACCCTAATACAAGAAGAAGAAGAAGAAGAAGAAGAAGAAGAAGAAGAAGAAGAAGAAGAAGAAGAAGAAGAAGAAGAAGAAGAAGAAGAAGAAGAAGAAGAAGAAGAAGAAGAAGAAGAAGAAGAAGACAGCACTCCAGTGACACCAAATGGAAGACAGAAGAGGAGCTGTGTGTGAGGCTGTTTGCTTCTGCTCAGAATGGTTGGCGAGAGATAATCTGCTATCCCCATTCTGAAGAGTTTAAAGTCCTACCACTCTCAGAGTATATGTGACCTCCCACCACGAAATCAAGTCATAACTAGCATTTTGGGCATTTTGAGATATACATATCACTGGAAAGTGTACATTCTGCTGATTATTTTGGTACTTGAATGAAGCTTGTACAAAAAATAATGTAGAAGCTATGTATGTTTAGAGTCATTAAGTTGTATGACGGCCATTTTGAGAAAACGGCCTCTAAATGTTTGTGTGTTCTCCTACACATTTTTTCTTAAATTTCTTTATTTGGTGGCTTTGACCCAATTTGTTTCTAATTTTCGCTGTCATTATCTGAAAGGTGCACCAAAGAGCTTTCCACCAATATATTACATGTGCGGGTACTGTACAGGTTACGGTTCATAATAAGCGACAAAAATAGGTAATTTTGGTAGGAAATTGCGTTTTTTCTGCTGCGATCAGTGCATTAAAATACCGATTTGAATTGATAAATAATATTTTTTCAAGAAAAACATTTATGTGGGGGATAGATTATAGTCTACAGAAATCAATTTTGAGAAAAAAGTCAAAACACCCCACATAGACCCTTAGTCACCTTTTCAGCTCCTAGTGCTGTTCGACTGACCGAGTTAAGACTGATTTCGTGGTGGGAGGTCACATATGAGGAAAGAAGCTCTAAAACATTGTAGGGAACCTGAAATGTAGACTGACGTGCTATTGATTACTTGATTTGGTTCAGTTTTTTCGTCGGCACCCATCTCAGGGGACATGGCTAAGGGAGATAACCATCTCCAGGGAAGTATAGGGGAGGGGGATTTACCTAATCGTATACTTACACCACCAGAACAACAATGATGTTAAGATGGGCAGAAAGGAGGCCAGTTGTAATGTAGTGTACTATGGGATATTCGAACCTAGCATGTCATTCCAACGTTCAACCAATTGGGCTACTGAGGCCTGCTTGGTTTTTTTCCTGTTTTGTTTTGTTTTGTTTGTTTTGTTGTTGTTGGTTTTTGTTGTTGTTGTTTGTTTGTTTGTTGTTGTTTTTTTTTGGGGGGGGTGTTTGTTGTTGTTTTCTGGTTTTTGTTTTGTTTTTTTGCTAATCTGCGTCAGTTTGTATTCTTTTGGAAACAATACACGATGGTCATTTTTCAAATAACTGCTCTACATAAGTGAACCTGATTGGTCCTATTTGAAATAATTGAACCTCATTGGCTATGAGGGAACACACAATTAATTACTATTTGATATAAGTTGCTGATTGATTTTTAACATATAAAGAAAGGAATAATCATGACCCTTCTCCGTGCATATTAATCAGTTAGATACTAACCATAATACTTCTATTGGTCATTAAAATGTGTTGAACAAAATAATA
>CM060310.1:29440807-29443307 GCA_030674185.1 Monoplex corrugatus
AAATTTGATTAAAAAAAAAAAAAAAAAAAAAAAAAAAAAACAACAGCATCAACAACAACAAAAAAACAAAACAAAAACAGAATGGCAAGTTTCAAAATACAGTGAAACAAAACACAAAATATGCTGAACTAAAACAAAACAAAAATCGACAACAAAGAAATTTAAGATAAAGTAAAATTAAATTAAATATAAATTGAAACGAAACAAAATAAAACACAATGAAAATGAAAAAAAAAAGAAAAGAAAACAAAATTAAGATAGAGTAAAATAACAAAAAATAAAATAAAAATAAAATAAAACGAATAAAACAAATAAAATCAAACACAATAGAATTAAAAGCAAATTGAGACAAAATTAAGTAAAACAAAACAAAACAAAACAAATAAAATGAAATAAAACAAAACAAAGCAAAATTAAACATAACAGAATTAAAAGTAAACTGAGATAAAATAAAGCAAAATAAAATAAAGTAAAACAAAACAAAACAAAACCAGATGAAATAAAACAAAATAGAACAAAATCATCCATGTCTTCTCATTTCCATTCCTAAGCCAGAGAAGCTAAGGCAGACAGCTGTAGAAAGAAACACCATCGCCATGTTTGAGCCTTCAAGAGATTTTCAGATTTTTACCGGACTGAGATTGAGAATGTTTTGAATTATCTGATAATACTGTCGGGATGTTGTGGATTGATTTCCAAGGCTTCAAAATGTCCTAAAGTGTCGTGAATCTTGTATATATTTGTTTGATTGATTAATTAATGTATCTATCTATCTATTTATTCATTTATATTTATTCATTCATTTAGTTCTTGGTAAGCGGATTGGCGTTGGGGTTTTCATTTATTTTCTTAACTTGGGTTTAACTTTTTTTTTTATCTTATTTTCGGTTCTCCAAGAATATTTTGAGATCAATTGTAAGCAAAGTTGTTGAGAATATTAATGACTCACTGAATCTTGTTTTTTTTGTTTTGTTTTGTTGTTTGTTTGTTGTTGTTGCTTGTTTGCTTTTATTTAAGCGTTTGCTGGATATCATATTTCACAGAGTCGTGGACTTGGGATACGTAGTTCTGAAATCAATCCCAGCCGTGTGTGTATACACACTAAGTTGATACTCATTATTCACATGTTTGGCAAAACGAAGGTCTTTCACCTTCTGCCTTTTCTGAGGCAGTCTTTGTACAGTACTCAAGATATTTCACATTATTTTGTTTAAAGCCCAGCCGACTGCGTAAATCACAGCAAGACTAAAAACCGTTTCAAAACATGCGCAATACTTCAACAGGTTGAAAAAAAAAAAAGAAGAAAATTAAGTACACATGTCAATGCGTTCACGCACATGATCTACATGTAAGGAGATACCCCTGGCGTTGACACTCTGTCCAGCTTATCATACAGCAGATTAAAAAAACAAAAACCATACATGTACTTGAATACAAATTTAAACATAACCAATGTCAATAAACAACATGAAAGTAAATACTGGTTCTCTATATTACCTAAGCAATATTCTGACCCAATATCAATCAAATAAGGTACGAAGATTATCGAATTACAGAGAAAAGACCACAAGGTAGAAAATGATAGGAAGAAATGACAGAAAGCAAAAGAACAAGTCTGAAACAAAGAGAGTGACAGAAAAGAGCAAATTTCTAGCACATAATTTCCAGAAGGTGGAGGATATTGTTTATACTGAAAGAGTCCCCGGCGTCCCCACAGGGGAAGAGGTGTTTCAGGACCTCGATATCTCTATTCACTGTACTTCACCTGGTGTTCTTTGGTCTTCCGCTCTGATACTCTCCTTCTGGCATCCAGTAAAGCGCAGTATGGGTGATATCTCCTCAGATGACGTGCCAAATCCATTTCCATAGGACTTTTCATGATGGTACCATCCTGTCTTGATTACACTGGAGAGTAATGTTAATTAGAACTCGCACTGAGCTAGAAGATTTGTATACTTCTTTGTAGTTCTGAGGTGTGGAAGGTTGATAGATTGCTAACCTCACTCTTTACTATTCTCCACAATTTTTAGTCGTCAATAAAGTGGGAAGGACACAGCTCTGGTGCAGTTTCAGTTTGGTGTTATATAGATATATTGTGCCAGCCGGAAGGTCCTCCATAGATTGTTTAGCGTTTTGAAGGTGCTTGGCCTATTAGCTCAGTTGGTTAGAGCGCCGGCGCCGTGCTGATAATGCAAGAGACCCCCGTGTGGGCCACTAAGTTTCCTCAGGACTTGGCCAGATCATGGGCTTATGTGCAGGATTAAGGCATGTGCCCTGAACACCATACATATGACTCCTGTGACGTTAGTGCATATTATTGAATTCATTCCTGACTGCAGAGACGTTGTCTTAAAAAAACTGATACTGAAAATGTGAAGGGGTTTGCAGCCTTGCTGATGCGACTTCTGATTTCGCTACCTTCCCCTCCTCCCTGTCTGACGCACTGCCGAGGTAGGTGAACTCTTAAGGTGAGTGATGACTCTGCTCCTTCTGCGTTATA
>CM060310.1:29445807-29450807 GCA_030674185.1 Monoplex corrugatus
TAGGTGATGGTATTCTGTTAGATCCCGAATAGAGCATTGTTGAGTCCCCTCAAATGATATCCATTATCGGCTTGAATTGTTTACAAGCATCACGGATCCATGTCATCATCATCAGGTGCCCTGCCGCATGGCATTGGCGATCATGGACTTCCATCTGTCTCTATCTCTCGTTGCCCCTAGCATCTCCCACTCCTACCTCGTCCCCAGCCACTCCGCAAGTCCGTCCAGCATTTTTCCCTGGGTCTACCTGGTGCTCTTTTTCCCTCCAACTTTCCCGTTGTGACCAGGTGCTCCAAACCCCCCTTCCTCATAAAATGGCCTATAAATGTTGCCTGTCTTTTCCTAATCTTCCTTATGAGTGATCTACTTGTGTCTACCTCCATCAAGACAGTCTCGTTTGTTTTCTTTCCTGTCCATGGAACTCTCAACATACTTCTTAGAAACCACATCTCGGCTGCCTCAAACTTGTTCTGGCTTTGCTTGTTGACTGTCCACGCCTCACATCCGTACAACACTATTGGTTCTTATAACATTCAAGAACTCTCTTCCTGATGTTAATTGATAGGCATTTGTTGGTAAGAATGCTTGTCATCTTCTTGAATGCTGTTTTGGCTTCTGCTGGCTATTTCTGATGTGCATCTGCCGTCTGATGAAATGATCGTTCCCAGGTATTTAAATTTATCAACCTGTGTCAAGGTTGTGCCATTTGCTGGTATTTTGCATGAGGGGATTTCATGTTTTTTACTGATCACCATGACTTCAGTCTTCCTGCTGTTTAGTTCCAGCCCCTTACCTTTGCTTTCTATTTCTAGTATATTCACAAGGTTTTGTAGGTCCCTTTCACTTTCTGCAATTAGCACTGTGTCATCTGCATATCGAATGTTGTTTATCATTTTCCCTCCAACCTTTAATCCAGGGTATTCTTCTAGGTTTCTCATGATGTTTTCGCTGTAAAGTGAAAACAGATCTGGTGACAAAACACAATCCTGTCTGACCCCTCTTTTGATTTGTTTGGAAAGAGCTTACATTGCTTTCTATTATCTGTATATGTACGCGATGAAAAAAAAAACTTTCAGTGTTTTGACCTTAAGTACAAAAAAGAACATATATGAGACAGACCATTAAGTTTAAAGCATTATGAACTTCAGCAAAAGAAAAGAATGTATGTATAGACAGAACGTTAGATTTAAAGTGCTATGACCTTCATAAAAAAAAAAAGTATAATGAGACAAACTATTAAGTTTACAAGTATCCCTGGACCCTGTAGGCATATGTACACGTATGAGAGGTTAAGATGATCGAGATGAGTTTTGTATGTTGACCACTGACGACTATATGCATGTGAAGAAGACGATGGATATAATTGTGTGTCACATGTAAAGATGTAAGTGACTGGCAGTGTCCTGCAGTTTATGCAGGTTCTTGAAGATCTAGCAGCTGATCATTCTTCTCAGAGACAAAATACTCCAGTCCAGGTTAAACGAAAATAATCCTTTATTGAAGAACGTAGAAAATATAACAGGAACTGGGTAAAACTTCACACATCCGATGCACCACTCCTAGTTTGCAGAATAATTCTTCTTCAGCCCTCAAATCTACACACACACCAACTCCATGAATCTACAGCAACTTCTACAACTCTGACAGCGGACTTACACTTCAACTCTTCCGATCGTTCTCTCTCTCTCTCTCGACCCACGGTCATGCTTTATTTATAACATATATTTTCAGTGTTAGCATAAACCAAAACA
This sequence comes from Monoplex corrugatus, assembly GCA_030674185.1. NCBI lineage: Eukaryota > Metazoa > Mollusca > Gastropoda > Littorinimorpha > Ranellidae > Monoplex > Monoplex corrugatus. The sequence goes on from CM060310.1 coordinate 29,447,559, forward strand.
AATATTCTCGAGTCATTATGAGTGAATCACAAACCAATCTTCAAGAGCGAACAGCCGACAGTAGCTGAATCCCAGACACATTTTGACGTCACACTTCTCTTATCGCATTCGCACTTTCACATTGAGTTTCTCTTTTTTTAAATGTAGCATTGTGTTTTTGCATGAAATGCCTTCAGGCGTGTCTTGGTTGGTATTCGTATGTCTTGAATTAAATACATCAACATGTTCATGACTGAAGTAGTACTTACAATTGCCTTTATTTTATTTTATTTATTTTTATTTTTTCATATTTTGTCGCAAAATTCGTGTGCCTCTCACCTAGGAGAGTGCGTCGCCGCAATGCTGCGCCGTTCTTGTTTTTGTTTGTTTGTTTGTTTTTGCCCTTTCGTTAGTGTGTGGTTTCTGTTTTGACAAAGTTTATGTGTGTGTGTGTGTGTGTGTGTGTGTGTGTGTGTGTGTGTGTGTGTGTGTGTTTTGTGTGTGTGTGTGTGTATGTGTGTGTGTGTGTGTGTGTGTGTGTGTGTGTGTGTGTGTGTGTGTGTGTGTGTGTGTAGTGTGTGTGTGTGTGTGTGTGTGAACTTTTTGCCTTTGATCTACTGCTCATGTCGATTCCTGCCTCCCCCCCCCCCACCTTCAGAATACGGTGGGAGGAGAGGAGGGAGAGAGAGAGAGAGATGGAGAGGAGGGGAGAGAGAGAGAGTAAGAGAATTTAGGACGAGACGGACTAATCGACATGAGGGCAACAACAAGAGGTAATAGGTGCACACACCATAGCAGACAGGCAGACAGTAGCAGAGACAGACCAGATACAGGGAGAGAGGAGAGAGAGAGAGAGAGAGAGAGAGAGAGAGAGAGAGAGAGAGAGAGACGGGAGGTACAGGAAAGACAGAACTTTTGCAAGAATTGGCATGAGCAACCAGAAAGGATACGTTCCAAGAACATGTGTCGTGCAGACACAAATAGTGTAAACAGAGGACAGGCCTACAAGCAGGAATAGGAAAGGGTGGGAGAGAGACAGAGAGAGAGAGGAGAGAGAGGAGAGAGAGAGAGAGAAGAGAGACAGACAGACAGACAGACAGACAGAAAGACAGAGAGACAGGGAAAGAGGGAATGGGGGAGGGGGAGGGAGAGGTCTGGAATATAATACAAAATATGTAACATTAGACACGTACACACGGTTTGATGTTGTTCTCTTCGAAGAAAGAGAAAACAAAATCAATCCCCATAAAATAACACGAAACGAGAAAGAGCAAAGTTTCATTGCTCTCCTAAGAAAACAAACAAACAAACAAGCAAGCAAAGTAACAAACAAAGTTATAAAAACACAAAAATGTTATTATTTCTTCAGATTTCTGTTTTTATAGGAGCATCTCGGGAATTTAATTCAAGAACGAATATTACACCAGAACAAGATTTGTGAAAGAAACAATAGGATCAAACACAAGGAAACGATAATGATATAAAATAAAACACAACTCCAACCTTTCTGATTCTAGTTCTAAGGAGCTTCAAAGGTCTTAGCTGAAAAACAAAAATAATTTATCTTACAAAACGAAATACCTTCAACAAAATAAAATGTAGTATAAATGTTTACGAAAACGATGAGATGAAATAGACTTCAAATAAAGTACGTTCTTTGCACGATCAACTCTTACAAATCACACCAGAAACCTATTGCCATCTTTATCATACTTTGGGAAAAAAAAACAAGAGACAAAATCTTCTATCAAGATGCAATAAAGTGAAATGAAAATAAGCCTATCTAGCGTGAAATAAAACATCTAATCTTAATCTTTCAGGCTCTAAACTAGAAACGTTTCTATTCATTCTTGCCCAACAAAAAATGAGATAAGGATAACTAAAATGCAATAAAACACAATGAAGCGGAAGATAACAGCTAAAAAATAAAATAGCGCCAAAGTAAATGAAGACAATCAAACATAATCAAACTGGGACAGTTACGAACAACAAAAGCATTAATAAAACTTAAAACCAAGAAAGTTTGCAATTCAAAGTAATTCTTACAAGTCGAGCTTTCGAAATTGTATTCTTCATTTCATTTCAGAGAGCATGCTTCTCAAAATGAAAGACACAACGAAATAAAGCGGAATGCAAAGTCAAAAAATGTAATCCAAACAAATACGATGGAGTTCAATAAATCAAAACATATAACAAGTGTGACCTCCCACCACGAAATCAGTCTTAACTAGCATTTTGGGCATTTTGAGATATACATATCATGGAAAGTGTACAATATGTTGACTATTTTGGTACTTGAAAAAAGCTTGTACTCAAAAAAATGTAGAAGTTACGTATGTTTAAAGTCATTAAGTTGTATGACGGCCATTTTGAGAAAATGACCACTAAAGTTTTTGTGTGCTCTCCTACACATTTTCCTTAAATGTCTTTATTTGGTGGCTTTGACCCAGTTTGTTTCTAATTTTAACTGTCATTATCTGAAAGGTGCACCAAAGAGCTTTCCATCAGTATATTAAATGTGCGGGTACTGTACATGTTACGGCTCATAATAAGAGACAAAAATAGGTACTTCTGGTAGGAAATTGCATTCTTTCTGCTGTGATCAGTGCATTAAAATACCATTTAAAATTGATTAATAATATTTTTTCAAGAAAAAAATTTCTGTGGGGGATAGATTATAGTCTACAGAAATCAGTGTTGAGAAAAAGCCAAAACACCTCAGATAGACCCTCAGTCACCTTTTCAGCTCCTAGTGCTGTTCGACTGACTGCGAGTTAAGACTGATTTCGTGGTGGGAGGTCACAATTACAAAATGAAATTCAGCAGGATAACATGTGACATTATATGTAGCAATCATATAATAATTACGAAATGAAACACCATAGGACAAGGCATATGCCCAGATTTTCTTTTCAGAATCTTTTAAATCATACTTGATAAAAAATATTACAAAAATAATTGAAACAATCATACTTGAAAAACCTACTTAGTTTGTCGATAACATGTTGAGGTCTTATTATCCCAATTTTGAGGTAAACCTTTATCATTGAGAATACTGCCAACCCGCCAAATCTGTGTGTGCGTGCGAGAGAGAGAGAGAGAGAGAGAGAGAGAGAGAGAGAGAGAGAGAGAGAGAGAGAGAGAGAGTGTGTGTGTGTGTTTGCGTGCGTGCGTGCGTGTGTGTGTGTGTGTGTGTGTGTGTGTGTGTGTGTGTGTGTGTGTGTATGTTGTGTGTGTTTGTGTGTGTGTGTGCTCGTGCGTGCGCGTGTG
>CM060310.1:29460807-29470807 GCA_030674185.1 Monoplex corrugatus
ATGGAAATGTATTTTGCATGTTATGCTTGCCAAGGTTTGGTGTGTGCATATATGTATGTATGTATGTATACAATGTATATATGTATGAAGGCAATGATGGAAATGGGTTTTGCGTGTTAGGCCGCAAGGCTAGGTTCACTTGTACATGGGCATCATGGTCTGATACGATCAATACACTCATGACTGAAGTAGTAGTTGCTGGTGTGGTTATTGTGCGTGAATATTGTACTGTATGTTATAGATTTCTCCCTTAGGCTCTTAGCATGGGGTTCTTTCGGTACAAATGGTATCCCCATCTTCTGGAAATCCTGTGCTAGAATTTTTTTTTTCTTCTGTTACTCGCTTTGTTTCTGCCGCATTTCTTTGCTTTCTGGCATTTCTTCCTATCATATTCTGCCTTGCAGGTCTATTCACCTGTGTGTGTGTGTGTGTGTGTGTGTGTGTGTGTGTGTGTGTGTGTGTGTGTGTGTGTGTGTGTGTGTGTGTGTGTGTGTGTGTGTGTGTGTGTGCGCGCGCGCGCACGCGCACGTGCCCTCGCGCACGCGTGATTTCCTCGACGAAAACGAACTATTATCGCATGATACTGTAAGTATTCCGCAGTCTTTCAAACGAAGCAACCACATGCGCTGAACGCTAACAGACTATTGGTCAGCGTGCTCAGGGGAAGGAAGCACGGTGCTTCCGCTTCCGGCACCTATGGGAAGGGATTGATGTTTCCTGAAGTCTTGGGTAGAACATCCATCACTTACACTCTGTCTCTGTCTCTGTCTCTCTCTGTCTCTCTCTGTGTCTCTCTCTGTCTGTCTGTCTGTCTGTCTGTCTGTCTGTCTCTCTCTCTCTCTCTCTCTCTCTCTCTCTCTCTCTTTCTCTCTCTCTCTGACAGAACACATTAGTGGCCTGGTCTACAGAAAAGAAAGATTCTAGACCCCGCCACATATGGAACATATCACCAACGAGGCTGTACTCTCAGTTTAACCCTTTGACTCCCGCACCCTGTCCACCAGCATCCTGCATCACCAACCATGCCCGCAAAATCCAAAACGAATGTGACTGCTCGCTTTCAAGCAAACAAGAACAACAACAACAACAACAACAACAACAAAAGAGGAAACAAAATAAGAACCCATTTTTAATTGTCTTGTCTTGTCTTGTCTTGTATTGAATACGCGTTCTTATTCTTTTTGGGTGTTATTTTTTTCTGGTTCATGCCAGCAAAGCAAAAATTTTACCCTTTGATTTCCTCATCTTTTTCCATTAGTTTCTGGTAGGAGGCTAGTAGATAGGGTGAGGCAATCAAAGGATTAAGTTCAGTATTGGCAGTTGGTGGATAGGGTGCAGGAGTCAAAGAATTAACTATGCAAGCTATCGGCCCCTTGGGCCATCTTTTTTTTTACACTGACCGTATCGCCAACGAGACTGCCTACAGTTTAATCAAGCAAGCTACATGTATTTCATCCCCCCCCCCCACCCCCATCCCCCGCTAGCCACCCCACCCCTCTTTTAACAACATATCACCAACGAGACTGTATGCAGTATAACTCTTTGACTCCCATTTTCCAACTATCAACTTCAAAAACTTAACCCTTTGATTATATCACGATAATCCACCAGCTTCCTGCAGTCAGTTGGTGGATAGGGTGAGAGAGTCAAGGGTTACGTTTTCGCTTTGCTAGCACGGTTGACAGTGCAGGGTGCTGGTGGTGGACAGGGTGAGGGAGTCAAAGGGTTAATTCATCAAAGCATGCTATTGGTACTTAGCCCCCCCACCCCCCCCCACCCCACACACACCCTCATCCCCCCCCCCCGCTTTCTACAATGACTATATCACCAACGAGACTGTCATCATCATCATCATCATCATCATCATCAGGTGCCCTGCGGCATGGCGTTGGCGACCATGGACTTCCAACCCCCTCTCTATCTCTCGTTGCCCCTAGCATCTCCCCCACCTCCTCTCATCCCCAGCCACTCTGCAAGTCCGTCCGGCATTCTCTCCCTGGGTCTACCTGGTGCTCTCTTTCCCTCCAGCTTTCCCGTAACGAGACTGTACGCAGTCTAATCAAACAAAGCTATTGGACCCGTTCGAAAAACGTTCTGGTTACTGTCAAAAAGACACATTCAAGATGAAATGGTACGGACATATCTCAAAATCCTCAAGCCTTGCAATGATCCATCATTTGAAGAACAGTCTCATGGGGAAAAAGAAAAAGAAAAAGACAGAAGACGAGATGAGAAGACACACAATTGTACAATTGACAGACCTGAACTTGGCCAGTTTCAGAGAATCGCAGATGGCCGGTAGAGACGGGAGGAAATACGCTGCAAAATAATAAGAGGTGCCCCCCCCCCCCCCCCTAAGATCTGCAGGTTACGTGATACGTAACATAACGTACGGTAACGTAACATAACGTAAATAAACGGAAAGTCACGTGGCATAATGTAACGTGACGTGACGCAACATAACGTGGTGTGACGTTAGGTATGTACCGTAACGTACCGAACCGTAACGTAACGTGATGTAACGTGATGTAGCGTAACGTAACGTAACGTGACGTAACGCCATGTGATATAATTAATTTAACAAACATCGTGGCCCATCGATAGTAAGCATGCTGGCCATCTGACCTTTGTCAAGCGTGCACAGAAAGACAACAAAGAACAGGTATACGTAACTCACGATAGAAACAAAAAAAAAGAAAGAACGAAAGAAAGAAAGAAAGAACGAAAGAAAGAAAAAAGAAAAGAAAGAAGGAAAGTAAGAAAGGAAGAAAGAAAGAAAAAAGAAAGAAGGAAAGAAAGAAAGAAGAAAGAAAAAAAAAGAAAAGAAAGAAAGAAAGAAAAACAGAAAGAACGAAAGAAAGAAAGAAAGAAAAACAGAAAGAACGAAAGAAAGAAAGAAAGAAAGAACGAAAGAAAGAAAAAAAGAAAGAAAGAAGGAAAGAAAGGAAGAAAGAAAGAAAGAAAGAAAGAAAGAAAGAAAGAAAAACACACACACACACACACACACACACACACACACACACACACACACACACACACACACACACACACACACACACACACACACACACACACACACACACACACACACACACACACACACACACACACACACACACACACACCACACACACACACACACACACACACACACACACACACACACACACACACACACACACACACACACACACACACACACACACACAACATACAGCAAGACTTCGTGATGTTTTGCCGAGCAAGACAAAAAATGGCTGATGTATGTCAAAGCAAATTAAATAGTGTTTTGTTCTTTTGTTTGCTTGTCTGGTTTTGTTTGTTTTTTTGTGTTGTTGTTTGTTGTTTGTTGTCGTCGTCGTCGTTGTAGCTGTTGTTGTTGCTATTGTTGTTGTTGTTTCTGGGTTTTTCTTCTGTTATTGTTTTGATATTGAACTCCCAAGACGTACATACGTTTCACGTCGGAGAATAATTAGTTTGGCTTGATATGCCCTCTAGGCTTACCTCCACATGTGGTAAAAATAATGAGAATGATTTTTTTTTGCGCGCGGTGCCTCGAGGCTAGGCTTATGTGTATGTATGTATGGAGTATGTCACGGACTAATTACATCAAGATGTTCATAAATGAAGGAGTTGTTCTTAAGGTCAATGCGTATGTTTATTGCTTTGTGTGCGGGCATATGCACCTGTCTTGTGTTTTCTTTGCGTCTTTCTTTCCTTTTAGCTCCAAAGATGAATTGTATGCAGTATGAAAATCATTGCGTGTGTCTATTGCTTTGTGCGCGGGCATAATATGCATCTGTCTTGTGTTTTCGGTCTGTCTTTTTGTTTTGTTTTGGGTTGGGGTTTTTTTCCAGCTCCATGGATGTATTATAATAATGTAGTATGAAAAGAAACCGATTTGATGTATGGCTGAGTACTGCAGCGCGAATGAAGCCACATGCATGCAATCAAACACACATCGAAATAAATGAAGAAAGAAGGAAGAAAGAAAGAAAGAGAAGAAGAAAGAAAGAAAGAAAAAAAGAAGAAGGAAAGAAAGAAAGAAAGAAAGAAGGAAAGAAAGAAAGAAAGCAAGAAGGAAGGAAAGAAAGAAAGAAGAAGGAAAGAAGGAAAGAAAGACAAGAAAGAAGGAAAGAAAGAAAGTAAGAAAGAACCAGGCAAAGAAGCAACCAAGCAAGCAACCAACCAAACAAACAAACAAGCACACAAACACACACACACACACACAAAATCACACACAAAAACAAACAATAAAACAAGCAAGCAAAGGAAGAAAGAAAGAAACAAACAAACAAACAACAAAACAGAAGAAGGCACGTTGGTTCTGCATGGTTTGCTTTGTTTTAATGAAATAACCAGTTAAACAATTCTGAACTATGCCTTTATTTTAATGTCGTTGCGTGTTGTTGTTGTTGTTGTTGTTGTTGTTGTTGTTGTCGTCGTTGCCGTTGTTGTTTTTGTTTTTGTTGACCTAAAAAGATGCACATGTGGCGAACTCACTAAAACAAATGAAATTTGTTTTCATCCCTAGAAGTGCATTATTCCCCAACAACAACAACAACAACAACAACAACAATACAAACATGAATAAATAAATAAAATAAATAAATAAAAATAATAATAATAGATAAAATAATTAAATAAGTAAATAAATAATAAATAAAAATAAATAAATAAATAAATAAATAGGCATACAAAAAAGTACAATAAATAGGAGGAGCAGTGTGTATATCATGCATGCATCGAAGAAGATGGAAATGAGTGTTGCAAGTAATGGTCATCTCCGGACAGGTACTTACAACTGGATGGACATGAAAGAAATAAGAGGGATGCAGGGAGAAGTTTTATAATATAATCACAGGACATAATGCATAACTCTTGAGAATTATCTCCCATGCTGTATAGAACTTCTCAAATCTAACACAGTTTTCGCTACCCATTCAGCTAGCATAGAAACAGATACAAAGTACAAAAAACAGTAAGCTCAGAACACTCCTTGAGATTTTTCAACGACATACTTTTCAGAGCTGACAGAGTTTTCAGAGCTGATTTGAAGGACGGCGTTGGTGGTGGCACCTGTCTCACCTGTCAGCATCATCAGGTTCAGTGTTGGCTGCTGCGCTCTGTGACACACAGCCACCCCCTTCCAAAATGACTCTGTCTTGACTTTTGTGGACAACTTCTTGAACATTTAGGCCATTGATGTTGGTTATGTTTCAATGTGTGAAATTAGAGTTCTGCCTTTCTTCCTGTTTTGCCCCTGTTTTCTTTTTTTTTTCCCTTGAAAAATTGTTGCCATAGGATCTATGTTCTTGCTACGTGACACATCATCATCATCAGGTGCCCTGCCGCATGGCGTTGGCGATCATGGACTTCCATCTGTCTCTATCTCTCGTTGCCCCTAGCATCTCCCCCAACCTCCTCGTCCCCAGCCACTCTGCAAGTCCGTCCAATATTTTCTCCCTGGGTCTACCCGGTGCTCTCTTTCCCTCCAGCTTTCCCGTTGTGACCAGGTGCTCCACATCCCCCTTCCTCATAAAATGGCCTATAAATGTTGCCTGTCTTTTCCTAATCTTCCTTATGAGTGACCTACTTGTGTCTGCCTCCATCAAGACTGTCTCGTTTGTTTTCTTTGCTGTCCATGGAACACTCAACATTCTTCTTAGAAACCACATCTCGGCTGCCTCAATCTTGTTCTGGCTTTGTTTGTTGACTGTCCACGCCTCGCATCCGTACAACACTATTGGTTCTATATACCATTCAAGAACTCCCTTCCTGCTGTTAATTGACAGGCATTTGTACGTGACACATGACCAGTGTATTTAAGTCTTCTCTTGTTGATGTCTTGTTGATGGTATTTCTCTTGATTACTCAAGGGATGGAGTTCCAGATCTTAGGTCTGCACACAAAAAAAGGAATGTTTTTTCACTATTGTTCAGTCCTGGCATGAGGAACATGAAACCTTTTTTTGAATAAGAAGAGGAACGAAACTGCGTTTGTGATGTGTACAGAGAAAGAGAAGATTCCAGAGACAATGAGGAGCAGTGTGTATGTATGCACGCGTTGAAGAAGATGGAAATGGGTTGTGCATGCGATGGTCACCTAAGCCTGGCGCGTAGAACTTGATGGACTCGAGTTTTGCATGACGTTATCCTCCAGGGCTCGGAGTGTGTCATGGGTTAATGGTATCGAGATGTTGACGACTGAAAGAGTCGTTAAGGTCATAATAGCGTGCGTGAGCGCACTGTCTTTGGCATAATGTGCTCACTGCCTGGCTCCCGATATAACTTGGATGAGACATGAGAAGTGGTTTGTTGCACAATATGTTTTTGATATATTTCGGGTTACTTCCTTTTGTTTTGGATGGTTTGTTGGTTGGTTTGCTTGTTTGTTTGTTTGTTTGTGTGTTTGTTTTTTGTTTGTTTGTTTGTTTTAAATATATAACAGAGACAGAAACGAACAGTATTCAGTTTGGTACAGAAGACAAGACAAGACAAGACAACACAACACAACACAAACACAAAACACACACACACACACACACCACACACACACACACACACACACGCACCACCACACAACACACACACGCACACACCACACACACACACACACACACACCACGCACGCACGCACCACACACACACACACACACACACACACACACACACACACACACACACACACCACACACACACCCACACACACACACACACACACACACTCACAACACACACACACACACGCGCACAAAGAGAGAGAGAGAGAGAGAGAGAGAGAGAGAGAGAGAGAGAGAAAGAGAGAGACAGACAGAGACAGAGACAGAGAGACAGAGACAGAGACAGAGACAGAGAGAGAGACAGAGAGAGAGAGAGCTTGAGAGAGAGACAGAGAGAGAGACAGAGAGAGAAGGATAGACAGAAAGAGAGACAGAGAAGATGATTTATCTATGTATTTATTCAGTCACTGATTGATCGTTTATTTGTTGCTTTTTTTTTCGAATAGAGATGACATCAGAATGGAATGTAGCTTCAGATATTGCAGTGTATCTGTATGGACATGTAGACAGATTGTATAATAATGTGATGTTCTTATGCAGCACTTGTATCCGAACAAAACAGTGACCGGTTTGTTGCAAGGCTGTGCTTGTGTTAACAAGATGAGCATCATGTTGCTATGTGAGTTATTTTTGTAGTGTAATTTTTTTTTTTTTTCCTCTTCCATTTCTTTCTCTGTCTCTAGCTTTTCTTCTTCCTCTATTGATATAAAGGAGCTTGCTTCATATCTTCCAGAGAGGTGATGTGCGTCTATTTGTCTGTGACCAAAAAAAAAGTAATGTGTAAGCGAGATTTTCTCAGATGATTTCGAAAGGACTTTATCACTTCTGGATCACAGATATAAACCGTTGAAGTGTACCGAATACTTAAAGTTTAGAAGCAATGACGATACGGTCAAGGTCATTTGAACCAAAAGGTTGCATAAAATAAAAATCACATTTTTTAGCAAGTCGTGCGTGCGAAGAACACGCTCTTAGGAATTTCTGACAATGTTCACATTCATTTTTCATTTATTTCGATTGTAGGTTACCCTCGCTTCACATCAAGTTTCATTTTGTCTGAAGCTTTCAAACTAGAGTTTTTAGAGTATTTGTTTGTATATAAAGGAAGATTACTAGAAATGTATGACATTCTGATTTTTTTTTTTCGTCGCTGTTTCTTTCTTGTTATTTAATGACAGTGATAAACTGCAGTGTGTATGTAGGTAAAACAACCTTTGACTGCCTGTCCGCGTATATCCCCCCCTCCTCCACTTCTTCCTTCTCTCTCTCTCCTCTCTCTCTCTCTCTCTCCTCTCTCTCTCTCTCTCTCTCTGTCTCTCTCTGTCTATCTCTGTCTGTCTGTCTGTCTCTCTGTCTCTCTGTCTGTCTGTCTGCCTGCCACTCTCTCTCTGTCTGCCTCTCTCTGTGTGTCTCTCTCTTTGTCTCTCTCTCTGTCTATCTGTTTGTCTGTCTGTCTGTCTCTGTCTGTCTGTCTGCCACTGTCTCTCTCTCTCTATGTCTATCTGTTTGTCTGTCTGTGTCTGTCTGTCTGCCACTCTGTCTGTCTGTCTGCCTCTCTCTCTCTCTCTTTGTCTATCTGCCTCTCTCTCTCTCTCTGTCTGTCTGCCTCTCCCTCTCTCTTTGTCTATCTGCCTCTCTCTCTCTCTGTCTGTCTGTATGTGTGTCTCTCTCTCTTTGTCTGCCTCTCTCTTTCTCTCTTCTCTCTCTCTCCTCTCTCTCTCTCTCTCTCTCTCTCTCTCTCTCCTCTCTCTCTCTGTGAGTCTCCGCGCCTGTCACCAATCCTTCTAGAACACCACATTCATCGATTTCCTTCCTTTCCTTTTTTGCCCACCAACCAACCGACCGACCACCCAAGAACAGTAACTACCTATCAACTACCTACCTCACCTACATCCCGGTCGGTACACGTGACCCAGCCAGCGACGATGTCGAACTGCTGGTTTAAGAAAGTGTCTGGACCATTCTCTGTGTGGTTAAAGCTTCCCATCTCTACGAGCTAATATAACCCCGTCTGATAATTAGTTGCAGTGGACACGCTAATGCCTCCATACACGCGTTCGCCTCTCTTGCTATCTTTGCTGCTCGACGGAACATCTGCTGTCACCTTTTTCTATAGGAGACTGTTGGTTACCAAAAGAAGAGAATTTTTAAATTTGTGTGTGTGTGTGTGTGTGTGTGTGGTGTGTGTGTGTGTGTGTGTGTGTGTTGTGTGTGTGTGTGTGTGTGTGGTGTTGTGTGTGTGTGTGTGTGTGTGTGTGTGTGTGTGTGGTGTGTGTGTGTGTGTGTGTGTGTGTGTGTGTGTGTGAGTGTGTGTGTGTGTGTGTGTGTGTGTGTGTGTGTGAGTGTGTGTGGTGTGTGTGGTGTGTGTGGTGTGAGTGTGTGAGTGTGTGTGTGTGTGTGTGTGTGAGTTTGTGTGGTGTGTGTGTGTGTGTGTGTGTGTGTGTGTGTGTGTGTGTGTGTGTGTGTGTGAGTGCGTGTGTGTGTGCGCGCGCGCCTCCTTATGGAATGCTTGGACTTGTACGATGTGAGATACAAGCAGTACATGGCGGACGCTTTATAGAAGCTCTTCAAAGACGCCCTTCAAGATACAATTAAAGAAAAACATGCTCGTACGTAAAAAGCATATCAAATAAAATATATTGATCTCTTGTAAGAAACTGGAAAATTGCATTTTAGATTTGCGAGGATAACAGCAAGCTTGGTTTTTAACTGTCATTTTACTTAAACGTGGGTGTCGTTTTTAACGTAGTGTTAGTGGGTGTCGTTTTTAACGTAGTGTCAGCGCTGATACGGCTCTAGTAGTCGGCTGGGCTATAAGCAATATGAATCTGAACCTGAACTTGGGGTCGGTGGTTTGTTATGGAGCTGGGATGAGGGACGTGGGATTAAAAAGCCACTCAGCTGATGCAGAGAAGACGAAGAAGAAGAGGAAGAAGAAGAAGAAGTAGTAGTAGTAGTAGTAGTAGTAGTAGTAGTAGTAGTAGTAGTATAGTAGTAGTAGTAGTAATAGTAGTAGTGGTAGTAGTAGTAGTGTAGTAGTAGTATAGTATAGTAGTAGTAGGTAGAGAGAAGAGAAGAGAAAAGAAGAAGAAGAGAAGAAGAGAAAAAAGAAAGAAGAAGAAGAAGAAGAAGAAGAAAGAAAGAAAGAAGAAGAAGAAGAAGAAAGAAGAAGAAAGAAAGAAAGAAAGAAAGAAAGAAAAGAAAAAAAAGAAGAAACAGAAAGCAATGACAAGAACAGAGCAATACCAAACAACAACAAACAACAGCTACGACAACAGCTACAACAGCAAAACCTTCCAAATTATGCAATTTCCCTTGTTTCCACCTACATCGAGCACCTGTTGTTTGCTTGCACCAGATGTCCGATTTGTTTTGATTTCTAGTTGCAGTTTTCTTTTTATTAATATATTGTTATTATTCTTACGTGTTTGTTGTTGT
>CM060310.1:29473307-29475807 GCA_030674185.1 Monoplex corrugatus
ATTAGATGATTTGCCTCAATTATTAAATCAGGTCTTGTGTCTGTATCAAAAGACTGTAAGGCATATAATACAGATTTTGAATCAACAAACAGAACTACTTTGAAAGGCACAGGTCGAAGGCTTATTAAATAATGCAACGCTTGAACAACAGCGACCAATTCTGCTGTATATATAGATACATTTGCCCCAATGAAAAAAGACTTTTTAATGTTAAATTTTGGAACATAAAACGCTGCTCCAGCGCTCTGATTTGCTAAGACTGACCCATCAGTAAAAATGTGGAGGTGGGTACGGTACTTTTCATCGATGTGTTCACAAGCTGTGGATAGCGTAATGTTGACATTATCATCTTTTTTAACGTCTGCATAATCGAGATCAAACGTGGCCTTTAGCATTTCCCATGTAGGGATAGGCGTTAACATTGGTTTTTTGGCTATTTCATCCATAGTTATGCTGGATTGTTTGATCAGGTCAGATATGTAAGTTGCGGTTGTAATTTGTGATGAAATGTTTTATGCTCGTTTTGGAAAGTCAATATCAGACCTGATTTTAATTTCTTTGTTCACAAAATTATTCGCTTGTGAAGTAGTTCTAATTGCAAACTTTGCTGTAGCTAGCTCACGATGGTTGTTTAGAGGTAGAATTCCAGCAACTTTGTACGTTTCCAGAGTAGAAGCATGAGTTGGTACACCTAGTGCAATTTTAAGACTTTTGCAGTCCAAGTTCTGAATCTTTTTTAGTAAATATTTAGGTGCATTGAAAAAAACTTCTTGCGCGTAGGATAATTTAGACCTGACCAGCGCTGTTGACAGATGAATCAGTATATTTGTATCCATTCCCCAGGGTAATTTGCTTATTATCTTTAGAAAATTTAAGGTTTTTCGTGCTTTTGTTAAAATATAATCAAAATGAACATTCCAGCTTAATTTCGAAGTGATGTAAACTCCCAGAAATTTTACGACCTGTTTGTAATTTAACACTTCACCAAGCAATTTGAAAGTAGGCAAGTTATTTGAGTTACCACCAGGATCAAACAGCATCATGTTAGTCTTTTCTGCTGACAACGACAGACCATTTTCTAACATATAGTTTCCAAGATTATCAAGATCAATTTGATACAATTTCCTGATGTAATTCCGTGTTCTCTGTGGAGTTGTCTTTTTTAAAGTGATATTCATCCAAGTGCATATATCATCAGCATACTGTACTAAAACAACACGATTTGAAAAAGCTTTAGGAAGATCCTGTATAAGGATATTAAATAAAATAGGTGCTATCACTGAACCTTGTGGAATCCCCATGTCGAGGTGCCGTGAAGTAGAATAACTAGCTCCCACTCTAGCCTGTATTGTTCTATTAGCTAAAAAAGATTTAATGTAATTGTACATATTGCCAGATAAACCAACAGATTTTAGCTTGAACAATAAACGTTTATGCCAAACTTGATCGTAAGCTTTTTTTACATCAAAGAAAGTAGCTAAAACACTTTTTCTGCGGGCAAACTGTTGTTTGATCTGAGTCGTAAGTTTAACTAGGTGTTCAACTGCGGATCTCCCTTTTCTAAAACCCGCCTGGTTTACCGGAATAACATTATTTTTATCACAGTAGTGTAAAAGTCTGTTTAAGATCAATCTTTCCATTAGTTTGCTCGTGTGGGACGTCAAAGCAATGGGTCTGTAACTGTTTTTATCAGTTTTCGATTTTCCTGCTTTTAATATCGGTATAACTATAGACTTTTGCCAGATTTGTGGTACAGTTCCGCTAACCCAGCATTTCTGCAAAATTTTGTGTAGGAAAATAAGATAGTTTTCAGGGAGATGTTTAATCATTTCAGTCGAAACTGCATCAATACCTACCGAACTCGTTTTGTTGTGTAGAAACAGTATTGTGTTTTTTAGCTCTTCTAAGGTGATTGGAGAATTAAACCAGAGATCATTCTGAGATATTGGATCAGTGTAGATTGAGTTGTTATCTTCCATTTCTCTGTGATGTTTGCAGTCTGGAGATAAACCTTCAACTTTACTGTTTTTAGCAAATAAGTCCACAAAGGTTTCTGCTTTGTCCATGTCTGAAGGAAATGTGTTACATGTTTCTATCATTATCGGACACCTAGGTAAGTTGGTTCCATTCTTCATTTGATTCATTTTCGTCCAGACTTTATGGAAATCTTTGAAATCTGAAATTTCTTTTTTGCAGAATGATGCCCAATAATCTTTCTTTGCTTCAGCAATGATTTTGTTACATTGGATGTTAGCTTTTTTCATTTCCACATGATCTTCAGGTTTCCGGCTTTTGATGTAGATTTTGAATTTCTCCCTTTTATATTGAACTGCTTTCTCACATGCCTCTGTCCACCAAACATTACCCAATCGATTATTCGATTTAGAAGTTTTGAGTTTCGGAATTGATACGTCTGCAGCGGCTAGAATTGACTCTTGGAATTTAGAAAACATAATGTCTACATTTTCACTTTCATAATGTCTGTAATCCTGATTAGCAA
>CM060310.1:29480807-29483307 GCA_030674185.1 Monoplex corrugatus
TTGTCTGTTGTATGTCTGTGTCTATAATATGTCTGTCTCAAAAGTCCGCATGTATGATCCAGCATGCTTCCCAAAAGCGCGCCATTTTGGCGTCTACGTGCTTAACTCGGTCATTGCGTTTTGACAAGCAACTGGCTTTCGCTAATTGACACCACGCATTAATTAAACCGAGAAAAAAAAAAGAACACTGCAATAAATAATAATAAAAAAAAACAACCACTGAAAGGAGGAATGCCACCCATCCAGGATTCGGCATGTGCCGTGCGTCGATCTGCGATTGAGGAAGAGGTAATTAACCATCTCTATGTGATCACCAGTCATCGCTACGTGTCATATGGGTCCAGGAGTTTCGATTATTAAGAGAAAAAACAAGAAAAAGAAAAAGAAATAAAAGCTATTTTACTGATTGTTGGAACATGCGTTGTGCTGTGTTGTGTTGTGTTGTGTTTGTGTTGTGTTGTGTTGTGTTGTGTTGTGTTGTGTTGTGTTGTGTTGTGTTGTGTTGTGTTGTGTTGTGTTGTGTTGTGTTTTGTTGTGTTGTGTTGTGTTGTGTTGTTGTGTTGTGTTGTGTTGTGTGTGTTGTGTTGTGTTGTGTGTGTTGTGTTGTGTTGTGTGTGTGTTGTGTGTGTGTGTGTGTGTTGTGTGTGTGTGTTTGTGTGTTTGTTGTGTGTGTGTGTTGTGTGTGTGTGTGTGTGTGGTGTGTGTTGTGTGTGTGTGGTGCGTGTCTGTGTGTCTGTGTGTGTGACAGAGAGAGAAGGAGAGACTGAGAGAGAGACAAAGAGAGAGAGGGGGAGAAAGAAAGAGAGAAAGAAAGAGATAAAGAGAGAGAGAGAGAGTTTAAGGGAGAGTGAGACAAAGAAGAGAGAAGGAGGGAGAGAGAAGAGAGAGGGAGACAGAAAGAAAGAGAGAAGAGGAGAGAGAGAGACAGAGAGAGAGAAGACAGACAGACAGACAGACAGCAGACAGACAGGCAGACAGGCAGACAGACAGCAGACAGACAGACAGACAGAGACAGAAACAGAGAGAGAGAGGGGGGGGGTGCGATGAGATTAAGTCTAGTTTGTCAGTCACTTTACAGCCTGACCTGAGCTTACTCTTGTTATGTGTCTGAGCATCTGTAATATATATATATATATATATATATATATATATGCTCTATCCGTCTGTCTGTCTGGACATCTGTACATTTATGTCAGCAGAAAATACACCAGGAATATATGTGGTCCTGATTTAGGAGAGGCGTTGTGTCTAATGGAGTGGGTGTTCCCTCAATCACACTGATTCTGCGACAGAGTAATTACGGTCAACATGATATGGCTTAATAGTCAGCTTTCTTTGCTGAGCTGGATGAGAACAAGCAGAGCTGATCCCCAGCAAAACGACCTGTATGCAGCGGTTGATCTTCTCTGGTGGGTGGCTTGACATAGTTGGCCCCCATGATAACATCAATGCTGGAACTACAACTGAATAACCTTTCGTGGCGGTGGCGGTTTTAGGAACCAGAATCAGGGTAGGAAGTCAACGTTGCAAAAACGGCGCAAAAGAAGAATGGAGGGTGGGGGTGGGGGTGGTGGGGGGGAGAGAAACGAAAAACAAGCAAACAAACAAACAAACAAACAAACAAAAACAATGATGATTACCAGGCTAAACCTATCTCTCAAAAAAAACAACAACAAAAAAGAAAAGAAATCTGTGTTAGTGTCCACAATCAATTATTAATTCTGTTATTCATAAGCAGACATGAAATGAGAGTTTAATGAAAACAAACAAACAAACAAACAAACAAACAAACAAAAAACGGAATATGTGTTATTTTCCACAATCAATGATCAATTCTGTTGTTCAGTAGCAGACATAAAATGAGCGTTTAACTTTTTATTTCCGAAACCATCATTGGTCAGTTCTGTTGTTCAGAAGCAGACGCGAAAGGAGCGTTTAACTTTTTTTTTATTTCCCCAAGCCATCGATTTTTGTTATAATTCGTCTAGCCTGCATAAAACAGTAATCTGAGCATTCACATTTTCATTAACCAACACGTGTAAGACGAAAATTAATAGGCCTGCATGTAATTAATACCTGTGCGATCGAACGGGAACTGGGGATGATTAATAATTCAGTATAACACCACGGTTAGGAGACTAATTGATAGCTCAGGAAAACAAATATCTTGCCAGAAAGGTTAATTATATCCGTCTATGTTTACCTTGATAATCATCCTCCGTCCAACGTTCTCTCTGGTCAAATTACACCAAGCTTTAATAACTTGCCCATACTGTCCACATTATCACAGCTTGATGCGAAGTTTGATCATCACTGTCCTTGATGATGGAACGAATTAATCAAATTTTATGGGAGTTTATGGGTGTATGTTCATGTTACTTAGATTATGGTTGAAGGCGGGATTGGGATGGATGGAAATTCTACCAGTGTAATTACCATGTCGATAATGACGTAGGCGCTGCTGTTGTATTGAAAGTACGTAGTGAGTAATTGGATGCTG
>CM060310.1:29538307-29543307 GCA_030674185.1 Monoplex corrugatus
GATTTACCGACATGTCTGAAAGGTCCAATATCAGTTAAAAACGTTTCAAAATAAACTTTATCATTACAGATACACTAATGTCATTAATGTTTCCATTAAATTGAAACGTCTGTCTTATAGAAAAAAAAGGTGTTTTATTTCCCATTCAACCCTTCCCCGTTCCCTTATAGATGCTCAAAAAATTAGAGCAGCTGGTCACAACAGGAAAGCTGGAGAGGAAAAAAGCACCAGGTAGACCCAGGGAGAAAGTACTGGACGGACTTGCGGAGCGGATGAATTCAGAGAGGGTGGGAGATGTACTTGAAGCGACAAAGGATACATTCGCATGGAGTGCCATGACTGTCAACGCCATGCAGCAGGGCAAATGATAATGACGAATATATGCTCAACTAGCTGTATATGTCGTTGTCTAAATATCTAAAGGTCTTTTGACATTAATTAAGATGTGTGTATGTATTTTCATGTTTAGCTTAAAGGTATGTATTTGTCATTGTTACTATTGCCGTAATTGATTTTGTTTTGTTTTGTTTTTGTTATGCTTTGTTTATTGTTCGATTTCCTTTTCTTTTTTTTCTTTATTTGTGTCTTTGTTGTTTGGTTTGGAGTATACACATTCACACACACACACACACGCGACACACACACACACACACACACAACACACACACACACACACACACACACACACACAACACACACACACACACAAAGTCACACACAGACAGACACAGACATACCACATATATCTCCCCCCTCTCCCCTCTCTCTCTCCTCTCGCACACACACACAGACACACACACACACACACCACCACCACCCACCACCACCACCACCACCACCACCACCACTACTACCACCAACTCCACCACCACCACCACCACTGCAGTTCACACGCACACGCTCGAGTACGCACACGCTCACGCGCAAGCACGCACGCGCGCACACACACACACACACACACACACACACACACCACGCACACACACACACACACACACACACACACACACACACATACGCACACACACACGCACACACACACACACATACACACACAGTGTACTCTCTCTCACACACTTACACACACACACACACACACACACACACACACACACACACACACACACACATACACATACACACACACACACACACACACACACTTACACACACACACACACACACACACACACACACATACACACACACACACACACACACACACACACACACACACACACACACACACACACACACACACACACACACACACACACCACTCCACACACAAAAGAAAACCTGGAGGAAAACGTCTAGAGTTACGTTTAAAGGTCCCGAGTCCTGCGTTAATTTGTAGTTATCTCCAAGATTTTGTGAGGAAATGGAAAAGTTCTTAACATTTTCTGGTTGAACCTGGAAGATTCTCAACAGATTCTCGAAGATTTTACCAATTTTCTGAAAAGAAAAAAAAAAGTCTAGAACGAAAAGTCTGGTCTTTGCAGCAAATCCTTTGAAACCGTAGCTAAGCTTTGAAATGAAATTGGCAAGACGCGTTGTATTCTATTTCGTTTTGATCTAATTCATTTTCTTTTCTACTGTTGTCATTGCTGTTTTCATCGCATGTGTTTAAATCCGTTTTATCTACTGTATTTCACGATCATTGTCTCTTTTGTGTAAAAATCTAAGACTGTTTTTGTGCATTCATTCATTCATTCATTCATTCATTCATTCATTCATTCATTCATTCATTCATTCATTCATTCAATCATTCATTCATTCATCCATCCATCCATCCATGCATCTATGTATCCATTCATTCATTAGCCAGTCAGTCGGTGAGTCAAGTCAGTCAGTCAGTCAGCTAGCCAGCCAGCCAACCTGCCAGCCAGCAAGCCATTCACCCAGTCAGCGAGTCAGCCAGTCAGTTAATCAGTCAGTCGGTGGGTCGGTCGGTCGGTTAGTCAATCAGTCAGTCAGTCATTGAGTCAATCAGTCAATCAGTCATTCAGCCCTTCTTTTATTTACGCATTCATTCGTCTATTCATTCATTTACTCGTTCGTTCATTCTTTTATCCAAGCATTCATTCATTCATTCATTCATTCATTCATTCATTTACCTATTTATTTATTTTTTATTTATTTGTTTATTTGTTTATTTATTTATTTATTCATTTTACATTTTAGTTGATTCTGGATTGATTGGGTGTGAGGTTCAATTTGTTTGCTTCTTGTGTGTTTTTGTTGCTGTATTTGACAAGCGCGTTGTCTTTGCGATAAAGATCTCAGAGTCTGAAGTTTTCATCTCGATACAAGAGGATCTAAAACCACCATTCATATCATTGTAATTTTTTTTTCATGTTTACTTTATTTTCCATGTTCGTTTTCCTTGACAAATATTGTCTTTTGGAACCTGGACATCTGAAGGGTTGCTTCGGCGACATCGCCACAACATATTTTATCTCTTTCTATTCAGATTCATTTTGACGACAGACAAGAGAAATAATTATTTCATTTTTCTTTCAGGAACATTGGTCTTTGTAATGAAGACATTTCGTTCGGTTGACCTGATGGATGCGGGCTAGAGTTACACAGCCACAACTCATTTTATCTGCTCTATCTTTTTCAACTATTTTTTTAAACAAGATTTCATCCTTGATGGATTTGATTTCCTTTTAGTTCTTGCGAAATTGCGCTCCGTTGTAGCATTTGGAAGAGAGCTGATGTTTCTCAGGAGGACATCAACTAATGTTTTTTAAGGCGAACATGGAGGTATGTTTGTCAAGTTTAGCATGCTGTCTCTTCCTTTGTGTTTCACTTTGTGTCTGTCTGTTTGTCTGTCTGTTTATGGCTGTCCTTCTTTTGTTTACTTATTAATTTTTCTATTCATTCATTCATTCATTCATTCATTATTTTGTTTGTTTGTTTATTTATTTGTTTATTTATTTATTTGTTTATTTATTTTTTTGTTTATTCATTATTCACCTATATATTCATTAATTTACTTATTTGTTTATTGATTTGTTTCTGTGATTATTCATTTTATATTTTGGTTGGTTCTGGATTAGTTAGATGGATTGTACGGTGTGTGTATTTCTTGTTTGTTTTTGTTGCTGTATTTGACAAGCGCGTTAGCTGTGCGACAAAGATCTCGGAATCTGAAGTCTTCATCTCGATAGGAGCAGAGCTAGCCACAAAACCACCATTCATATCATTGTCATTTTTTGTTTGTGTTTACTTTATTTTCCATGTTCGTTTTGCTTGACAAATATTGTCTTTTGGAACTAGAACATCTGAAGGGTTGATTCGACGACATAGCCACAACGTATTTTACCTCAAGAATATTCTACTCAGATTCATTGTGAGGACAGACAAGAGAAATAATTATTTCATTTTTCTTTTGAGGAACATTGGTCTTTGTAATGAAGACATCCCGTTCGGTTGACCTGATGGATGCGGGCTAGAGTTACACAGCCACAACTCATTTTATCTGCTCTATCTTTTTTAGATTATTTTCTTTTTTAAAGATTTCATCCTTGATGGATTTGATTTCCTATTAGTTCTTGCGAAATTGCGCTCCGTTGTAGCATTTGGAAGAGAGCTGATGTTTCTCAGGAGGACATCAACTGGTGTTTTTTTTTTTTTTTATGCGAACATTGGGGTTTGTTTGTCAAGTTCAGCATGCTGTCTCTTCCTTTGTGTTTCACTCTGTGTCTGTCTGTCTGTCTCTGTAAGTCTGTCTGTCTGTCTGTCTCTCTCTCTCATTCTCTCTCTCATTCTCTCTCTCTCTCTCTCTCTCTCTCTCTCTCTCTCTCTCTCTCTCTCTCTCTCTCTCTCTCTCTCTCTACGGGTCTGAATTATGGGGTTTAGATAAAGCTGCTGCTCACTGTGAATCAGTTCACACATTTGCCTTAAAGAAATTTTTGGGAGTGGATATGCGTACTCCTAATGATTTTGTGTATGGAGAGACAAACAGATATCCATTATATGTAAACTCTGCCGTTAGATGTATCCACTACTGGTTTAAATTAATACAGATGGAAAATTATAGAATACCTCGCAAAGCGTATAATATGCTGTGTGATTTAGATGCCAAAGGTAAACACACCTGGGTGTCGAATGTACGTGCTTGTTTGTTTGAATATGGATATGGTGTCGTATGGATTAATCAAGGTGTTGGCAATTTAAATAAATTCATACGGGAGTTTCGTCAGCGCTTGATTGACTGTGGATGGCAGAAATGGAACGATCACGTTCAAAGCAGTGACAGATTTAATATTTACAGAACTTTGTGTAATACTCGTGAAGTGAAATCATATATAACATTGAATATGAACAGACATTTTAAATATGTGACAGCAAGATTTAGATTTGGCATATCAGAAATTAATGCCCATTATTTTAGATATAGATCTCACAGTGAGAGTGATTTATTGTGTCCATTATGTAAAAATTCAAAAGAAAATGAAGTGCACTTTTTGCTTTGCTGTCCAGCACTACAAAATATTCGAGAGAAATTGATTCGACCTAAATATCATAGGCAACCTTCATTATTTAAAATGACTTTATTGCTGTCATCAAACGCGTCTGATGTTGTATATAATCTATCTTTGTTTTTGTATAAAGCATTTAAGTTTAGAGAAAAAGCAACGTCATGATGCAGTACAACTTATGCTGCCCGTTTTGATTTTTGTCAGTGAACATGTTGCATATATACTGTGTACAAATTTATAATGCTACCAATTTTGAAGAACAAGGTCTCCCAACAGTGTAAAAATCGCTACTCACAGTTCCGTAGCTTTCGATGGCGTTCTCGCCATCTTCGTCAGCGCTCTAATGCTGTCTGCGTGAATCTCTACTCAGATCTCGCGAACATGGGATGAACCCAGTTCACGAGATCGAATCAGAGAATGGTACACCGGGGGCAGGGTGTAACGGCCCCGGTCCCTGTTGAGCGGGGGGTTGGTGGCTGCGATGTAGATGGCCTCCTTGACTCCTCGCTG
>CM060310.1:29555807-29558307 GCA_030674185.1 Monoplex corrugatus
GAATAACACAATGCCAAAATAAACTTTCGTTTGTCCGTCTTTTAATGCTCAATGAAATAACTACAAACCACTGTTTTCTTAATAGAGAACAAATTCATCTTTATGAGATGTTTGAAAGCTTGATATTCATTTTGAAATCTCCCATGTATGAACTATTTCTTTTTTTGTGTGTGTTTTTGTTTGTTTGTTTGTTTGTTATGTTTTTCTTCTGTGTGTTGTATGTTGTCATATGTCTAAAAAGTTCCTCTTATGTGTATGAATAGAATTGTTTTTTTGTTACTACATTGTTTGTTGATGTCTATTCATTGTTAAAAAAATGAATTCAAAAAAGTGAAAAAATAACCACCAACAACAACATGAACAAGAAAGAGGAGGAGAAGGACAAGAAGAAAGAGAAGGAGGGAAACAAATGATGACAGTAACACCCCGCATGACGTCTGATATTTTTCATGACGTCCTTCTAAATCAATAACCACAGGATAAGAACTACAATGACTCACATCAAGACACCCAAGACAATGGAGATCAGTGAGGTCAAGTAAAGTATGGTGACAGGACGTGTGAAGGTTTTTGTGGTCAAGGAACAATTCTCAGTCAAGGCCAGGGTTGACCAAGGACAGTTCTGTTTACACAGTACAAGACAAGAACGCTTTAGATGAATGGGGAATAGGGGGATTGGTTGAGGCTGAAGATTGATTAGGGAAGAATGGAATCCCTTGGTGATAATGAGAAAGAGTGAGTAAAGGAGGCAGGCAGAAGAGAGATAGAGAGATAGATATATAGATAGATAGATAGATAGATAGATAAGATAGATAGAGAAGAGAGAGAGAGAGAGAGAGAGAGAGAGAGAGAGAGGAGAGAGAGAGAGAGAGAGAGAGAGAAGGAAGGTAAGAGAGATTGAGTGGGAGATGGAGAGAAAAATGAAATGAAAAATGAAATTTGATTTTCCAACAGTATTCACATCAGGCCATTTACCACATAAGCCAACCCATAGATCTGCCGTTACTAATCTACTTGTAAACAACCAAAAGAAATACAATGCTGGTAACGATGAAAGATTTACACGAGAACGACAGAAACATAGGCCAACTCACAAATCTGCCATTGGTAATATACTGGTATTGAATAAAGAAAATATCTGAAAATAATAAAAATAAATAAAAAAGAAGAAAAAAGAAATGGATATGATGTTCTAACACACCATCTGTAATGATACATTAGATGCTGCAACAACAATCATGTCGACGACATAGAACAGCTTTTAACAAATCCAAGACCAGCTTTAAATAAGAACATAAACCCCAAACAAAAATAATAACAATAACACCTAGCAAGGTATCTGGCTTTCTCCAAGACGTCCACTTTCATGAAGATCAGCACGGTTGGGGGAAATAAGGTGACAGGACGTGTGAAGTAGCTGTGGTGGAGAAACAATTCCCAGCCAAGATCAGGGTTGACCAGGGGCATTTCTTTTCGCACGCTACATGACAAAAACACTTGGACCGTTTGTGGTATGTAGACGAGGGAGGGTAGAATTGACTGAGGGTGAAAGATGAATACAGAAGAAAGAAAGGTCTGGGTGCTTATGACAGAATGAGACGTATCCTTGAGAAATGGAGAGAGAGAGAGAGAGAGAGAGAGAGAGAGAGAGACAGAGAGAGAGAGAGACAGAGACAGAGACAGAGAGAGAGAGACAGAGAGAGAGAGAGGCAGAGACAGAGAGAAAGAGGAGAGACATGGAGGGAGGGGGAGGGGGATGAAAATACGTTGCGAGAGAAAGAAAGAGAGAGAGAGAGAGAAGACAGACAGACAGACAGACAGACAGAGGGGAGAGAGAGAGAGAGAGAGGGAGAGAGAATGAGGGAGGGGGAGAATGAGTGGAAGAGGGAAGAGAAATGAAATGAAAAATGAAATTTGGTTTTCCAACAGTATTCACATTAGACCATATAGCACATAGGCTGACTCATAGATTTGCCATTACGTATCTGTGAGTAAACAACTGAAAGCAATACGATGCTGGCAATGATTAAAAATTTACACGAGAAAGAGTGAGACACAGGCCAGCTCACAAATCTGCCATTGGTAATGTACTGATATTGAATAAAGAAAATACCTGAAAATAATATTAAAAAAAAGAAGAAGAAAAAAAAAAAGAAACGATACTCCAACACACCATCTGCAATGATACAGAAGATACAGCGAAGATGATATGTTGATGGTACAGAACAGCTTTTAACAAATCCAAGAACAGCTTTAAATAAGAACATAAACCCCAAACAAAAATAATAACAATAACACCTAGCAAGATATCTGGTTTTCTCCAAGACGTCCACTTTCATGAAGATCAGCACGGATGGGGGAAGATAAGGTGACAGGACGTGTGAAGTAGCTGTGGTGGAGAAACAATTCCCAGCCAAGACCAGGGTTGACCAGGGGCATTTCTTTTCGCACGCTACATGACAAAAACACTTGGGCCATTGTGGTATGTAGACGAGGGGAG
>CM060310.1:29565807-29570807 GCA_030674185.1 Monoplex corrugatus
GACGGTCTGGGACTACAGAATCTGCACATCCTAGGTGATTTAACTGTGGAACTTCTGGTTTCATTTTTGCAAGATGACGTCTCTATCCTCGGAATGAATTCCATATGCACTAACGCCACAGTTGCCCCGTACTGAAGAAGATCCAGAATGATCACGCACAAGCCTTAAGCCTGCACATAAACCATGAGCTGGCCAGGTCCTGAGGTCCTACCTAGATAGTTTCATAACCCTGGAATCGTAGGGGAGTGAGGTGGCAGAGACCTCAACTTTTCCCGGGGGTCAGCACCACAAGGGCGGCACCCATCCCTCTCCCTCGCTTCGAATTCATATTTATATACACATTTTTTAAACAAGACGTCAGAAAGGCTAGAAGGCTAATTGATCTTCAAGGGGTGGGACCTGGGAAACCAACCTATCTATCTCTCCAATGTTGTGTTTTTAACCAAGACAACCGGGAAATGCCCTGTTCTTCACGATTTTCAACTGTTGTGTGATCTTTAACGTACACAGCCAGAAGGCACACTGGTCTGACCCGTTTTTGATCCCCTTTCTGAAGGACTAGACGTTCAGTTCGATTTTCCGGTCAAAATGAGGAGATAAGTCGAGGCCTGGAGAATCATGGAGAACTGGAATAGTATGATTGATCTGGGATTAGTTGTTTACTGATTAGGAAAACAGAAATTCCTGGTTTCTGAGATTGATATGTCTGAGGAGAAGGATGAAGATGCATCTCGTGTTACAGACGAGAGGGTAAGTAGAAGAAAAGATGAGTATGGGATGAGTAAAAGGACAAGGATGGGGGGGGGGGGGGTTGACTGTGGAAAAGATGGACTCATGTTTGTCCAGTTTCTGGAAGATTTTAATCACTTTCGCCAAATCTGACACTTTTAATCGTGACTCTGTGAAAGCAACTACCTCTCTGTCTTTCCGCCTCTCTGTCTCTGTTTCTGTCTGTATGTATGTGTGTTTGTCTTTCTGTCTATCTGTTGTACTCTCTCTCTCTCTCTCTCTCTCTCTCTCTCTCTCTCTCTGTCTCTGTCTGTCTGTCTGTCTCTCTCTCTCTCTCTCTCTCTCTCTCTCTCTCTTTCACTTTGTTTCTTTATTTCCCTTTATCTGTCTTTTGCTTTGTTACGTAATTTGCTTTTTTTCGGTGCTTATTTTCCCATCACTCTGTATACCTCCATGTCTGTGTCTCTGCGTGTCTTCTTCTCTATCTCATATTCTTTTTTTCTGATCTTGTAAAGTTGTATGACCACGACCGACAAAAGAAAACAGAGAGAAAGAGGGGGAGAAGAAAGGGAGAAAATCATATATAGAGAGAGAGACAGATAGATACAGAGAGAGACAAAGAGAGAAATGCAAATGAAAGAGACAGACAAACAGACAAACAGACAAACAGTCAAACACATGGGTGGGTGGGGGGGGAGGGGGTTTGAGGAAGTACCACAGGAAGGAAACATGATGGATCGATAGAAGTGAGGGAGGTGGGGTTGGGTGGGGTGAGGCTGGAAGACTGATGGTACTGGTCATCGCTCTAGACTTCCTCAGAATCTCACCTCAGTGTAATCAGGCAAAGTAAGTAGAATAGTCCACTCAAGGAAGAATGCACACACGTTATCCACCGTTGACAACCTTTTATTATTTCTTTTTCACAGCACCTTTCTTTCTAGAAGATAGGGGGGGGGGGGGGGGGGATGAAGGCTTGGCACCGAATAATCTGTAAATCCAAGCTGATTGAACTGTGAAAGTCATGAAGACTCAGGGAGAACTGGAATGGAACGATCGATCGATTGATCTAGGGGTAGCCATCCGCTGATTAGAAAAGTCCTCAATTTCCATATGATTCACTTCTGTGGTAGGAACTTTCTGATGAGGAAGGAGGGGACGTGTCTGGAGCTACAGAGGAGAGGTTAATCAGGATGAAGGTGATGATCGGATAACTTAGGAAGGGGTGGGGGGGGTGGGGACTGGGAGTGGTTGGGGAAAGGATGGGCAGATGCGTGCTCAGTTTCGTTTCACTTTGCCTGAATTTGACATGTGTGATCCTCTCTCTGTGAGAGCAACGATTTCCAGTAGTATATAGATGTTTGTGAACGTCTCTGTCTCTGTCTCTGTCTCTGTCTGCCTGTCTGTTTGTTTGTCTGTCTGTCTGTCTGTCTGTCTCTGTCTCTCTCTCTCTTTCACTCTCTCTATTTATTTATCTATCTATATATCTCTCGACCACTTGCTCTTTCTCCTCCCCAACACACACACACACAACACACACACACACACACACACACACACACACACACACACACACACACACACACACACACATACACACACACACACACACACTCTCTCTCTCTCTCACCCCTCTCGATTCCTTGTCCATTACTCTTTACGCGCGCGCGCGTGTATGTGTTTGTGTATGTGCATGTGTGTGTGTGTGTGTGTGTGTGTGTGTGTGTGTGTGTGTGTGTGTGTGTGTGTGTGTGTGTGTGCGTGCGTGTGTGTGTGTGTGTGTGTGTGTGTGTGTGTGTTTTTATCTGTCCCTATGTCTTGTCTCTATATTTTCTATAATTGTGTCTCTTTTTTCTAATCTTGTAAAGCTGTATGACTACGACAAAACAAATCAGAGAGAGAGAGACAGATAGAGAGATAGAGACAGAGAGAGACAGAGAGAGAGACAGAGACAGAGAGACAGAGAGAGACAGAGACAGAGGCAGAGACAGACATAGACAGAGACAAACAGACAGAGAGACACAGGCAGACAGACAGACAGACACAGAGAGCCAGAGACAGAGAGACACAGAGACAGAGAGAGACAGACAGGGAGAGACAAAGCGAGACACAGAGAGACAAAGAGAAGGGGGAAGAGAGATAGATGGCCAGAGAGACAGACAGAGAGACAGACAGAACTTACAGACAGACAGACAGACAGACAGACAGACAGACAGACAAAAGAGACACAGGTGACAAAGAGACGTCGAGAAAAGACCACAGGGAAGAACAAGAACGGTAGAGAGAAATGATGGAAGAGTGAAGCTTTGAGATGCTGAAAGCAGTGATCATCATTCTTCCCTTCTTAGAATCTGACCTCAGCCAAGTAATTACAGTGGTCACCTGAAGGGATAACTCACACGCTATCCCCCATTGGCAGCAGTACTTTCCTGTACCTTTCTTTTTCTAGGGGACAGAGGCTGGGGGCTATTGCACTGAGGCACACTGTCAAACTATAAGAATGATTTGAAAATCATAGAAATGAATAGAACGATTTGATGGGTTGATTTGAGGATGTGTAGCTGTTTATTGATAAGAAAGAAAGAAAAAAAAAAGCCACCATGATTCCATATGATTTGCTCGTGTGGTTGGTTGTGTGTGTGTGTGTGTGTGTGTGTGTGTGTGTGTGTGTGTGTGTGTGTGTGTGTGTGTTCTATCTCTATCTCTCGTCTCTATGCGTTTCTATATCTCTTTTTTTGTTTCTTATCTTGTAAAATCATATGAAAATGACAAAACAGGTCAGAGAAAGAACGAAAGAAAGAAAGATAGATAGATAGATTAGACAGACAGACAGACAGACGGGACATATAGATAGATAGATAGATAGATAGATAGACAGATAGATATATAGATAGATAGATATATAGATAGACAAATAGATAGTTAGATAGATAGGTAGATAGATATATAGATAGATAAATAGATAGATAGATAGATAGATAGATAGAAGATATATATATATAGGTAGATAGATAGATAGATAGATAGATAGATAAATGAGGAGAGAGAGAGAGAGAGGAGATAGAAAAAGAGAGGGGAAAAAGAGAGAAGCAGACAGAGAGACAAAAGAGACACAGGTGACAAAGAGACGTCGAGAAAAGACCACAGGGAAGAACAAGAACGGTAGAGAGAAATGATGGAAGAGTGAGGTTTGAGATGCTGAAAGCAGTGATCATCATTCTTCCCTTCTTAGAATCTGACCTCAGCCAAGTAATTACAGTGGTCACCTGAAGGGATAACTCACACGCTATCCCCTAGTGACAGCAGTACTTTCCAGTACCTTTTTTTCTTTTCTTTTTTTTTTTAGGGGGGCAGAGGCTGGGGAGTATGGCACTGAGGCACATTGTCAAATTATGAGAATATTTTGAGAATCACAGAAAACTGGAACAGAACGATTTGACGGATTAATCTGAGGGTGGGCATCTGTTTATTTGTTTATTGATTTGGAACATTTGTTTTTGAAAAAAAAAAAGTAAATTTCTATATGACTTGCTTGTGTGGTTGGTTGACATAGAAGCGGGGGGGGGGGGGACGTGTGTGTGTGTGTGTGTGTGTGTGTGTGTGTGTGTGTGTGTGTGTGTGTGTGTGTGTGTGTGTCTGTGTTTTGTGTGTCTGTGTGTGTCTGTGTGTGTGAGAGAGAGGAGAAAGAGAGAGAGAGAGAGAAAGAGAGAAAGAAAGACAGAGAGAGAGAGAGAGTGGGGGAGAGAGAGAGAGACAGACAGACAGACAGACAGACATACAGACAGACAGATCGATAGACAGACAGACAGACAAGACAGAGAGAGAGAGAGAGAGTGAGAAAGAGACAAACAGACATACAGACAGATACAGAGATACATAGAGAAACAGAGAAATGCAGAAAAGAACAAAGCGAAGAGCTTGAAAGAGAGAGGATTGTGAGGTTTGAGTTCCTGATGGTGTGAAAGCCATCATGTTAAGAGTGATCACAGTGCAGTCTTCAGCGTAGTCATTACAGGCACTCTCAAGGGACGATTCACGCGCTATCAATCATTAACAGAACCCCCACCCCCACCCGCACACACCCAATACTGTGATGGTTGATGTGATGTCCTTTTTTGTGTGTGGAAGGAGGGCTGGGCTGGGCTGGGATGCTTGGACTGTCAAGAACTCTGGAGAACCCATGGAGAAGAGGCATTGAGCGATTGACAGATTGATCTGGGAGTAGTGAGACAGGCAGAGGCTCTCACTGATAAGAATCCGTCCCTGATTTCCAT
>CM060310.1:29595807-29598307 GCA_030674185.1 Monoplex corrugatus
CAAGGAATTGTGTGACCAAGGGAGATAAATATCGATAGGAAACCAGTGAGTGGAAGAGAGAGTGTATGCATGAGAGTGTGTCAGTGTGTGTGTCAGTGTGTGTGTTTGTGCGTGTGCGTGTGATTGTGTGTGTGTGTGTGTGTGTGTGTGTGTGTGTGTGTGTGTGTGTGTGTGTGTGTGTGTGTGTGTGTGTATTATGTAAAAGACATATAGAAAGATAGATGGGGAGAGAGAGACACACAGATAGAGAGAGAGAGAGGAGAGAGAGGAGGATTGAATCAAGCAGATAGCGGGGGGACACAGAGAGACAGAGAGATAGACAGAGAGAGAAGGGGGAGAGGGAGGGAGAGACAGACAGACTGACAGACAGACAGAGACAGAGAGAAATAGAGAGAGACAAACAGAGACAGAAACAGAGAGAGACAGAGACGGGAAAAGATAGACAGACAGACAGACAGAAAGACAGAGACCTTTAGACAAGCAGGCAGATCGATCAACAATCACACAGGCATTGTGTGTAGTTGTGACGCATCAAATGACCTCCAATTAAAAAACAACCATGCAGACAAACATATTACGTAAACGATAACGTAGCAGGTGACCTACAATGTATTGAAAAACAAAACAAAACAAAATAAAAACCCTAGCCGAAAAAAAAAAAATTTTCAGTTGCGGGGAAAGGGTTGACGCATCATTGGGCCTTAAAATTGACAAAGAAAAACAAAACGATTACCACCCAAAAAAAATAAAAAAAAAAAAGGTAAAAAAAACACCACACACACAAAAACAAAAAACCACAAAACACACACACACCCACACACCACAACACCCACCAGGGGCACGCCCCAAAAACAGCAGGGGCCAAAAAAACCCCAAAAACCCCCACCCCCCACACACACACAACACACACAAACACACACAAACACACACACAAAAAAAAAAAAAAAAACCACAACCCCGCTCAACACACCACACAACCCGCACAAAACACCAAAAACACACACAACAACACACACACACCACACACCCCCCAAACAACCACCAAAACTACATCTTTTTCAACACAAAAAAAAAAAAAAAAAAAAACAAAAAAAACAAAAAAACCAAAACAAACCCTTACCCCCAACCAAACTTCAAAAATTAATCAAACAACCAAAAAAAAAACACCCATTTTTTTTTTAAAAAAACTCCACAAACCCACACAAAAAAAAAAAAAAGGTTTTTTCCAAAAAGAGTTTATGAACGTGTACCTTTTTAATATTGTGTCTCTTTTCCAACTTTCTTTTTTTGTTTTTTAAAGGTTGTGGGCTTTTCGTTCAGTGGTATGGCATGCATCGACTCTTAAAATGTGTCATGTGGTCTGTCTATGTTTGGTTTGCCTTTAAAAATAAAATTTGACTGCATATCTGCCTGTTGGTCTGTCTCCTTGTCTGTTTCTGTCTTTGTTTGTTTTTTTTTTTTTTTTTATTGCCCCCCCCCTCTTCCTCTCTTTTCCCCTTTTCTGTCTCTTTTCTCCCCTCTCTCCCTCTGTACCCGTCTGTCTGTCTTTTGCCGGTTTCGTGTGTTTTTCTTAGAATCAGAGAAAAGGTTGGGGACGGGGACGTTAGTGAGGAGGAGGAAAAAACAGCGACGACAAAAAAGACAGGGGGAAAGAAGAAAAGAGAGAGGAGAGAAAGAGGAAAAAACAGATTTCAAAGGACAAAAAAAAGGACAGTGTTTTAGAGGACCAAAAACAAAGGGACAGACGGGACAGAAAGAGACAGAAAGACGGGGCGAGACACAGCGATTTGCAAAGGACCTTCGTAATACAGAAAAAATATGTTTTACGAGATTTGTCGATGAAAGCGTAGGCGAGCGACGTTGAACCAGTGTTAAAAGTTTTGAGTCAACAAATTCGATTTCCCAAAGATTTTTTTCTTTTCCCCATTCGTTTAATCCAAAACCATGTTTTATACTTAGGCCAAAAGTAATTTGGTGGTGGTGGTGGGGGGTGGGGGGGGGGTGCCTTATGTGGTTCCCCTTTTTTTTTTTTTATTTAAAAGTTAGGTGACAAAAATAGTGTTCTTTATTTTTTTTTTCACTGTAGAAGAAAAATAAAAAAATTGTTTTTGAAAAGAAGTCAGCAGCCTATCGACAAAAGTCATAAATTTCCCCTCTTTCAAAAGATTGCATAACCTTTTTACTATGCTGGGTTTCTTTCTTCTTTTTCTGTCTTTCTTTCTTTTTTTTTTTTCTTCTTTCTTCTTCTTTTTTTTCTTTTTCTTTCTTCCTTTTCTTTTCTTCTTCTTCTTCTTTTTTTTCCTTCTTCTTTTTTTTTTTTTTTCTTCTTCTTCTTTTTTTTCTTTTTTCTTTTCTTTTTTTTTCTTTTTTCTTCTTTTTTTTCTTTTCTTCTTTTTTCTTCTTCTTCTTCCCTTTTTCTTCTTCTTCTTTTTTTTCTTCTTCCTTCTTTTTTCTTCTTCTTCTTCTTTCTTTTTTCTTCTTCTTTTTCTTCTTCTTCTTC
>CM060310.1:29599894-29607394 GCA_030674185.1 Monoplex corrugatus
ACAGACAGACAGACAAACACAGACAGAGAGAGAAAGAGAGAGAGAGAGAGAGATAGAGAGACAGATTTACAAGCAGACAGACAGAGACAGAGAGACAGTGATAGAGTGACCGACAAACAGACAGACAGACAGACAGAAAGAGACAGAAAGACAGACAGAGACATCAGCGATTTGCAACAGATGACCTTCTGTAAGTACAGAGAAACTATGTTCTTACGAGATTTGTCGATGAAAGCGTAGGCGAGCGACTGTTGAAGCCAGTGCTTCAGTAAAGTTGGTATGAGTCAACAAATTCGATTCTGCCAAGATTTTTTCTTTTCCACATTCGTTTAATCCAAAACCTCATGATTTGTATACATCTAGGCCAAATGCTAATTTAAGGTGGTGGTGGTGGTGGGTGGGGGGGGGGGGTGCCTTCATGTAGGCTTACCTTTTTTTTTTAATATTTCGAAAGCTATAGGTCGACAAAATCAGTGTTACCTTTATTTTATTTTTTTCACTGTAGATAGATAAATCAAAACCTTAGTGTTTGACAAAGAAGTCAGCAGCCTACTCGACAAAATGTCATAAATTTCCCATCTTTCAAACTGATTGCATAACCTTTTTACTATGCTGGGTTCTTTCTATCATTTTTCTGTCTTTCTTTCTTTCTTTCTTTCTGTCTTTCTGTCTTTCTTTCTTTCTGTCTTTCTTTTTCTCTTCCTTTCTTCTTCTTTCTTCTTCTTCTCTTCTTTATTCTTGTTCTTCTTGTTCTTCTTGTTCTTCTTGTTCTTGTTCTTTTCTTGTTCTTCTTCTTCTTCTTCTTCTTCTTCTTCTTCTTTTCTTCTTCTTCTTCTTCTTCTTCTTCTTTCTTCTTCTTCTTCTTCTTCTTCTTCTTCTTCTTCTTCTTCTTCTTCTTCTTCTTCTTCTTCTTCTTCTTCTTCTTCTTCTTCTTCTTCTTCTTCTTCTTCTTCTTCTTCTTCTTCTTCTTCTTCTTCTTCTTCTTCTTCTTCTTCTTCTTCTTCTTCTTCTTCTTCTTCTTCTTCTTCTTCTTCTTCTTCTTCTTCTTCTTTTCTTCTTCTTCTTCTTCTTCTTCTTCTTCTTCTCTTCTTCTTCTTCTTCTTCTTCTTGTTCTTCTTGTTCTTCTTGTTCTTGTTCTTCTTGTTCTTGTTCTTCTTGTTCTTCTTCTTGTTCTTCTTCTTGTTCTTCTTCTTGTTCTTCTTCTTGTTCTTCTTCTTCTTTCTTCTTCTTCTTCTTCTTCTTCTTCTTCTTCTTCTTCTTCTTCTTCTTCTTCTTCTTCTTCTTCTTCTTCTTCTTCTTCTTCTTCTTCTTCTTCTTCTTCTTCTTCTTTTCTTCTTCTTCTTTTCTCGTTTTTTAAAAAAAAATTAACGTAGAAGGAGGTTGTCTGCTCTCAATATCGCCGGATATTTAGCCATGCTTTGATTACGACTTTATTCCTCAACCCAGACCCTATCTTACTATCCCTCCTCCAGTTTCTGCACAACTTTTTTGTCCTTATCCCCACACGCAGCTTTTCCCGTACAATACCCTTTTAAACTCATCCACACTGACGTCGGTATGACATCAGGGCATGAGAGGTCACAGAATCTGGAACAGTCCAACTATCATGATGCTATGGTGATTTTACGATCATGGGGTTGAAAACAGTCGCGATGAGGCTAGTTCTATTGTGCGGACTGGCATTGTATAATGGGGCTGTGCTCTACGGTTATGTCCAAGACAAATCTTTATAGAAGTCGACCAGATCCGAGAGAAACGGAGACCTGTGAGGTTCGGATATTTGGGCAACACCATCCACGACGGATCCGTTTGAGTCTCCATCTTTGTTTCTTTTCTTTTGTTTTTGTTCGTTTGTTTGTTTTGTTTTTAATATTTCTCTACGTCACGGTCTTTGTCTCCCACTGACACACACACTTACACACACACACACGCACACACACACACACACACAACACACAGACAGACAGACAGACAACACACACACACACACACACACACACACACACACAACACAGCACACACACACGCACACACACACACCACACACACACACACACACACACACACACACACACACACAACACACACACACACACACACATCACAACACAACACACAACACACAACACACACAGACACAGACACACACACACACAACACAACACAACACACAACACACATACACACACACACACACACACACACACACACACACACACACACACACACACACACACACACACACACACACACACACACAACACAACACAACACACAACACACACACACACACACACACACACACACACACACACACACACAACACCACACAACCACACACATGTACGCAGTGACTCATGCACTAAGCCGCTAACTAACTAGCTAAATGACTAACCCAGCAGCTTAAAACCTCTCAGAAATTTTAAAAAAAAAAAAAAACAGAAATAAAAAAGGAAAACAAAAAAACCATAAATGTCACCACAAATAAAACAAAAACAAAAAAACAACGATAACAACTACAACAAAAATATTGAAGATTACACTTCAAACTAATAATATACTCTGTCCTTGCGACATACAAACGCATCCACGTGTACTGTACGCTTTGTGTTTCGATTCCAAATTCGCTAACCACCGCAAACGTAGGCTGCACAAATGTTTACTAGCGAGAGTAGACACAGACATATGTATCCTCAGATTTCACTGTCTCATTACAGAGGCGATTTAAAATGTCAAGACAGAACAAAACCAAACGAAAAAAAAAAAATAAATAAAAAAAGGTGAAAGACCTTTTGACTATGTTGCAACAATGGCCTATATTTCTTGTTGATTTGTTTTGTAAGACACTGGCAGACATAGAAGAAAAGTAAAGTACAAAAAAGAAAGAAAGACAGAAAGAAGGAAGAGGAGGAGAAGAAGAAGAAGAAGAAGAAGAAGAAGAAGAAGAAGAAGAAGAAGAAGAAGAAGAAGAAGAAGAAGAAGAAGAAGAAGAAGAAGAAGAAGAAGAAGAAGAAGAAGAAGAAGAAGAAGAAGAAGAAGAAGAAGAAGAAGAAGAAGAAGAAGAAGAAGAAGAAGAAGAAGAAGAAGAAGAAGAAGAAGAAGAAGAAGTAAAACGAAGAAGAAGAAGAAGAAGAAGAAGAAGAAGAAGAAGAAGAAGAAGAAGAAGAAGAAGAAGAAGAAGAAGAAGAAGAAGAAGAAAGAAGAAACAGAAACAGAAACAGAAACAGAAACAGATAAACAACAACAACAACAACAGCAACAGCAACAACAACAATAACAGCAACAACAACAACAATAACAACAACAACAACAACAACAACAACAACAACATAAAAACATAAACATCAACATCAACAACGACAAAAACACGAACAAGAAGAAGAACAAAAGAAATTAAAGACAAAAGAATAATCACAAAACGAAATGAAGAAAATAAGCGTAGATATGCTTCTTCCATCAATATATATTAAAGTGGGAATATTTTACGTCGGCTTGTTGTCTTTTTCTTCACATGCTGCTTCATCTATATATATATATATATATATATATATATGTGTGTGTGTGTGTGTGTGTGTGTGTGTGTGTGTGTGTGTGTGTGTGTGTGTGTGTGTGTGTGTGTGTGTGTGTGTGTGTGTGTGTGTGTGTGTGCCTCTCTCTCTTTTTTCTTCTGTCTGTCTGTCTGTCTGTCTGTCTGTCTCTCTCTCTCTCTCTCTCTCTTCTCTCTCTCTCTCTCTCTCTCTCTCTCTCTGTGGAAGGTTGAAAAAAGAAAGTGTACTTATTATTTCCACCCTTAAAAACATAAACGTGTGCTTGTTATTTGCTCTCAATGTCTCCATAACCACACACACACACACACACACACACACACACACACACACACACACACACACACACACACACACACACACACACACACACACACACATACACACACACATATACACACACACACACGCGCACACACACACACTTAAACACACACTAACAAACTAACACACTCACACACAAACACACACATACACACACACACACACACAGAGACACAGACACACACAAACAAACACACACACACACACACACACACACACACACACACACACACACACACACAAAGAGACAATCTGTGTGTGTGTGTGTGTCCGTGTGTCTGTGTCTGTGTGTGCTTGTTTTTCTGTCTATGTCTGTGTGTGTCTCTGTCTGTTTGCCTGTCTGTCTGTCTGTCTCAGTCTCTCTCTCTCTCTCTCTCTCTCTCTCTCTCTCTCTCTCTCTCTTCGATATATATATCATCATCATCATCATTCTCCTGCCCGTGATGGGCGTAGAGGAGAGATGAGAGACACTCTTGAAGCCAGCCGTCGCCAACCGGTCCTGTCCTCGCCTGTCGCACCAGCGTGGGGCCATCCAACCTGGTCCATTCTTTGATGTTGTCCATCCAGCATTTGGCTTGTCGTCCCCTTCGTCTGCCGCCTCCCAGTGTACCCTGGAGGACCGTTTTGGGCAGTGAGTTGTGGCGTGTGACATGCCCGAACCACGACAGTTTCCTGTTCTTGACTGTTGCCAGGAGGGGTTCTTGTGGGCCTGTGAGTGTTGTTATTTGGCTCCATACAAAGTCGTTTGTCTTCCGATCTTGCCAAGAGATCCCGAGCAAGCGCCTGAAGCATTTAGTTTCAAACGTCTGGATTCTCTTGGTGGTCTCTGCTGTCATGGTCCAGCTCTCGCATCCATACAGCAGGATGGGGAGCACCAGGGACTTGTACAGCTTCATCTTCGATGGAAAGCCGATCTCTCTGCTCTTCCAGATCTTGTTTAGCTTTACCATTGCTGCTGTTGCGATCGCTAGTCTGGTCTTGATTTCTGTTGTAGAGCGACCGTCTTTGGTGAGAGTGGCGCCAAGGTATTTGAAAGCGTCCACTTCTTCAAGCTGTTGCCCGTTCATGTAGATTTCAGCATGGGTGTTGGTTGTGCTGTTGACCAGGACTTTGCTTTTTTCTGTGCTCACTTCCATTCCGTGTGCACCTGCACTTTCTTCCAGTCTCATGGTCAGGTCTTGTAGTTCTTCGTTGCTGCCTCCCATCAGGTCGATGTCATCTGCGAACCTCAGGTTGTTGATGGTTCTTCCTCCGATGGAGACAGTGGAGTGGAAGTCATGGAGGGCTTCACGCATGATGTTCTCCAGGAAGAGATTGAACAGCACGGGAGAGAGTAGGCAGCCTTGACGGACTCCAACTGTGGTCTTGAAGTAGTCCCCTATCTGGTTGTTGAGGAGAACTGCGCTGCTGGCAGTGTTATACAGCGCCTGGATGGTTTGGACGAGACCTTCCTCTATGCCAAACTTTCTTAGCACCTGCCACAAACCCTTATGCCACACCCTGTCGAATGCTTTTTTAAAGTCTATGAAGTTGTGGAACAGGTCTCTCTGATGCTGCATATGTTTCTCCATCATTATCCGGCAGGTGAAGATCTGTTCTACTGTGCTTCTGCCAGCCCTAAATCCAGCTTGTTCTTCCGCAAGGTGTTCTTCCGCTTCTTTCTTCAGTCGATTCAATATGACTCTGAGCATGATCTTGCTGGTGTGGCTAATGAGACTGATTGTTCTGTAGTTCTGGCATTGGCGCATATTTCCCTTTTTGGGCAGGGGGATGATGAGTGATTGAGTCCATTCTGTGGGCCACTGTTTTGTCTCCCAGATCTTCTGACAAATCGATGTTACAACGAGTGACCAAATCATTCCCTCCATGTTTGAGCAGCTCTGCTGGGATATTGTCTGCTCCATGTGATTTCCCTGCTGGTAGGCTGCGGATGGCTTCTTCCACTTCTTCTCTCATCACTGGTAGCGGTGAGGATTCCCTCAATGGTGTTGAGTCCCCCTGAAACAAACTGTCATCTGGCTGTATTGGGTAGTTGTATAGTTCTTGGCAGTACTGCGTCCATCTGTTCAGAACAGCGGAGCTTTCTGTCAGCAGCTCGCCTGAGGTATCCTCGATGACTGACGATCTGTTTTGCTGCGTCTTGGTAAGGTTTTTCAGTGTGGTGAAGGTATGTTTGCTGTTTCCTTTTTTCATGCCTTTCTCGATGTTCTCACACTGGTTGTTGATCCATTGTTCTTTGGCTTCAATCATTTTCTTCTTTACAAGGTTGTTGGTTTTACGATACTGTGCGGCTTCTTCAGGGCTGGAGTTTTTCGTCTTCTTCAGTGATCTTCTGTTGTCGCAGAGGTCAAGGATGTCATTTGAGATCCATGCTTGGTGTTTCTTCCTCTGTCGCCCCAGTACCTCCTCTGCTGTTTCGCGGACTGCCTCACCAAAGTTGTTTGTGAGGTCGTTGATGTCGTTGTCCAGGAAGTTGAGAGCCGCGAACCGCCCCCCGAGCTGTGCCTGGAATGCCTCTTCTATCTCTGGATCTTTTAGCTTTTCCAGGTCAAACTTGATGCGTGGCTGCGCAGCTTGGTACTTCTTTTTCAATTTGATCTTCATTGTGAGCAGCACGAGGTCGTGGTCGCTGCCTATATCAGCTCCAGGGTATGTCCTCGTCTTTGCTTTATTAATGCTTGATTTGAAGCGCCGCGGTGTGAGGACAAAGTCGATCTGGTTGTGAGTCTTTCCGTTCGGCGCATGCCAGGTTGTTCTTCTTGACAGTTTGTGGGGGTAGAGGGTGTTGGCAATGGTGAGCCGTTGGGTGCAGGCAAACTCCAGAAGGCGAAGTCCCCTGTTATTAGTTTCCCCTGTGCCAAATTGACCCACTGTTCCAGCCCAGTTTTTGTAGGCATCTGGGCCGACTTTGGCGTTGAAGTCCCCCTGAACTATGATGATGTCTTTCCTGGGGGCTTTTCCGATGGTGTCTTCTATTTTCTCATAGAATTCTTCAACCACCTGGTCTTCGTGGCTGGTAGTTGGTGCATACACTTGTATGATGGTGATGTTCTTTGGTTTGGCTGACACCCGAATGCTGATGATTCTGCTGTTGACAGGCGTGCAGCTCATGATGCATCCAATGACTTCTTTGCGTACGATGAAAGCTACGCCATTTTCATGTAGTGACTCTTCGCCACTGTACCACATCTTGTGTCCTTCCTCTGTGATTGCTTCTCCGAAGCCTGTCCATCTTACTTCCGATATACCCACAATGTCCCATTGGTAGCGTCTCAGCTCGTGTTCTAGTTCTTTTACTTTGCCGCACTGATGGAGTGTACGGACATTCCAGGTTCCAATGGTAGCTTTTTCCGTTGGCAGTTTGAATGATGTCTTTGCCCCAGTAGCTGACTTTTCACTTCCACCCTGGTGCTTGTCAGTGGTAAGCGCGGTCGTTTGTAACCCGGGCCCCGACCGATCCGGTATGTTGTTGGCTATAGTGTCTCTCATATCTTTTCTGTGGGCTTAGGTTAATCCTTGGTGGCGCCAATCCCCTCTCCAAGTCTCCTGCTGTGACAGGTAGTACTGGGCTACAGCTTGCCAGTAGCAGACCTATTTGTCTGACCTGACCTCATATATATATATATTACTC
>CM060310.1:29622394-29629894 GCA_030674185.1 Monoplex corrugatus
TCTCTTCCATCATCTTCTATAGGCAGCAGACCAGTTGTGTGTTTGCAGTCTGGCATATCCATTTATCTGTAGAAATAACATGGAATCATTCTTTGACACGTTTTCAGGGGGCTCCGATTTTGTTGTTGTTGTGTTTGTATTTTCTTATCGGTCGGTTTCTTATGTCATACACTCCATCCGTGATAATTCTGTTCTGTCTCGCAGCTTATACAGCGATGTTTCTGTTCTGTCGAGTTCCCAAACGGATTATATCTGCTGGGCAGGCATTCACTCAGATGGAGTGGTTCCTGTTTTGACATGTTCTGAAATGGTGTGTGATTCACGGAGTAATGCCGCTGTCACGACGAATTTGTTGGTGATGTGTGCAATATTCTGAAATGGATGTATTCCAACTGTGCTCCATTTCCGGCACATTGTGTTTACTCTCTCTCTCTCTCTCTCTCTCTCTCTCTCCTCTCTCTCCTCTCTCTCTCTCTCTCTCTCTCTCTCTCTCTCTCTCTCTCTCTCTCTCTCTCTCTCTCTCTCTCTCTCTCTCTCTCTCTCTGCTATGTTCTCTCTGTCTCCGACTGTTTCTGTCTCAGTTTGTCTCAATCTGTATGTATGTTTGTCTGTCTGTCTGTTTGTTTCTTTCGCACAACACTTCAACAGGAAAGAAACAAAAAAGGAAAAAGTACAGATATCAATGCATTCGCACACATAACCTAAGGATATGCCACTGGCGTTGACCACCTCTTCCAAATTGTCACACAAGGGGTATAAAAACATACCCGAATACAAATTTAAACATAACTAAGGACACCGAAACATATACAAAAATCGAACCTAAATTATCTATAATTTCTTCGGCATGTCTCATTCCCCTAGAGCCAAATATGCACTTAATACATGTACCCAATTATCAGTCCTAAGAGAAAGTATGTAAGACTTAATTGAACACTTACATATGAATGGACCAAGAAAGCAGAACATGATAGGAAGAAATGACAGAAAGCGAAAGAACGAGGCAGAAACAAAGAGAGTGACAGAAAAGAGGACATTTCTAGCTCAGAATTTCCAGAAGGTGGGGATACCATTTATACTGACAGTTACCCGGGCATCCACATTGGCTTTTCGAATGCTGCTTATTTTTCTTCAATAGCAAAGTTACGCTCATCCCGTACCTGAATCATTATGTTATTTTCATGTTTTCCCATTTCTCTTCTTTTTTTTATTTTTTTAATCTGTTTCTTCTGCCTCATTCTTTTTCTTCCTGCTGCTTAATCTCGTCCTCTTCTTGTTTTATTATTTTTGTTTTTCTGCTTTTTCTCTCTGCTACCCCCGTTATCATTATATATCACTGTACTGTTCCTCCTCCTTTTTCTTTCTCCTCCTACTCTTCCTCTTCTTCCTCTTCTTCTTCTTCTTCTTCTTCTTCTTCTTCTTCTTCTTCTTCTTCTTCTCTTCTTCTTCTTCTTCATTCTTCGCAATTCTTCGCAATTCTTCTTCGCAATTCTTCTTTCGCAATTCCTTCTTTCGCAATTCTTCTTCGCAATTCTTCTTCGCAATTCTTCTTCTTCGCAATTCTTCTTCTTCGCAATTCTTCTTCTTCGCAATTCTTCGCAATTCTTCTTCTTCGCAATTCTTCTTCTTCGCAATTCTTCGCAATTCTTCTTCTTCTTCTTCGCATTCTTCTTCGCAATTCTTCGCAATTCTTCTTCTTCGCAATTCTTCTTCTTCGCATTCTTCGCAATTCTTCTTCTTCTTCTTCTTCTTCTTCCATTCTTCTTTCTTCTTCTTCTTCTTCTTCTTCTCTTCTTCTTCCTTCTTCTTCTTCTTCTTCTTCTTCTTCTTCTTCTTCTTCTTCTTCTTCTTCGCATTCTTCTTCTTCTTCTTCGCATTCTTCGCATTCTTCTTCTTCGCATTCTTCGCATTCTTCTTCTTCGCATTCTTCTTCTTCTTCGCATTCTTCTTCGCATTCTTCTTCTTCTTCTTCGCATTCTTCTTCTTCTTCGCATTCTTCTTCGCAATTCTTCTTCGCAATTCTTCTTCGCAATTCTTCTTCGCAATTCTTCTTCTTCTTCGCATTCTTCTTCTTCTTCGCATTCTTCTTCTTCGCATTCTTCTTCTTCTTCTTCGCAATTCTTCTTCTTCTTCGCAATTCTTCTTCTTCTTCGCAATTCTTCTTCTTCTTCTTCTTTTCATTCAATGCGTCCGTCCGTAGGTCTGTCTGTCTGTCTACCTGTCTGTCTCTCAATGTATGTGGCCCCGCTCCGACACACAATCTTTTCCCCTCTTTTTCAGTCCAAGTTCATTGGCTCGCTGTCTCGTTTTCGCTATCCATTCTCGTTCATAACCCTCATTTTTTATACTTGTGGACTTAAATCCGATAATGTGCTTCCAGACGAATAATCCGGTGTTATATGTTGTATCATTGACCTTCCTTTTTGATGTCTTTCCCATATTTTCTTCTTTTTCTTTCTTTTTCTTTTTACTGGCAATGTTGTAATCACCTTGTGTTAGGGATTCAGTGCTTAAATTTCTGAGAAATCTCCAGACTTATACCAGCAGGAAAAGCCATTGTTTCATGTATATCGTGTTTAGTTTGAGATATTTGTGTATGCCTCTCTCTCTGTCTCTCTCTCTCTCTCTCTCTCTCTTCTCTCTCTCTCTCTCTCTCTCTCTCTTTCTCTCTCTCTCTCTCTCTCTCTCTCTCTCTCTCTCTCTCTCTCTCTCTCTCTCTCTCTCTCTCTCTCTCTCTCTCTCTCTTCTCTCTCTCTTCTTTCTCTCTTTCTTTCTCTCTCTCTCTCTCTCTCTCTCTCCTCTCTCTCTCTCTCTCTCTCTCTCTCTCTCTCTCTCTCTCTCTCTGCGTACATGTGCGGGTGCTTGCGCTGGAAGTTTTGCTGTTAACGTTTTTTGTTTGTTTCTTTCTTTGTTTTATTTTGTGTGCGTGGTTTGTGTGTGTGTGTGTGTGTGTGTCTGTTATTTTTTTTATTTTTTTTTGGAGTGTGTGTGTGGTTTTGGTATATGAATATGTATGTGTGTTCGTTCGTTCCTTGATTTAACGTCTTTTCACTATAAGTGATATTAGACGGGGTAAAAATGGCATGGAGGATGATTTTTTTTTTTTTTTTTTTTTTTTTTGGGGGGGGGGGGGGGAGGGGGGAGGGGGGAGGGGAGAGGGGACAGAGGGGAACAGAGTAAGAGACGGGGAAAAAAAAAATTAAAAGGAATCGGCAAGGTTTTTAGAAAAAGGATATGGATGAACAGAGAAATGAAACTAGAACAACGCTAACATTAAATGTAAAAGAAAACATCGTCATAAAAAACGAAACAAAACAAAATAAAATAATAATAATTAAAATAATAATCTTAAAGTAACGCATTAACAGGACTGTGAACCAATGATTCTGAAATTTTAACTAACAGAACTTGATCTGATATTACTTCTTTAAAATGCTTTTCAAGATAGTTTCCTTGTGTAAACATCTTTGGTAAGAAATAACGAAGCTTTCTGCAGTAAAACAAACAGTGATACAATGTGAATTGTTCACCGCAAATACATAAAACGTTTTTACAATATTTAGTTTTCAAAGCGTTCATTTGAATACGAAAATATGTGGTAACAATTGATCTCAAATGATATAACGAAGAATACTGAATTTTTTTACAGATATTTTGAACTGAAAGTTTGATTCTTTTTTGGGACACAAATTTTTCATTTAAATGTTCATGAAATCGAATCCATGATGCTAATTCTAGCGAGTTGTAAGCTTCATTTACCGAGGTGTTAACATGTAATTCTATGGAATTTTCAGAATTGAGTGCACCGGATTTAGCTGCTCTGTCAACTACGTTGTTGCCTTGAAGACCAACGTGAGAAGGCACCCAGCATAAACTGATTTCCGAGCCATTTATCTTTAAACAGTGTATTAGATGATTTGCCTCAATTATTAAATCAGGTCTTGTGTCTGTATCAAAAGACTGTAAGGCATATAATACAGATTTTGAATCAACAAAGAGAACTACTTTGAAAGACACAGGCCGAAGGCTTATTAAATAATGCAACGCTTGAACAACAGCGACCAGTTCTGCTGTATATATAGATACATTTGTCCCAATGAAAAAAGACTTTTTAATGTTAAATTCTGGAACATAAAACG
This sequence comes from Monoplex corrugatus, assembly GCA_030674185.1. Classification (NCBI taxonomy): domain Eukaryota; kingdom Metazoa; phylum Mollusca; class Gastropoda; order Littorinimorpha; family Ranellidae; genus Monoplex; species Monoplex corrugatus. The sequence continues at coordinate 29,626,534 of CM060310.1, forward strand.
CTGCTCCAGCGCTCTGATTTGCTAAGACTGACCCATCGGTAAAAATGTGGAGGTGGGTACGGTACTTTTCATCGATGTGTTCACAAACTGTGGATAGCGTAATGTTGACATTATCATCTTTTTTAACGTCTGCATAATCGAGATCAAACGTGGCCTTTAGCATTTCCCATGTAGGGATAGGCGTTAACATTGGTTTTTTGGCTATTTCATCCATAGTTATGCTGGATTGTTTGATCAGGTCAGATATGTAAGTTGCGGTTGTAATTTGTGATGAAATGTTTTTTGCTCGTTTTGGAAAGTCAATATCAGACCTGATTTTAATTTCTTTGCTCACAAAATTATTCGCTTGTGAAGTAGTTCTAATTGCAAACTTTGCTGTAGCTAGCTCACGATGGTTGTTTAGAGGTAGAATTCCAGCAGCTTTGTACGTTACCAGAGTAGAAGCATGAGTTGGTACACCTAGTGCAATTTTAAGACTTTTGCAGTCCAAGTTCTGAATCTTTTTTAGTAAATATTTAGGTGCATTGAAAAAAATTTCTTGCGCGTAGGATAATTTAGACCTGACCAGCGCTGTTGCCAGATGAATCAGTATATTTGTATCCATTCCCCAGGGTAATTTGCTTATTATCTTTAGAAAATTTAAGGTTTTTCGTGCTTTTGTTAAAATATAATCAAAATGGATATTCCAGCTTAATTTCGACGTGATGTAAACTCCCAGAAATTTTACGACCTGTTTGTAATTTAACACTTCACCAAGCAATTTGAAAGTAGGTAAGTTATTTGAGTTACCACCAGGATCAAACAGCATCATGTTAGTTTTTTCTGCCGACAATGACAGACCATTTTCTAACATATAGTTTCCAAGGTTATCAAGATCAATTTGATACAACTTCCTGATGTAATTCCGTGTTCTCTGTGGAGTTGTCTTTTTTAAAGTGATATTCATCCAAGTACATATATCATCAGCATACTGTACTAAAACAACACGATTTGAAAGAGCTTTAGGAAGATCCTGTATAAGGATATTAAACAAAATAGGTGCTATCACTGAACCTTGTGGAATCCCCATGTCAAGGCATCGTGAAGTAGAATAACTAGCTCCCACTCTAGCCCGTATTGTTCTATTAGCTAAAAAAGATTTAATGTAATTGTACATATTACCAGATAAACCAACAGATTTTAGCTTGAACAATAGACGTTTATGCCAAACTTGATCGTAAGCTTTTTTTACATCAAAGAAAGTAGCTAAAACACTTTTTCTGCGGGCAAACTGTTGTTTGATCTGAGTTGTAAGTTTAACCAGGTGTTCAACTGCAGATCTCCCTTTTCTAAAACCCGCCTGGTTTACCGGAATAACATTATTTTTATCACAGTAGTGTAAAAGTCTGTTTAAGATCAATCTTTCCATTAGTTTGCTCGTGTGGGACGTCAAAGCAATGGGTCTGTAACTGTTTTTATCAGTTTTCGATTTTCCTGCTTTTAATATCGGTATAACTATAGACTTTTGCCAGATTTGTGGTACAGTTCCGTTAACCCAGCATTTCTGCAGAATTTTGTGTAGGAAAATAAGATAGTTTTCAGGGAGATGTTTAATCATTTCAGTCGAAACTGCATCAACACCTACCGAACTCGTTTTGTTGTGTAGAGACAGTATTGTGTTTTTTAACTCTTCTAAGGTGATTGGAGAATTAAACCAGAGATCATTCTGAGGTATTGGATCAGTGTAGATTGGGTTGTTATCTTCCATTTCTCTGTGATGTTTGCAGTCTGAAGATAAACCTTCAACTTTACTGTTTTTAGCAAATAATTCCACAAAAGTTTCTGCTTTGTCCATGTCTGAAGGAAATGTGTTACAAGTTTCTATTATTATCGGACACCTTTGTAGGTTGGTTCCATTCTTCATTTGATTCATTTTCGTCCAGACTTTATGAAAATCTTTGAAATCTGAAATTTGTTTTGTGCAGAATGATGCCCAATAATCTTTCTTTGCTTCAGCGATGGTTTTGTTACATTGGATGTTAGCTTTTTTCATTTCCACATGATCTTCAGGTTTCCGGCTTTTGATGTAGATTTTGAATTTCTCCCTTTTATATTGAACTGCTTTCTCACATGCCTCTGTCCACCAAACATTACCCAATCGATTATTCGATCTAGAAGTTTTGAGTTTCGGAATTGATATGTCTGCAGCGGCTAGAATTGACTCTTGGAATTTAGAAAACATAATGTCTACATTTTCACTTTCATAATGTCTGTAATCCTGATTAGCAAGAGTAGTTCGAAATAAGGACCAGTCTGCACGCTTGTAATTATATTTTGGAATAATATCAGGAGAGCTGTCTTTCATCCTGATGTTTTTGTCAGTTATGGTTATGATGATAGGTAGATGATCGCTTCCCAAAGTGTCTCTGTGAGTTTCCCAGGTACAGGATGGTGCTAATTCTGGTGATATCAGAGACAAATCGATGGCTGTCGCCCTGTGTTTGGAGACATCAGGGATCCTAGTGACACTACCATCATTTAGAAGGTAAAGCGAACTATCAACGATATTTTCTACCAAACGATTGCTTGTAACAGTAGAACAGTTCTTTTCCCAAAATGGGGAGTGGGAATTAAAGTCTCCACCTATTAGCCATTTACCACGCTGCTGATCTTGGATTGTGCGCAGCCATTCTGTGTTGTGGTCATTTGGACCTGTTGGCAGGTAGACTGACAAAACGTTGATGTTTAAAGAATTGCTTAATTGGACAGTGGCAGCACAAGCGTGCAAATCGTCGCTTGATTTCAAAACTGGGGAAGTAAGTAAGCAGTAATGTAAGTCTTTGAGTATATATATCGCGGTGGATACCTTCTTCCCGTGATTCCCACATTCATAGACTGGAGGATAGTAATAATTGGGGAAATTGGGAAGCTTGGTTGCGACAACATTCATCGACTGCAGAATCAAAACTTCACATCTATTTGATGTCAGGAAATGCTCTAAGTATGCCGAATTGGTGGAAAGGGATCTACAATTCCATTGCAAAAACTTGACTTGGGATTGTTGTCGCATTACTGATACTGGTTTATCTCCAACTTTCTATTGACTTTATTTATGGACGATAATAATGAAAACTTTGACTTTCTGTGTACAGGAGAGATGGACAGAAAGAAAATTACGCAATTACTTAGACTACGAAGTAAAGATAACAAAATTGTAGCAAAACGATGAAAAGAAAATTATATAGTCAACGTATAAATAACTTATTGAGGAGATATTAGATTACAATGAATAACAAATAACCAATAATCAAAATAATAGCATACACGTCTTCAAATGTACAGAGTGTATAGTCTGACTGAGTCTTGATAGTCGGACTAAAAC
>CM060310.1:29654894-29669894 GCA_030674185.1 Monoplex corrugatus
CATGTTGCTGCCTCTTTGAATGAGGGAAAGGGAAGAAGAAAGTGGAGGTGGTGGTAGGGGTTTGGGTTGAGCTCGATGAGTGAGGGTGTTGGAATTTCATGGGGATGGAGATAGAAGCACCTGGTGGGGCCACCAGAGATGGAAGACGTAGTTTGGTATTAAAGCCATTTTTTATGATGCAGGCTTGCTGCTTCTGGACATGGAGTGGTAGACTCAAGAATACGATGAAACAATAAGAAGAAGAGAAGAAGCAAGAAGAAGAAGAAGAAGAAGAAGAAGAAGAGAAGAAGAAGAAGAAGAAGAAGAAGAAGAAGAAAGAAGAAGAGAAGAAGAAGAGAAGAAGAAGAAGAAGAAGAAGAAGAAGAAGAAGAAGAAGAAGAAGAAGAAGAAGAAGAAGAAGAAGAAGAAGAAGAAGAGAAGAAGAAAAAGAAGAAGAAGAAGAAGAAGAAAAACCCCACACACAACATACACGCTCACAAACACAGACAGACAGATGTAACACACACACACACACACACACACACACACACCACACACACACACACACACAACACCACACACACACACACACACACACACACACACACACACACACACACACAGATGCAGCACGATGCACGCACACACCACCACACACACACACACACACACACACACCACACCGCACGCACGCACGTATGCACGCGCACGCGCACCTCACACACAACACACACAACACACGTACACGCACACTGACACAGCTAAAGATAATGAACAAGAGAGAGAGACAACAGACAGACAACGACAAACAAACAGACAGAACAGACAGAAAGAAACACAGAAAAAGACCGACAGAGACAGATACAGACAGGCAGAGACAGACAGATACATGCAAAAAGCGAAACATGGACAGAAGGAGATAGCGAGAGAGAGACAGATAAAAAAAAAAGAGAAACACAGATAGACAGACAGACAGACAGACACGGAGACGTGGGAAAGCAACGACAGAGACACCAAATAGACAGACAGACAGACAGACAGTCCCAAAGAAAGAAGAAAAAAAACATGTCAGAGACTCACGCACAGAGATACAGACACGCAAGAGACCCAGAAAAAAAAAAGGGGGGGGGGGGGGGGGGGCAAAGAAAACGAAGAAGTACAAATTGCCATGCATCCATCACGTTTTCTTGGGCAAACGTAGTTAGCCTTGCCGACACATACACCGTCGACAAAAACTAACTTTTCTGTTGCTCCGCATTGGGGGAACACGTTTTGAACAAGTCTGCTCCGCTGCCACCACCACCGCCTTTGCTGCTGCTGCTGCTGCGCTGCTGCTGCTGTTTCTGCTGTTGTTTTGCTGTTGCTGCTCAATTCATGTTGCTACCGCTTTGTATGAGGGAAAGCGAAGAAGAAAGTGGAGGAGGTGGGTTGGGGTTGACTGAGAGTGCTGGAGTTTCTTGGGGATGGGAGGAGAGGGAAGCAGTTAGTGGGGCCACCAGAGATGAACGGCTTCGTTTGGTTAAAGACATTAATTCTTCTGGTAAAAAAAAAAATCGGTGGCACTGCACCACGGCGACGCGGTCTCAAAGGAGAGAGAGCAGACCGAGCTTCACACGATAAATCCATTGTGACAAAAAGAAATGGATATGAATGATATTCTTTATTTTCGCACAGGACAAGACAGCACTTCGGGACGTAATGTACGGAGAGTGCTGTATCGTGTGAGCGGCAGCGAGAAAGACAAAAGCAAGCTGACAGGCAGCCAATCATCCTGACACTTATACACAGAAACACAATCGGATGAATGAACATAAACACAGCATACACACGCACGAGTAGGCACGCGAAACCTACGTACACGCGAGCGTGTGCTCGCGCATATATGTATATATGAAAACAGAGAGGGAGAGAGAAAGAGAGAGAGAGAGAGACAGACAGACAGACAGAGACACACACACACACAGGCATACACGCAGACACACAGAGAGACAGAGATAGACAAACAGAAAGAGAGAGGGAGAAAGAGAGAGAGAGCGAGAGAGAGAGAGAGAGAGAAAGAGAGAGACAAAGAGACAAAGATATATACACCACACATCACACATGTACACACACCACATACAGACAACGACATGGAATATCTTATCGATATTTGTGCAAACTGAACTCCTTTGAATAAGGAATATTGCCTCGCTTCAGCCGATATGCAGGATGGGGGGGGGGGGGGGAGGTAGAAAACAGAGTCTGAAGATGGCGAGTGTGGCCAAAGGCCGAATCACAACAGACTGACAGAGACAGACAGACAGACAAACATAGACAAGAGACATAGAGACAGAGACAGAGAGAGATATACAGCTAGACACAGAAATAGAGACAGAGAACAAACTTAGGAGAAACATAAAGCTGCTGGTGTAGGGAGAGAAAAAGTCATTTTCAACGAGTCTGGATCGGTCCACTTCAAAAAAAAAAAAAGCTCGGTACCAAATTTCAACACACAGCCTACTCAAAATCCAAATCTACTACCTACCTTTTTGTTTTCCTAAATCCCCATTTTCCTTCCACCATTCCCCTTCATACCCCCTCTCCACCTCACCCCCACCTCCTCCTTAAATTCTTCCCAGTAACCTTCTTCCCAATCTCTCGTGTCCAAAAAGTAACCTCTGGGGGCGTGCCTGATATGGTTAAAGGGCCCTCCTTGCTTGGTTTCTTATTCAATCCCTTGGCTCTTCTGGAAGCAAGCACACACACAGGAGTGGGGATGGGAGTATTGGGTAGAGGAGGATCGAATGAGGAGAGAGAAGGAGAGAGAAAGAGAGAGAGAGAGAGAGTGAGTGAGAAAGAGAGAGAGACAGGCAGACAGGCAGACAGACCGATCGACCGACCAACAGGCAACAGACAGACAGACAGGCCAACAGGCCAACAAGCCAACAAACAACAACCAGAGACAGAGAGACATAGACAAGACAGACACAGAGGCAAAGACAGAGCTAGAGAGACATAGAGCTCGACACAGAAATAGAGACAGAGAACTAACTTAGAAGAAAAAGTTGCTGGTGTAGGGAATGAAAAAGTCATTTTCAACGAGTCTGGATCGGTCCATTTAAAAAAAAAGCTCGGTACCAAAATTCAACACCCAGCCTACCAAACCCAAATCTACTACCTACCTTTCTGTTTCCAAATCCCCATTTTCCTCTCCCCCATTTCCCCTTCATACCTCTCTCCCCCCACCCCACCCCCCACCCCCTCCTCTTTGAATTCTTCCCAGTAACCTTCGTCCCAATCCCTCGTGTCCAAAAAGTAACCTCAGGGGGCGTGCTTGATATGGTTAGGGGCCCTCCTTGCTTGGTTTCTTATTCAATCCCTTGGCTCTTCTGGAAACAAGCACACACACAGGCGAGGGTGGGGTGGAGGGGTGGTGAGTGGGTGGTGGGTAGATGGGGGATGGGATCGAAAGAGGTTGCAAGGGTGGAGGGGGGGGGGGGGAGACAGGGTGGTAGAAAATAAGATTCTGAAGGTGGGGAGTGTGGCGTATTGGAAAAAGGAAGGGGCGCAGTTGATCAGGGAAGGGATCTGTTGGGTTTGACAAGAGTTATTGAACTTGGGACGGGAATTTGGAATCTGTGTGTAAAAGGGATTCATTCTACTCGGGCCGTTCCATCTGTGCTTCTCCTTAATCAGCCAGCACTCATCTGGGAAACTCCTTGTTGATACTGCAAAAAAAAAAAAAAAAAAAGACAAATCAAAACAAAAGAAATATACAAAAACCTACGCGAAGCCAACATACACAGAGACAGAGATGAGAGAGAAGAGAGAATGAATGATGAAACAAATGAATGAATGAATTGTGGAATATGGAAAAAAATGAATGCATATGGATAATTGTATGGATTTTGTGTATTTCCATTGGTAAATAGGCATAGAGAGAGGTATAGAAAGACATAAAAGAGCTCAGAGAGAGAGAGAGAGATTCGCAATGATAGTGATCAACATGTTGTAGAGTCATTAACCGATGAGATACGTATACATCGTCACTGGATAACTGAGGAGGGAGAGAGGAGAGATGAGAGAGAGAGAGAGAGAGAAGAGAGAGAGAGAGAGAGACAGAGAGAGAGAGACTCTGGAAAAAGCGCAATAGGAGGTTGAACACGAGTTGACCAGAGCAGTGTGACTTCGCTAGGGATGTCTGTCCTAGAAATGTCCTCCTTTTTTTTCATTTTCTTTGTTTCCTCCTTACTCCTTTGTTTTCTATCATTTATTCGTATCGTTTTATGCCTCACTGGTCCATTCACCTTATGTGTTGTCTAAAGCCTTGTATACTCTCTGTTATGATTGATAATTAGTTATATGTATTGATTGCATTTTAGCTCTAGGAAATGTGCTCTGCGCGAGCAATTTTAGGTAATTTAAGCCATTTTTGGTATGCTTTAGCATCCTTAACATTTAACTGACATTTGTATTCAGTGTTTTTGTTTGTTTGTTTTGTTTGTTTGTTTGTTGTTTGTTGCTTGTTTGTTGTTTTGTTTTTTTAAATACTCTGGTGGTAAATTGGTCAGAATTGCCAACGCCATGACCATATCTTTAGATTATGTGCGCGCATGCGTTGATATGTATACTTAAATTTCTTTTCCATCTTGTTTTTTTGTTGTTGTCCCAACCAGACGTTGTATACGTTTTGAAATAGTTATAGCCCTGATGTGGTTCTGTGCAATCCGCTGGTCAATAAACAATAAGAATAAGAATAAAGAGACTGTGGGTTCGAATCAAAAGGGAGAAAAAAAAGTGATAGTTTTTCCCCCATCCTGACTGACTCCTACCCAAAACTGAGCTTGGTATGGGCTTGTTAGGAATACTGAGACCTCTCACACAGTTGCATCTCATTCTCATCACGGAAGCTTCGTTTAGGAGTAGGGGTGGAGGGGGGTTGCTCACATTTCCTGGCCAACTCTTGCAGATGTGTGTTTCTCCCGGTTCTAGGTTTCCGCTAGGATATGCTACGAAAGAAAGTGCATAATTGTTGAGTGCAGCAGCCCTGTCATCGCTGTCTCAGTCCAGGATTTAGAGATTTCCACATCGCCATTACTTACGGCCCCCGTTCTCATCTTTAGCACTGTTGCCAAACAAACAAACAAAAACAAACAAACAAACAAACACACAAGAAACAAACAAAAAATCAAGCAAACACATTCACACAAACAATACGCGCGCGCGCGCACACACACACACACACCAGCACACGCACACACACACATAACACACACACACACACACACACACACACACACACACACACACACACACACACACACACACACGAAGAGGAATACCAAATAAACAACAACAAACTAACATGCAACAAACAAACAAACAAACAAACAGGAACCAGAAAAAAAAAATCACGAAAAAAGAATAAGAGCGCGTATTTTAATACAACCAGACAAGACAGGCGCAAATTTTCGCCCAACCCGGCCTTTGTCAAGCTAAGATCACATACAAACAAACAAACACCAGATACAAACATTAGGAGAAAAAGACTGAAACTTCCCTGCTGCTCCGGAAAATTGCGCCTGTCTTGTCTATTTGTTCTTTTTTTTCCCTGTTTTCTTTTTTTTTTTTTTCTTTTTTTTTTTTTTTTTGGTGTTTGTGTTCCTATTTGCTTGAGTGCGTGCAGTCACACTTGTTTTGCTGGATTTCGCATTAAACAAACGAACAATCAATCCAAGCTTCTGTAGCTCTTCATATGTTTCATTGGTTTTAGAGTTGGATGGAGAGCCAAAACTTCTCCGTGGAAGCAGTGAACTCTGGAACGGTGCGGAAGATGAAACAGACCAAAACAATCTGGCAAACAAACAAAGCAACGATTTTTTTTTTTTTTTTTCCTTTTTGCTGATATTCCAGAAGGTCGGGTTTCTGCTGTCAAGAAATCTGGTGGACATGAATACATTCGTGTAAGAAACAAGCCGGCTACCTTCATTGGAATGTCTGCCACACTGGAATGTAGAGTGCCTTGTTGGCGTGGACGATTGCTCACATGTGGTGCTGAATAGTCAATTTGTCTTGTGTTCGTGCACTGGTCCGTTTCTGTTATTGCTTACCTTTTTTTGCTTGTCTTTCTTTCTTTCTTTTTTCTTGCTTTTCCTTTCTGTCTGTCTCACTGTTCTTTCTATTTATGTTTTTGTATTTTGTTTTGGTTTGTTTTGGATTATTTTGTTGTGTTGTGGTTTTTTTTTTTTGATTGTTTTGTTTTGTTTTGTTTTGTTTGTTTTTGGTTTGGTTTGGTTTGGTTTGGTTTGGTTTGGTTTGGTTTTGGTTTAGTTTCGTTTCGTTTTCTTTCCTTTCCTTTCCTTTCCTTTCCTTTCCTTTCGTTTCGTCTCGTTTCGTTTCGTTTCGTTTCGTTTTGTGTTTTGTATTGCAGGTTGAAGTTACAAAGAGTAAGTGCTTGGCTGACTTTCATATTACTATTTGAGAGAATGGTTTGCGTAGAACTGTTGCACCACGTTTTCAGCACTTACTTTTAACAGTAACAGCACACAAATTGCACACCATAGAAGAAAGATATAATACAGCACACAAATTGAACCATAGAAAGAAAGATTATAGTAACAGCACACAAATTGCACACCCATAGAAAGAAAGATATAATAACAGCACACAAATTGACACCATAGAAAGAAAGATATATAACAGCACACAAATTGCCACCATAGAAAGAAGATACAGTAACAGCACACAATTTATATACCTATAGAAAGAAGATATAATACAGCACAATTATATACCATAGAAAGAAGATATATAACAGTCACAAATTGACACCCATAGAAAGAATATATAAGTAACAGACACAAATTGCACACCATAGAAAGAAAGATTATAATAACAGCACACAAATTATATCCATAGAAGAAAGATATAATAACAGCACACAAATTGCACACCCATAGAAAGAAAGATATAGTAACAGCACACAAATTGCACACCCATAGAAAGAAAGATACAGTAACAGCACACAAATTGCACACCCATAGAAAGAAAGATATAATAACAGCACACAAATTGCACACCTATAGAAAGAAAGATATAGTAACAGCACACAAATTGCACACCTATAGAAAGAAAGATATAATAACAGCACACAAATTGCACACCCATAGAAAGAAAGATATAATAACAGCACACAAATTGCACACCCATAGAAAGAAAGATATAGTAACAGCACACAAATTGCACACCCATAGAAAGAAAGATATAATAACAGCACACAAATTGCACACCCATAGAAAGAAAGATATAATAACAGCACACAAATTGCACACCCATAGAAAGAAAGATATAATAACAGCACACAAATTATATATCTATAGAAAGGAAGATGACAAAAACAACAACAACAACAACAACAACAACAACAAAAAGCATTCATAACTAACGCCAATGCCATATTGATTAGAACATTAAAAACGCAAACAATAAAAAACATATGCATATAAATTGACAAAGAAAGCAAATAACAAAGACATAAAAAGACAACAACAACAAAATGGGGAACAGCGTAAAAAAAAAAAGGCATCGATCTACCGAATGGAGCCCAAACAAGCCATGGAGAATCATTGAAGATGATCCCAATCAAATAAATGAACGTCCACAATCTCATCATCAGCTGTATGGAACAGCCCCTAAACACTTCTGATGGCTTTTGACAGTTTGCAGGAAGACACTTGTGCCCGCGTGAATCAGTGTCGTTACTGTTAGTTTAGTCCTAGTCAGAGCGTTGGTAATGTGATAACGAGACTGAGTTTCCTCCCCTCTCTCCCCCCCCCCCTCACTACAGTTTTACCCATAGTCTGACATCCCTGTTTGGTTTGGTCATTAGTTATGATTCATACTATTTTGACATCCAAGAATGTTTCTTGTGTTGTATGTTTTCATTGTCTTTGATGGCCCAGAGTTGAGGTTTTACAATTTCAGTTTTTATATTGGGATGCCGTGGAAATTGATTGTCGTTTAGTGTAATTAAACAAAAAGAATAGAAAGGACTACCAGAGACATCACTTTTATTATATAAGGAAGAAAAAAAAAGAAGGTGGTAACCTTGAATCACAAGAGAGGAAAAGACGGATTGTCTGCCTTGCAATAGTAAGGTAGACCATCACCACTACCACTACCATTACACCACTACCACCACCACCACACCACAACAACAACAACAACAACGAAAACAACAACTCTGACAACAGTAGCGAGCAGCAGCAGCAGCAGCAGCAGCAAAACAACACAACAACAACGACAACAATGACAGATGAGCAAAAACAGCAACGGATGAACTAGTAAACAAGAAATTCCTTCAAAGCAGAATGAATCGCTAGGATTATAACAACACAAACAAAAACAGACAACTTTGAAAACAAACACATCTGGGAGGTAAAATAACAAAGTTCCGAGTCTTCTAAGCTTGCGAATATGATAAATCATTTGTTAGTTTGAATTTAATAACAAATTCGAGCATTCTCACGTCCTGTCCATAGCCAATTTGTTCTCTGCAAAATTTAGACGTCTTTCAGTAATGTGAACTGCATGTGCTATTCCACTAAGTCGCAGACGCAGTTGCACATGCATGTGCATGCGAAACATGCTTTCATCGTATATCTTGTTAATCTTTTCAATCAAGATGATAGCAACAACAAAAAATATATATATATGAAAGGGGGAAACAAGTATGTACAGTTTGAAACATGGGTCAAGCAGGTCAAGATGACTCATGGACATACAATCTCAATCAAATAACGATGGCCCACAATCTAATCATCAGATGTACGAGGGAGAGTGGTGCCACTTTTGACGGCTGTGGCAGTTAGCAGGAAGACGCGGGTGTCCAGTGGAATCAGTGTCATTACTGCTCCCTTGGTCTTCTTAGAAATCTGACTAATGAGGTTAGCCTCCTCCACAATCTTAAGGTAGTCTTTCGTGGGTAGTCCTATATAGTTAACTGAGATAGTCTGGGAGAGAAAGAGATAGACACAGAGCGAGAGCGAGAGAAACAGAGACAGAGGAGACAGAGAGAGACAGAGAGACAAGCAGAACAAGACAGATAGATAGATAGATAAATAGATATATATATATGTATATATATATATATATATAAGAAGAGAGAGAGAGAGAGAGAGAGAGAGAGAGAGAGAGAGAGAGAGAGAGAGAGAGAGAGAGAGAGAGAGAGAGAGAGAGAGAGAGAGAGAGAGAGAAATCTGGCACATACTTCAGTTTTGATTTTGGAAGAGAAATTATTTGCTGAAACCTTGGAGGATAATATGCAATGTTTTCAATATTCAGAATTCGTGAGAGATAGGAACCTAATTCAAAGTCAGATTATGTTTGCATTGATGTGGTATTCATAACTATTTATTACATTTTACGAACATTTTTTCTACTCTGTCATGTCATGCTACTGAACTTGTCATGCTGCCCAGGACCGTGTACCCATCTTCAAAATAGAATCGAAATGCAGTAGTGCATTTATGAGAGCATGTAAACTTTCTTTTCGTTTGACATTTTGAACATGTATTCAAATAAGCTCGTGCCAGCTTTGGATGGGATTGGACTTGAACTTTGAACACGTATTCAAATGAGCTTGCTCCAGCATTAGATGTGATTGGACTTTAGCTTGGAACATGTATTCAAATGAGCTCGCGCCAGCATAAGATGTGATTGGGCTTAAACTTTGAACATGCATTGAAATGAACGCAGCCAGCATTAGTAATTGACGAATGTGACTGGATTTTCTTTCATGTCATTTTTAATAGTATGTCGTGATATATGGCTTTTAATATGCATCTTCACAGAATAGCTGTGAAGCATAAACATGGGTGTTCTCATGATACCGAAATTAAAGTCATCTTAGACTATAGTACCTTTTACAATATTTTGATTTAGGAAGATGAGTGGTATCTGTTTATGCATCAAACATCTAAATTTGATCTGTTAATTTTAAAGTTACGAAGAAGATGTCTTGAAAATATGATTTTGATAGTGAAAACACTTGATCTGCCTAGGAAATTCTAAATTGCTACGGAACACTCTTTTCAAATATGATGAAATGTGTGAAGAATTATCTTACCCATACTTCCTAACTATTAAAACTATATTGGCAACGATATCTTTTGGCCAGTGTGCAAACCAAATAACCCTTTGACTCCCGCATCCCATCCACCAGCATCCTGCATTTTCAACCCATGCTAGCAAAGCAAAAACTTAACTCAATAACTCTTTCACCCTATTCACCGGTGGATGGCATGAGGGAGTTAAAGGGTTAAGATTTGCAGTTGGTGGTGGGTTGCGAGTACCAAAGGGTTACTTATTTTACTATCATCTTCTGGTACTCAAAGTTTTGTTTCAAAAGTGACTACCATTAATAGAACGTAACCCTGCTTTCAAAATACAAGTGAAAGGTAAGTAGTGCGTTTATTTGTGAACATGCACTTCGATGAAATGTTTGTACATGTTTTCAAACAAAATCATGGCTGAAAAAAAGACAGAAAGACGGGGGGGGGGGGGGGGGGGGTGTTGTGCCAACACAAACTCAGTTCCAACAAGTCACGGTCAGTCATGGAACCGAAACCTCAATCAAATGAAGGCTTCTCTCAATCTAATCATCAGATGTACAGAAGAGGGTCTGGCACTTGGCAAGAACACACAAGTGCTCTCCGGAATCAGTGTCATTACTGCTTGCCGCGCAGCGGTTTGGTCCTCTTGCTAGCCATTGGTAATCTGACTAATGAGATTTGTCTTCCACACAGACTTTCCCATAGTGTGTCGTGTTGTTTGGTAGCCTAGTCCTGATTTATCCCTTCCGACATGCAAGCGATGTTGTTCTTCTGACAATGTGGCTCCGAGGGTATCTTCAAACACGTTTTAGCTTGTGTTTTGGGACAGCAACGTGTCTAGTTTCTCATATGGAACAACTGAAATAAAAAAAAAAAATTCTAAGATATTTTTATCAATGTTTTCACCTTCTTTGAAGGATGATTGTTTATACTCATATTGTTGATTTAAGTGTTATGTCCCTTATCGTATAATGCGCATAAGCGAGTTGGTATACTTTACAAAATTTATAAATCTACCACATCTTTATCGTTCTAAACATCTTGCTTTATTTCAAGATATCATTCTAATCTCAAAATACACAATTTAATTAGTTATAAATCTACCACATCTTTATCTTTCTAAACATCTTGCTTTATTCCAAGACATCAATCTAATCTCAAAATACACAATTTAAGTTATTTATAAATCTACCACATCTTTTCTTTCTAAACATTTTGCTTTATTCCAAGACATCAATCTAATCTCAAAATACACAATTTAAGTTATTTATATATCTACCACATATTTATCGTTCTAAACATCCTGCTTTATTCCAAGACATCAATCTAATCTCAAAATGCACAATTTAAGTTTCAGTTTCTCAAGATAACGTCTTCGCGCTCGGAATGAATTTTATTTGCACCGACAACGCAGGTGCCATTGCACAAGCCTTAAGTCTGCGCATGGGCCTCATGAGCTGGCAAATTCCTGAGGAAAAAAATGAACTGGAGCCTTGCAGAGGGGGTTGGACCTACAATTTCCTTGTGTTAGAAGTTTTGCGCTCAAAAGAATGTGTTTTAATGGGTCACTAACGTACACGTAACGTGGGGGAGAGGGTGGTGAGAATCCCCACCCCCACCTCCACCCCCCATAAATATGCCATTTTCAGTCCATGTCTTGTAAATAAATCAGTAGGAACTCGTTCGTGACGGATGGAAATACAAAAAAGAAACGTGTGCAAAAAGAAACATGAGAATCCTACAAATGGCCAGACATCGTGGACACGAGGCATTAATCTGGTCAAGGCTATCCACAACAGCCCACTGCTTGATAGGTTCTCTTTGCTCGTGCTGTCCATCTGTTTGATTAACCCTTTGGCTCCCTTATTCTACCAACTAGTGTCCAGTATCGTCATCAACGATGGCAAAGCAGAAAACGTAACCCTTTGACTGCTTCACCCTATCCGCTAGCATCCCGCATCGTTATCAATGATAGCAAATCCAAAACAAGTGTGACTACCCGGCGTTCAAGCAAACAGGAACCAGAACGAAAAACAAACAAAACAAACAAAACAACAACAACAACAAAAACTCGTATTTAATACAAGACAAGACAGGCGCAAATGTTTGGCCAACCGGCCTTTGTCAAGCAGCAGGGAAGTTAGTCTTTCTCTCCAAATTTCTGTATCTGGTGTTTGTTTGTTTGTGATTTTATGCTTGACAAAGGCCAGTTGGCCGAAAATTTGCGCCTGTCTTGTCTTGTCGTGTTAAGTACCGTTCTTATTATTTGTTCGTGTTTTTTTTTTTTTTTTTTTTTTTTTTTGTCCCAATGATACCAAAGCTAAAACTTAACCCTTCGACGGCCTCACCCTGTCCACCAGCTTCCTGCAGGAAGGTGGTGGATAGGGTGATGTAGTCAAAAGGTTGTTTTTTTGCAGCTGGTGGGTAGGGTGCGGGACTCAAAGGGTTAATGAGACCATTCTCCGTCAGTCTTTCGCGTAGTCTTCTCATGCCGCTGCGTTATTAATTAGGAGTAGTCTGTTTAACATGAAAGTGTTGTGTGTTGTTTCTGTGTTAGCAGTGGCGGTTTTTGGGGTTTGTTTCGTTCGTTCTTTGATTTAACGTCTTTTCACTGTAAGTGATATTAGACGGGGGATGGGGGGAGGGGAATAAAAAAAAGTATAAATAAAATAAAATGGAGAACGATAGTTGGATAGGTTGGATTGGGGCAGAGGGGAGACAGAGGAAAAAGTCATAAATACATGTAGGTGGTAAAATAGTAAAATGGAATGAAATATTAACTCTAACATTAGTAACAATTAACTTCAACAATGTGAACGGAAGATTTAAAACTAAAACACAAAATGCATAAAGTTAAAGTAATGCATTAACAGGAATGTGAACTAATGATTCTGAAATATTAAATATCAAAGATTGATCTGATGTTACTTTTTTTAAATGAGTTTCAGAATAGTTTTCTTGTGTAAACATTTTCGGTAGAAAAGAACGTAGCATTTTGCAATAAAATAAACAGTGAAACAACGTGAATTGTTTGCCGCAAATACACTTGACATTTTTACAATATTTTGTTTTCAATGCGTTTAGCTGAATACGAAAACGAACAGCAATAATCGATCGCAAATGATACATGGAAGAATACTGCATTTTTTGGTATAAATTTTGAACGGAAAGTTTTATCATTTGTTGTGACACAAACTGATCATTTAAATGTTTCTGAAATCGAATCTATGAGGCTGATTCGAGCATGTTTCAAGCTTCTTTTAGGAATTATGAACATGTAATTCTATAGAATTAACAGAATTTTGTGCACCTTGCTTAGCTGCTCTGTCAACTACTTCGTTGCCGTGAAGACCAACGTGAGAAGGCACCCAGCATAAACTGATATCTGTACCTTTTATCCTTAAACGATGTACAAATGATTTGCCTCAGTAATGAAATCAGGTCTTGTGTCGGCATCAAAAGACCGTAAGGCATATAGTACAATTTGAGTCAACAAAGAGAACTACTTTGAAAGACATGGGTTTAAGATTTACTAGATAATGCAATGCTTGTATAATAGCGACTAATTCTGCTGTAAATATAGATAAGTTTGCCCCAATGAAAAATGGGGTTTGTTTGTTTGTGTTGTGTGTGTTGTGTGTGTGTGTGTGTGTGTGTGGCGGCGCGTGTGTGTGTGTGTGTGTGTGTGTGTGTGTGTGTGTGTGTGTGTGTGTGTGTGTGTGTGTGTGTTGTGTGTGTGTGGAGAGAGAGAGCGTGTGTGTGTATCTCTGTGTGTGTGAGTGAGTATGGGTGTGTTTGTGTGCGTGCGTGTGCATGTGGTGTTGTGTGTCTGTGTGTGTGTATGTCTATCTCTGTGTCTGTGTCTGTGCATTAAAAACGCGTCCACGTGGCATTTGTGTGTGTC
Organism: Monoplex corrugatus; assembly: GCA_030674185.1. Lineage (NCBI taxonomy): Eukaryota > Metazoa > Mollusca > Gastropoda > Littorinimorpha > Ranellidae > Monoplex > Monoplex corrugatus. Next base: position 29,668,869 of record CM060310.1, read on the forward strand.
TCAGGGTGTTGTTTATGGTTTAATGGTTTTTAATTTCAATTAAAGGCAACAAAATCTAGGAAATGCATAAGCACACAGGAGCGCGAACACACACACACACACACACACACACACACACACACACACACCACACACACACACACACACACACACACACACACACATACATTCTCACCTCACACTCTCTCTCTCTCTCTCTCTCTCTCTCTCTCTCTCTCTCTCTCTCTCTCTCTCTCTCAACGAAACAAACGAACTCAAATCCTACAAACGTTTTATTGTGTATGACTATTTTTTTTTACATTCTTATTTTCACAAGACACACAGAACTATAAAAAGGGATCACAATGTAAACAAATAAACAAATAAATGAGAGAATAAAAATATAAAGTTGACAAGATAAACCAACAAATGGAACAACAACAGAAAGAAACAAACGAAACTAAATCAAGATAAAAGAAAACTAATACCAAACATGCCCACAGAAACATGAGGGAAGTTTTGATGCTGGTTGTTCCCCCCTGAGTTTTGTAAATTTACTCTTTGTTATCTATTGTGTACGCTAGACAAAGGCTAGTTGGCAGAAAATTTGCTCCTGTCTTGTGTTTTTTTTTTTTATTTATTTATTTTTTTTTTTTATTAAATTCACGTTCTCGTTAAGTTTTTGTGTGCTCCTGTTTCCTAACGAAAACAAACAAAAAATAAAAACACAGACACACAAACACATCAAAAGATTAAAACAAGACGTCGCTGAACTTTGCTGCCTCGTTTCAAAGTTCTTTTCTTTTTCCTTGGTCTTAATGCCGCGTTCAGTGTATCTTATTGTCTATCGTTCTATCTAGAAAAAGGAAAGTTGTTTTTTTTAATGTGGCTTGACCATCTTGTCGCTAATTGGGTTTGGACCAGAGCGGTACGTGTTTATCTACGTAATACTATTACAAGATGTTTGCCTCTCTCGTTTAATTTGTATAATCAGTTTATTTCGACTCGGCAGTCTTCTTCATCTTCTTGGTGGAGTTTCTTATTACT
>CM060310.1:29672394-29674894 GCA_030674185.1 Monoplex corrugatus
ATGTACGTATGCATGTATGTATGTATATATGTATGCCTGCGTGTCTATGTCTGTGTCTGTCTGTGTGTCTGTGTCTGTCTATGTCTGTCTCTATCTCTGTCTGTGTGTAAACATGCCTTTCTCTCTGCCTGTGATAAAAAAAAGTGTGTAGCGAAACTTTTTTTCCAGGTCTTTCTGGCCGAAGCTTTATCACATTTACGACAAAAGTTGTACAGAGTCGAAGAGCCGGAAATGCACAAGTTTGAAAAGCATAGTACCGAGGGTCAAGATGACATGGACCAAGAGAGAAAATAAAATAGCGTCAAGAATCAGCACTTTTGAAGGGAGGTTGTGAACAGAAGTTTCTGTGGAACTTTTGAAAATATGTGCGTTCTCTGTGATTGTTTGACACATGTTATTAATAGTAGTATTAGTCGTCGTCGTCGTCGTCGGTCGTCGCTCGTCATAGTAGTAGTAGTAGTAGTAATAGTAGTACTTCTTCTTCTTCTTTCTTAGAACATCCACCACCATCGTTTTGATGGTTCTGATGTGTATAGAAACTGGGGTTTCCGCTGGCTAGGACGCTGGTATGTAGAACTGGCTTGCAGAACTGGCAGTGGGGGGCTTTGGGGGTGGGGTGGTGGCGGTAGAGGATGGGGGAGTGGGGGAGGGGGGGCTGGCTGGTCAGATTCGGGACTTGAAGCACTCCACTGAGGCTGAAGAGATAACCTCGGGGGGCAGACTGTCTAATAGTAGTAGTAGTAGCAGCAGCAGTAGTAGTAGTATTCTTGTTGTCATTATTATTGTTATTGTTACGATTAGTACTATCGTTAATATAATGCAAACCAAAGACCTGCCTTTATACAATGAGTTTATATTAAATATGCTACATCAACACTCTAATAGGCCACAAATCAAACAAAAATATAAATCGAAACGAATGGCAATTTCTGAGCAACATGGGATGCAAATGTGCAGGTTTTTCGTGTTATTGACACACGCTCAGTTTTTGATCAGATGAAGGCGCTTTTTTTTTTTTTTTTTTTTTTCCCGGTGATCTTGAGAAGTACTGAGAGTGGATTTTATGTCATTATGTTGTGTAAGGAAGATAGTTGGAACGACTTGGTTATCTTATTTCTTTTTTTTATTATATTTATTTATTTATATTCAGTATGTGCCCCCACAGCTTTAAGCATAACCACAATGATACAGTATATTGCCAAGTCCTTACTCTCCTCACGACCACATTATCACTATCATGTCTATATCCTGTATATATGTGCGCCTGGATCAATCTCTCTCTTTCACTCTCTCTCTCTCTCTCTGTGTCTGTCTCTCTGTCTGTCTCTTTCTCTGTCTCTGTCTCTGTCTCTTCTCTCTCTCTCTGTCTGTCTGTCTGCCTGTATGTCTGTCTCCTCTCTCTCCTCTCTCTTTCCTCTTCTCTCTCTCTCTCTCTCCTCTCTCTCTCCTCTTCTCGCTCTCTCTCTCTTCTCTCTCTCCTCTCTCTCTTCTCCTCCTCTTCCTTCTCTTCTCTCTCCTCTCTCCTCCCTCTTCTCTCTCTGTCTGTCTCCTCTCTCTCCTCTTCCTTATCCTCTCTCTCGCATCTACTCTTGCTTCTCCCTCTCTCTCTTTCTCTTTCTCTTTATGTCCTCTCTCTCTCCACTTCTCTTCTCTCTCTCTGCTCTCTCTGTCTCTTCTCTCTCATTTGTCCTTCTCTCTCTCACTTCTCTGTCTCTCTCTCTGTCTCTCTCTCTCTCCTCTTCTCTGCTCTCTATCTGTCCCTGTCTCTGTTTCTTCTCTGTCTTTACTTGCTCTCTCTCCCTCTCTTTGACTCTTCTGTCTCTCTCTTCTCTCGTCTACCTCTCTCCCTCTCACCACGCCTCTCCTCTGCTCTCTCTCTCTATCTCATTTAACGCCTGTCTTGTCTCTACATAGAACAAACAGACCAACGGAACAAACCAGCCAATAGGAGAGCACGTCTCCACCGCTACATGTTGTCAATACCTCATTTGCCTCAGTCTTTAAAAGAAAAAAAAAAGAAAAAAGAAAGAGAGAGACAGAGAGAGAGAGAGAGAGAGAGAGAAGGAGAGAGAGAGAGAGAGAGAGAGATAGAGAGAGAGAGAGAGAGAGAGAGAGAGAGAGAGAGAACGGCGAAAAAGAAGGGGTCATGGTGAAAGAAGACCATGAGAAGAAGACCATGAATGCAAACATAGCACACGCACACACACACACACACACACACACACACACACACACACACACACACACACACACACACACACACACACACACCACACACACACACATTCTTACATTCTTACATACGCACACGCGCACAGCAACGCACACGCACGCACACACATACGTACACACGCACACGCACACGTACGTACACACACACACACACACACACACACACACACACACACACCACACACACACATGTACGCACGCACACACACGCAGCGATATATAAACACAGCATGCCTCTTTATCCATATGAAAAATCTGTTAATCTTTT
>CM060310.1:29697394-29702394 GCA_030674185.1 Monoplex corrugatus
TATGCCAACCATGATCGCAAAGCAAAAACTTAACCCTTTGACTTCCTCAACCTATCCACCAGCTTCCTGTTTGATTAACCCTTTGACTCCCTCATCCTATCCACCAACTTCCTACAGGAAGCTGGCGGATAGGGTGAGGGAATCAAAAGGTTAAGTTTTTGCAGTTGGTAGATGGGTACGATAGTCAAATGGTTATAAGGCAATCCCAAGACCAGCATCCATACGTGCATCCAATGTCGCAGAGACTGCCTTTCCCGCATCGGCCTTATCAGCCACAGCCGACGCTGATCCAGAGGCGTCAACTTGACTCGACACGATGCTAGGGCGCATCATCCATAGTCGACGCCGACTGACAGAAGCCTACTCCTACTTCTCCTCTTCCTCCTCCTCCTCCCCTCCTCCTCCTCCTCTTCCTCTTCCCCCTCCTCCTCCTCCTCCTCCTCCTCCTACTACTACCACCACCACTAGTGCTACTATTACTACTATTACTACTACTACCTGCTGCTGCTGCTGCTGTTGCTGCTGCTGCTGCTACTACTACTACTACTACTACTACTACTACTACTACACTACTACTACTATTACTGCTACTGCTACTACTACTACTTGTTTTAAAAACGTGCACGTTTCATGTTAGTTTTACGATGTATTCTTTTTTGTGATATTTTGTTGCAAGCTATCTTTTAAAACACGCCATATTAAGTAGTCTTTTCAAATGTGCATTTTCCCAAGAAATCTAATTCATCATAATACTGAATCTGCGCGCATCATATTCATCCGCACCAAGTTTTCCGTCTGATATTTGCGTAGATGATACATTTTGATCTAAAATATTACTCAACATTTCCCCAGAATCGTTTCGTATGGAAACCTTTTCTAAACATATGATCAAAAATACTACTCTTTGGTTACAAACAAAAGTCTCAACACAATGTGTTGCCATAAACTGATGGAAATCTACCTCTTTCCTATTCTCATGCATTACAACCAGAATATACCAGAGACAGTTATGGTACTTTTTTAGGATGGCCCTGAGACATTTATAAGACTTTTCTGTTCATGGTACAATTTCATGGAGTTTTTCTCAGTTTTATTCTTGAAAGTCACCATACCAATCACAGGTCTGTATGGTGGACATCACAGTGTCCTAATAATATTAAAAACGCTTTTGTTGTGTGCTTGTTCTTATTCTTTGTTTTTTGTTTATTTGTTTGTTTATTTGTTTGTTTGTTTGTTTGTCTGTTTATTTGTTTGTTTGTTTGTTTTTTGTTTTTTTGCTTTTTGTTTGTTTTATATTTTGGTTGGTTGGTTGGTTGTTTGATTGATTGGTTGGTTGGTTGGTTGGTTGGTTGGTTGGTTGGTTGGCGGTTGGTTGGTTGGTTGGTTGGTTGGTTGGTTGGTTGGTTGGTTAGTTAGTTGGTTGGTTGGTTGGTTGGTTTGGTTGTTAGTTGGTTGGTTGTTGGCTGGTTTGTTGTTGGTTGTGTTGGTTGGTTGGTGTGTTATGGTTGGTCGGTTGCTTGCTTGCTTGCTTGCTTGCTTGAATGGTAGTTATTATGTTCGTTTTTCCTGATTATCAAGACATTTTCCCGACATAAATGCTCGAAAATCACCATTATATAACAGATTCTCTTACGATAATGCTACACAACTCTTGTGATAATGCTATACAAAAGATTGTCTCAAAGAATTTCCACATTTTTTTTCCCTTATCGATACAGCAGTTTAAATCTGTACCATTTTTTTTATGTTACTGCAACGACACCGTTCCCCAGCAATATTCTCTATATAATTGTCCTCGAGATAAAATACTGAGGTACCATCTTTACCATGGAATCTTCATCTGGACAGCCTTCATAATGCCGAGAAACTCTTGTCAATGGCGGGGAGCCTCCTCCTGGCTATCAAATGTGCTGTAGACCTTCACCATTTGCACGCGCAAATATCGTCTGAGTGCCTTGCACAGTGCCAGATCCAGCATCTCCCTGTCTCTGCAAACACTCCCAAATGATGCTCAATCTTTTGTATATGTGTGTGTGTGTGTGTATGTATGTATGTATGTATGTGTGTGTGTGTGTGTGTGTGTGTGTGTGTGTGTGTGTGTGTGTGTGTGTGTGTGTGTGTATGTATGTGTGTGTGTGTGTGTGTGTCCGTGTGTCTACGTCTCTGTGTATGCTTGTCTGTCTGCCTGTCTGTTTGTCTGTCTGTCTGTCTGTCTGTATGTTTGTCGGTCTGTCTGTCTGTCTATCGATCGGTTGGTCTGCCTGTCTGCCTGCCTTTCCATCTTTCTGTCTGTCAGTCCGCCCGTCCGTTCGTCTGTCTGTCTGTATATATGTCTGTATGTCTGTCTGTCCGTCCACCTATTTGTCTCTCTGTCTGTCTGTCTGCCTGCCTGTATGCCCGTCTGTCCGTCTTTCTGTCTGTCAGTCTGACTGTTTGTCCGTCTGTCAGTTCGTCCGTCTGTCTGTCTTCTGAGTATCCTATTTTTGTCCATTGTATCCTATTTTCCTCATTCTAATGCTTAAATGCTATCGTCTAGCGGAAATTTATACAGAAAACGATTCTAATAGCTCATTGTCCACAGACAGTGAAGAAGAAAAAAAAGAAAAAAACAAAAAAAAAAAAAAAACAGTAAGTGTGAAAACATGATACCATTTAACCCAGTCTAAGGCTTAAAAACGTTTAACACACATTTAACCCAGTCTAACGCTTAAAAACGTTTAACACACATTTAACCTAGTCTAACGCTTAAAATCATTTAACACACAGTTAACCTAGTCTAACGCTTAAAAACGTTTAACACACATTTAATCCAGTCTAACGCTTAAAAACGTTTAACACACATTTAACCTAGTCTAACGCTTAAAAACATTTAACACACATTTAACCCAGTCTAACGCTTAAAAACGTTTAACACACATTTAACCTAGTCTAACGCTTAAAATCATTTAACACACATTTAACCTAGTCTAACGCTTAAAATCATTTAACACACATTTAACCTAGTCTAACGCTTAAAATAATTTAACACACAGTTAACCTAGTCTAACGCTTAAAAACATTTAACACACATTTAACCTAGTCTAACGCTTAAAAACATTTAACACACATTTAACCCAGTCTAACGCTTAAAAACATTTAACACACATTTAACCCAGTCTAACGCTTAAAAACGTTTAACACACATTTAACCCAGTCTAACGCTTAAAAACGTTTAACACACATTTAACCTAGTCTAACGCATAAAATCATTTAACACACAGTTAACCTAGTCTAACGCTTAAAAACATTTAACACACATTTAACCTAGTTTAACGCTTAAAATCATTTAACACACAGTTAACCCAGTCTAACGCTTAAAAACAGTTAACACACATTTAACCTAGTCTAACGCTTTAAAACGTTTAACACACATTTAACCCAGTCTAACGCTTAAAAACGTTTAACACACATTTAACCCAGTCTAACGCTTAAAAACGTTTAACACACATTTAACCCAGTCTAACGCTTAAAAACATTTAACACACATTTAACCTAGTCTAACGCTTAAAATCATTTAACACACAGTTAATATAGTCTAACGCTTAAAAACATTTAACACACATTTAACCTAGTCTAACGCTTAAAATCATTTAACACACAGTTAGCCTAGTCTAACGCATAAAAACATTTAACACACATTTAACCCAGTCTAACGCTTAAAAACGTTTAACACACATTTAACCTAGTCTAACGCTTAAAAACATTTAACACACATTTAACCTAGTCTAACGCTTAAAAACGTTTAACACACATTTAACCCAGTCTAACGCTTAAAAACATTTAACACACATTTAACCCAGTCTAACGCTTAAAAACATTTAACACACATTTAACCTAGTCTAACGCTTAAAAACATTTAACATACATTTAACCTAGTCTAACGCTTAAAAACATTTAACACACATTTAACCTAGTCTAACACTTAGAAAAACTGATGTAAAGGAGATATACTATACCCGACACATTTCAGACTTTCTCTCATGAAACTCCTGTGGAAATCTGATCCTTTTTTTTCTTGACAGAAGGTCAGTACTGTAGCCGAAATCCTTATATGAGATATGACATTGTCAGATGACATTTATCAGGTTTTTCTTGAAACTTCATGAAATATGTCCATAACAGTATACACGCACGCACACACACAGACACACACAACAACACACAAGACATACACACACGCACGAACACACACACATACACACGCACCACCACACACAACACACACACACACACACACACACACACATACATATAGTACTATCTATCTATCTATCTGTTGATCTATATCTTTCTATCTAACTATCTATCTATCTATCTATCTATATATCTGTACAGGATAGAATATCACATCACATCTATCTATACACAGAGAGAGAAGAGAGACAGAGAGAGAGAAGAGAGAGAGAGAGAGAAGAGAGAGAGAGAGAGAGAGAGAGAGAGAGAGAGAGAGAGAGAGAGAGAGAGAGAGAGAGAGAGAGAGAGATCAGAGAGATACATAGACATCAGAAACCTACTTCGTGAATACCCTTCTGCCCCCAGACATATCAAAACTTTTCCCCTTGCGACGTGATGTTTGACATTTGCAACATATTCTCTTGCTTAAACGTTTCAATTCAACAGACGTAGCCTATATGATAATGCTATTTCTCACCTCGCCATGAAATGTGAATCTCTCAGCAATGAAAACGCCATGGATCTTCTCTATTAATGTGACTGAAAAGACTCTTGTTGTTGTTGTTTGTTGTTATGTTGTATGTTGTTGTTGTTGTTGTTTTGTTGTGGTGTGTGTGTGTGCTGTCGCGTTGTGTATGTGATGTGTAGTGGTGTGTGTGTGTGTGTGTGTGTGTGTGTGTGTGTGTGTGGTGTGTGTGTATGGTGTGTGTGTTGTGTGTGTGTGTGTGTGTGTGTTTGTGTGTGTGTGTGTGCTGTTGTGTGTGTGTGTGTGTGTGTGTGTGTGTGGG
>CM060310.1:29707394-29712394 GCA_030674185.1 Monoplex corrugatus
CAAATATTTAGACGTATTCGATACGCACAGATCTTCAGTCAATAGAAACATTTGGATTTATTTTCTGCACACAAAACTTCAGTTGATAGAAATATTTTGGACTTATTTGCTGCACAGAAAATTTCAATCGATAAACACATTTGGACTTATTTGATGCTTACAGAATTTCAATTGATAGACATATTCGGATTTATTTGCTGCTCACAGAACTTCAAATGATAGAAATATTTGGACATATTTGCTGCTCACTGAACTTCAATCGAGATAAGTATTTGGATTTATTTGCTGCACACAAAACTTCACTGACAGAAATACTTGGACTTATTTGATACCCATAGAACCTGTCAAAGACACAGACAGACTGATTCGCTATCCATCATCACCATCAAGTGCCCTGCCGTATAACGTTTGCGATCATGGTCCTCCATATGTATCTGTCACTTGCTGCCGCAAGCACTCTTCCACCCTCTCTGTCTTCAGCCACCCTGCAAGTACGTCCAATATTTTCTCCCTGGGTCTACTTGGAACTCTCTTTCTCTTCAGCTTTCGTGTTGTGACCAGGTGCTCTAATTTCCTTTTCCTCATAAAATGGCCTATAAATGTTGCCTGTCTTTTCCTAATCTTCCTCATCACTGATCTTTTTTGTGTCTGCCTCCATCAAGACTACCTCGTTTGTTTTCTTTGCTGTCTATACAACTCTGAACATTCTTCTTAGAAACCATATCTCGGCTGCCTTAATCTTGTCCTGGCTTTGCTTGTTGACTGTCCACGCCTCACAACCGTATAACACGATCGGTTCTACATAACATTCAAAAACTATCTTCCTGGTGTTAATTGCTAGGCATTTGTTGATATGAATGCTTTTCTCTTCTTGAATGCTGTTTTGGCTTGGCCGATTCTGCTGGCTATTTCTGATGTGCATCTGCTATCTGTGAGATGATCGATCACAGACATTTAAACTTAGCAACCTGTCTCAAGGTTGTGCCGTTTGCTATTATTTTGCATGAGGGATTTCATGTTTTTTACTGATTACCATGACTTCAGTCTTCTTCCTATTCAGTTCCAACCTTTATTTTTGGTTTCTATTTCTATTATATTCACAGGGTTTTGTAGGTCCCTTTCATTTTCTGTAATTAGCACTGTGTCATCTGCGTAACGAATATGTGTTTTCTTTTTCCTCCAACCTTTAATCCTGGGCACTCTTCTAGGTTTTTCGTGATTTTTTTTTCGCTGTAAATGAAAACAGATCTGATTCGTTATTGGATCGACTGATTTCATTTTGTGCTGTCCCAGTACCCAACGTCAGTGACTCTGGTCTACGTAGTTTGGCACCGTGGGAAAAAAGTGTTGGGGAAGAGGGACATATCTAAACAGACACTGACACCATCAAAACCACACTAGTGTTAATGTGAGCTGTAAGACAACCAGCTTGATTAACTCACATCAGGTTCGAACTTACAGCCAAAGGACGCGCGATTTGGACTGCTGTATTGAAGCTGTTGCCAGAGAGATGAAAAAGAGAGATGAAGAGACACAGAGAGAGAGAGGGGGGGATGAAGGAGGAAAGAGAGAAAAAGGAGGGAGGGAGAGAGAGATAAAGGAAGAGAGGAAGGGATACAAAGAGAATGCGATGGAGGGAGGGAGACAGACAGACAGAAGACAGAGAGAAGAGACAGACAGACAGACAGACAGACAGACAGGCAGATAGAGAGACAGAGAGAGACAGAGAGAAAGAGAGAGAAAGAAGGGGGATGGGAGAAGACAGAGGAAGACAGAGAGAGAGAGAAACAGAGGAATAGAAACAGAGACAAGAGGCAGAGACAAACAGACAGGACAATGACAGAAACAGAGACAGACTGATAGAGAAGCGGGAGAAACACGAAGGGCAGACACCATCGACGCATGAGTTTCCTTTAGTCACAGGCACAGACACACACACAGACACACACACAACACACACACACATCACACACAGCACAATACAAAACACACATCACCATAACACACGCACGCCGACGCACACACACACACACAGACAGCAACACACATACACCACAACACGCGCACACGCACACACACACAACACATACACACACATACATACACACACACACGCACACGCCACACCAACACACACACACACTACACACACATACACACACACACACATACACATACACACACACGCACGCACGCACACACACACACACACACACACACACACACACACACACACACACACACACACACACACAACACAACACACACAAACACAACACACACCACACACCACACACACACACACACACAACACACACACACTCACACGACACACACACGCACACGCACACACACACCACACACACACGCACACACACACACACACACACACACACACATACTGCAATTTATAATTGAATCAAGCACAAATTTGCCCAAAAATGAGAATCAAAGTTTACTCCACAAAGTGTGTTAAATTTTCTTTGTTACTATGATTTTAACAAGAAATGTAGGTAGTTACCTTGTAAGTCAGTCACATATCACAAGCAGTCTTTAAAAAAGAAACCATACAAAACGTTATGTCTGAAATATTTTATTATCCCTACTCCCCACCCGCCACGAAATTATCAACTTTCAGAGTCTGGACAATGTTCTTACATACTCATACATAAAGATCACCCACTACGACAGATTAGAAAATCTGCTAGGATTTAAAACTGCTTCTACTGGCTTCACCACAAGCATCATATTCACATATACATTCAGAAATTCTGTCTGTTACCATAACGTTTCGTCTGGAGAACTTTACCTAATCTTGGAAGCAAACGTTTAGTCACAGCCTTATTCATGTAGAGCATCTCCTCCGTCCGACTGGGAAAATCTACCAGGATTAAAAGCCTGGCCACTGACGGTAGTATAGGCACAACGTTCTCAGACGCTTCTAGTAGTCATTGTCTTCTCGGTAATACTCCCACCAAGTTCATCACCTTTAAAAGGCTAAAGTTTACCCAGACCCATTCATAACCAGCCCACTGCTACCACAGCCACGTTCCCATCCTTCGTCAAATTCCAAACTCCACGAGGATTTAAAGTGTCGTCTCTGACTACGCTGTAAGTACCGTGTTCTCACAGACTTTCAGGAACCTGCCTTTGCTGCAGACTTTATCCTACGAAAGCCTTCAACTATGGTGACCCTCCTCTACCACAGTTTCGTCAAGGACTAGCTCTATGGCACATCTAATGGGATCTAATGCCAATGTCTTTGGTAGTAGAGTATTATGAAATCTGAGGTATCCCTCCTTCCCAATTACACCTTTTCTTCTAAACTTAATTGAAACAATGGACAATAGGCTAGATTGTGATAAATAACTGTGAATGTCTTTCCCTTTACTATTTTTTTTAATAAGAAAGAGATGAGGAACTGGGCAAGATGGAGGCAGACACGTAGCAAAGTTTCAAAGAGAGAGAATCTGGGACTGCTTCTTACGCAAAACATATGAATAGTGACACAATCAATTAACTAACCTTCAATCGCTCGATCGATCAATCAGTCAACCAGCCAACAACACCAAACCAACAACCAACCAACCAACCAACCAACCAACAACCAACAACCAATCAATCAATCAAACAATCAATCAATCAATCAATCAATCAATCAACCAATCATCAAATCAACAAGGAATGGACATTTCTACAACTAATAAGAATAGACAGCCAGATAGACAGACATGCAGGCAGACAGACAGACAAAAAGACATAGGGAGAAAGAGAGAGGGAAAAATACGATGAGAGAGAGAGAGAGATAGCAGAGTAGAAGATAGAGAGCGAGAGAGAGAGAAATAGATACATAAATACATAGATACATAGATACATACATGCATAGACAGATAGACACATACATAGATAGATACATAGATAATAAATACATACATACATACATACATACATACATACATACATACATACATACATACATACATACATACATACATACATACATACATACATAATACATATAAACATAGATAGCATAGATCATATACATAGATACGTAGATAGCCGAAAGGACTATAGGCAAGATGCATTTTTGGTGAAAGAAAAAAACATTTCACCTGACTTAAAACTTGCAAAATCGTGCGTCTGTGCTTGGCTTAACATTCATATTTCAAGGACGCTTGTATGTCTTTCTGTCTGTCGGTCTTAAAACACACCAACTATGTATGTCAGTAAACTGAGTCCACGCTCATTTATGTCTCTGCGCACACACAGACACATACACAGCGACCCATATACGCAAACAACTTTACATAGATACAAACGTGCGTGAGCAAGCACACACGAACATACGTACAAAAACACGTCCACACACACACACACACACACAACACACACACACACACCACACACACACACACACTACAAATGCACGCATGCACACACACACACACACACAAACACACACACACATACAGAAAGAGAAGAGAGAGAGAGAGAGAGAGAGAGAGAGAGAGAGACGCACACACACACACACACACACACACACCACACACACACAAACGCAAACACAGACGCAGACACACACACACACACACACACACACACACACACACACACACACACACACACACACACACACATACAGAAAGAGAAAGAGAGAGAGAGAGAGGAGAGAGAGAGAGAGAGAGAGACGCACACACAACACACACACACACACACACACACACACACACACACACACAAACGCAAACACAGACGCAGACACACACCACACACACACAACACACACACACACACACACACACACACACACACACAAACACAACACACACACACACACACACACACACACACACACCACACACACACCCACACACACACCACATCATCAAATTACAGCTACAACCCACCCACCCACAAATTACGCTCCAACTCTCACCCCCACACAACACATACACACATCGACCTCAATTTCGCTACCACCACCACCCCCACCCCCA
>CM060310.1:29739894-29742394 GCA_030674185.1 Monoplex corrugatus
GACATTTGTTTACAGTAACAAATACAGCTTAAGGAAAATACATGTTGAATACTAAAATTAAGATACAATGAAATCAAGAAACGTACAGTCACCACTTAGAGATAGGTAGATAGATAGATAGATAGATAGATAGATAGATAGATAGATAGATAGATAGATAGATAGATAGATAGAGAGAGAGAGGTAGATAGTATAGACAGATAGATAGACAGATGAGCAGGTAGATAATGATAAGTAAATAAATAAAGAAAGATAATGTTGATAGTGATATTAATAAAAAATAAGACGAAGAAGAGGAAGAAGAAGAAGGAAGAGGAGGAGGAGGAGAGGAAAACACAGTAAACAAAATAGTAATAAGATAAAACAAAATAAAATGAAATAGAGGGAGAAGAAACATTACATGTGACAAATTTATAGAAGATAAATCAAGCGTCAAATAGACTAATGTTCTTACAATTAAATCAAAGAAGATGAAATCAATTTTCTGATTACACACAAAAAATATTAACACTGTTACAAACAACAATTACCACTACTACCACTACTACTACTACTACTACTGCTACTAAACCCAAAGATAATAAATGGAGGTAGAAAAAAGAGCAGTTCAGAAGGATGATTAGAGGGAAAAAAAAAAAAAAAAAAAAAAAAAAAAAGGGGGGGGGGGGGGGGGGGGGGGTAGCAAACATTGGGTCGATTGAAGGCATAAACACATAAAATTCTACAGGAGACAGAAAATCAACAGATGATATGAAGTCAAATAGACAAATGTATAGATAGATAAATAAAGTAAATGTTACTTTCGACAATAGGAAATTACAGTAATGATAAACGCATATGTAGGCTATAATAGAAATATCATACATGTGTAAACAAATCAATAATTCATGTAATAAGACATAAATAAATCAAGAATAGTAACCATAATCAAGCGCCGTTTTTCTTGATAGGTGAAGAGCGATACAAGCATGATACGGATAACAGTTGGAGAAAAGTGACAAATACAGACAGCAGATAAGAGCCAACCAAACAAACAGACAATATGGCTCACAGATAAGATGGGCAAGCAAGCAAAGCAAAAAACAAACAAACAAACAAAATGAACAAAGGCAATGAGAAATAAAGAAGAAGCAAGACAGAATCAAACACGTCATAGAGTCATCAACAAATCATCGCATATAATACAGAAATAAATACTGGTTGGCAGTTTGAACTGTTAAAATATCAATAATGTTAAAGAGAGAAAAAAAAGAAAAAAAAAAAAAAAAAAAAAAAAAAAAAAAAAGAACACGAATTATCATTGTGCATACACACACACACACACACACACACACACACACACACACACACACACACACACACACACACACATACACACACACACACACACACACACACACACACACACACACACACCACACACATTGACTAGATTAGATGTCATAGGTTGAAAGGCAGCTGACGTTATTGTTGCTAACTGAGGTAATCTACGACACTGACGTAAGGTATTTAAATAAAGTAACTTTGAAGGAAGAGAGTGATTGAGTGTTTGTGATATTTGGGGGGAGGGTGTTCCATAGTTGTGCACCAGAAAACGATAAACTATTTTTATATATGTCAATTCTTGGACGGATAATTTTGAATTGATTTTGTCTTGAGTTTGAGTATGATCGCACATTCTGATTAAACAAATTGAGAAGATATTGCGGAACATTCCTTTTTGATACTTTAAACATTGTGATACCTTTATTGAACATTAAGTGTGACTTTAGAGGGAGGATTCCTAACTGTTTAAATTTTTCATCTGTTGTTAAAGTGGGATCTGGCATGATAAGTTTTGCTGCCCTCCTATGTAAGGTGTTCAATTTTTTTAGATGAACTTCACATGAGCTATCCCACAGTGTAGAGGCATAATCTATGTGCGATTTAATATGAGCATTATAAAATAATTGGCGTGTGTTTGTATCTGTTAGATATCTTAATTTGGACAGAATAAATAAGTTCTTGGAGATAATCCTGCATAAATAATCAATGTGGTTTTGCCAGGTAAGATTATGATCAATGAGAATCCCAGTAGACGGTGTTCAGGTATTTGTGCAATAGAATTACCTCTCAAAGACAGATTGAGTGACAGAGGGCCAAGCTGCCGTTTTTGGCGTTTGCATATAACCATACATTCAGTTTTCGTAGGGTTCAAAGCCATGGCGTTTTTAGCACACCAATCAGAAATTTCATTTAGGCTCTTTTGTAAACGTGTGTTTACAGTCGCTATGCTTGTGTCTTGTGTATGGATTGTTCCGTCATCAGCGAACATATCACAGTGAACTGTGGGATCAGATATATGAAGTGGTAAGTCATTTATGAATACAGAAAACAGAATGGGTCCTAAGATTGATCCTTGAGGAACGCCACATTTCACATGACCCTCGGATGAATATGATCCATTAAGATGTACTTTTTGTTTGCATTCATGAAAGTAGGAATTGAAAAATGAAACTGT
>CM060310.1:29812394-29819894 GCA_030674185.1 Monoplex corrugatus
CACAGACAAACAGACACACAGAGACAGAGACAAACAGACAGATGGACGGACAGACAGACAGAGACAGAGAATAAGAGACAGACACAGATAGACAGAGACAGAGACAGACATAGAGGGGAGAAACACAAACAGGCAGACAGGTGGACAGACAGACAGACAGACAGACAGACAAACACAAATACAAAAGACATAGACAAGAGAGAAATGGTCTTCAAATCAGAGGTGGCGTGAGGCCAGCGAAGATGGTAGAGAGGGAAAGGGAAAGGGAAAGAAAAGATCTTTCATCTGTCTGAAGTCACCAGTCAACAGATCCAATGCACAGACTGTAAAGTTCAGAGCCACAAAAGCTGCCATCATCAAATATCGATACATAGCTCACCGTTTGATGTGGACAGGGAAATCTGGCCATGTCGTGGCTCAGCGTTTGCTATCGACGTGCTGCAAGAGACTCCTTTGGGAGTGGGGGGGGGGGGGGGGAGGGGGGTTGGGGGGTCTGTGGAATATCGGGAAATGGTACTGATGCTTTTTTCTTTTCCTTCTCCTTCTCCTTCTCCTAAGCTTTGGTCCATGGCTCCCACTGCAGCATCGACCCCCTTTCTCTCACATCCTTCAATATCTGCCTGGATATACATGGGTACAAAACAATTGCCAGCCCAACTGCTATAGAAGAGGATATGTTTGAGAGTGAGAGCCAGTAGGATGAGAGCAAGTGAGGTTACACGCAGACATACACACAGGCTGACAATAAGTGAGACAGAGAGAGACACAAGAACAACAAGAGAGAGAGAAAGGGAGGGAGAAAGAGAGAGAGGGGGGGAGTGAGGGGGAGAGAGAGCAAGGGAGACTGAGAGAGAGAGTGAGGTGAGGGAGTGAAAAAGAGAGAGTGAGAGAAGGAGGGAAAGAGGGAGAGTGAGAGATACAGAATCAGCAAGAGAGAGAAAGAAAGAGAGAAAGAAAGAGAGAGAAAGAGAGACAGACAGACACACACAGAGAAAGAGACAAACATACAGACAGAGAGAAAGAAAGAGAGAGAAAAGAGATAGAGACAAGAGAGAGACAGACAGAAACAGAGACAGAGAGACAGGGACAGAGATGGACAGAGAGAGACAAAGACAGAGAGAGAAAGAGAGAGAGAGGAGAAACACATACAGACAGACAGACCAACAGACAAAGAGACAGACACAAAGACAGAAGCAGACATAGACATAGAGAAATGGTCTTTAAATCAGAATTGGCGTGAGAGGGTAGAGAGGGAAAGGGAAGAGATCATTCATCTGTCTGAAGTCACCAGTTATAGATCCAATGCAGAGATCACCAAGTTCAGAGCCACAAAGACCTGCCATCATCAAATATCGATACATAGTCCACCGTTTGATGTGGACGGGGAAAATCTGGCTATGTTGTGGCTCAGCGTTGGCTATCGACTTGCTGCAAGAGACTCCTTTGGGGGGCTGGTGGAATATTGGGAAACTGGTACTGATGCTTTTTCTTCTCCTTCTCCTTCTCCTAAGCTTGGGTCTATGGCTCCCACTGCAGCATCGACTCTCTTTCTCTCATATCCTTCAATATCTGCCTGGAAATACATGGGTACAAAACAACTGCCGCCCCAACTGCTAAAGAGAGGAGTATATTTTTGAGTGTGAGAGCCAGTAGGATGAAAGCAAGCGAGGTTTACATGTAGACATACCCACAGGCTGACTATCAGTGAGACAGACAGAGACACAAGTACAAAGAGAGAGAGAGAGAGAGGGTGATACAGAGGGAGTGAGAGAGAGAGGGAGTGAGAGAGAGAGAGAGAGAGAGAGAGTGAGAGAGTAAGGAGGAGAGAGAGAGAAGAGAGAGTGAGAAGGAGGAAAAGAGAACAGGAGGGGAAAGAGAAGAAGAAAGAGAGAAAGACAAGAAAGAGAAGACAGACACGAACAGAGAGAAATGACAGACACAGACAAGACGAGAAGAATGGTTCAATCAGAGTGGCGTGAGGCCAGCGAAGAAGGTAGGAAGGGAAAGGGAAGGGAAGGGGTCATTCATCTGTCTGAAGTCACCAGTCAACAGATCCAATGCACAGATCTCCTAAGTTCAGAGCCACAAAGACCTGCCATCATCAAATATCGATACGTAATTCACCGTTTGATGTGGACAGGGAAAATCTGGCCATGTCGTGTCTCAGTGCTGGCTATCGACTTGCTGCAAGAGACTCCTTTGGGAGGAGGGTGGGTGGACTATTGGGAAACTGGTACTTCTCCTTCTCCTTCTCCTAAGCTTGGGTTCATGGCTCCCACTGAAGCATTGACCCCCTTTCTCTCAAATCCTTCAATATCTGCTTTGATATACATGGGTACAAAACAATTGCCACATCAACTGCTAAAGAAGAGGATATTTTTTTTAGTGTGAGAGCCAGTGGATGAGAGCAAGTGGGGTTTACAAGCAGACATACACTCAGGCTGCCAATAAGTGAGACAGAAAGAGAGAGAGAGGGGGTGAGAGAGAGGGAGAGAGAGAGCAAGAGAGAATGAGAGAGTGAAGGAGAGAGTATGAGAGAGAGAGACTGAGAGAGTGAGGAGAAGAGAGACAGAAAGTGAGAGAGTGAGAGAGACAGAGACAAAGAGAGAGAGAGAGAGGAGAAACTCAGACAGACAGATGGACAGACATACAGACATACAGACAGACAGACAGACACGAATACAAAGGCAGACATGGACATAGAGAAATGGTCTTCAAATCAGAGGTGGAGTGAGGCCAGCGAAGAAGATAGGGAGGGTAAGGGAAAGGGAAGGGATCATTCATCTGTCTGAAGTCACCAGGAACAAATCCAATGCAGAGAACCCCAAGTTCAGAGCCACAAAGACCTGCCATCATCAAATATCGATACGTAATTCACCGTTTGATGTGGACAGGGAAAATCTGGCCATGTCGTGGCTCAGCGTTGGCTATCGACTTGCTGCAAGAGACTCCTTTGGGGGCTGGTGGAATATTGGGAAACCCTTACTGATGCTTTTTTTTTCTTCTCCTTCTCCTAAGCTTGGGTCTATGGCTCTCACTGCAGCATCGACCTCCCTTTCTCTCACATCCTTCGATATCTGCCTTCATATACATGGGTACAAAACAATTGCCAGCCCAACTGCTAAAGAGAGGAGGATATTTTGAGTGTGAGAGCCATTAGGATGAGAGCGAGCGAGATTACACGCAGACATACATACACTGACAAAAAGTGAGACAAAGACAGACACGAGAACAGAGAGAGAGAAAGAAAGAGAGAGAGAGAGAGAGAGAGAGAGACAGGGTCAGACAGAGGGAGTGAGAGAGAAGGAGTGAGAGAGAGAGAGAAGCAAGCGAGAGTGAGAGAATGTGTGAGAGAGAGAGAGAGAGTGAGGGAGAGAAAGACACAGAGAGAGTGAGAGAGATAATGAGATAGTGAGAGAGAGAGTGAAAGAGTGAGGGGGAGGGAGAGAGAGAGTGTGTGAAAGAGTGAGGGGGAGGGAGAGAGAGAGAGAGAGGAGAAACTCAGACAGACAGACAGACATACATACAGACAGATAGACAGACAGACACGAATACAAAGACAGACATAGACATAGAGAAATGGTCTTCAAATCAAAGCTGGCATGTAAAACCAGTGCGGAGGGTATAGAGGGTAAGGGAAAGGAAGGGATCATTCATCTGTCTGAAGTCACCAGTCAACAAATCCAATGCAGAGAACCCCAAGTTCAGAGCCACAAAGACCTGCCATCATCAAATATCGATACGTAATTCACCGTTTGATGTGGACGGGGAAAATCTGGCCATGTTGTGTCTCAGCGTTGGCTATCGACGTGCTGCAAGAAATTCCTTTGGGGGGCTGGTGGAATATTGGGAAACCCTTACTGATGCTTTTTTTTTTCTTCTCATTCTCCTTCTCCTAAGCTTGGGTCTATGGCTCTCACTGCAGCATCGACTCTCTTTCTGTCATATCCTTCAATATCTGCCTTCATATACATGGGTACAGAACAATTGCCAGCCCAACTGCTGAAGAGAAGAGGATATTTTGAGTGTGAGAGACAGTGGATGAGAGCAAGCGAGGTTACATGCAGACATACACACAGGCTGACAGTAAGCGAGATAAAGACAGATACAAGATCAAAGAGAGGGAGAGAGAGAGAGAGAGAGAGAGAGAGAGAGAGAGAGAGAGAAGAGAGAGAGAGGAGGGATGTAGAGAGAGAGGGAGAGAGAGGGAAGGGAGAGAGAGAGAGAGAAAGAGAAAGAGAGAGAGAAAGAGACAGACAGACAGACAGGCAGATAGACAAACAGACAGAGAGTGATGGAGAGGAGAGAGACAGAGAGAGAGACTCAGAAAGAGCGAGACCGAGAGAGACAGACTGAGACAGACAGAGAGACAAAGAAATGGAGACAGAGAGAGAGATGAAGAGAGAGAGAGAGAGGGAGAGGGAGAGGGAGAGGGAAAGACAGGGAGAGGGAAGGAGAGGGAAAGAGACAGACAGACAGACAGGCAGACAGACAGAAACACAGACAGACAGGCAAACAGGCAAACAGGCAGAGACAGAGATGGAATGAAATGAAATGTTTCCCCCAAAGATAAAGGTGTAATCACATTAGCAAAATAGCTTACGTTACGATGCAAATCTAATTATGTTAAAACAACAACAACAACAACAACAACAACAGCAACAGCAACAACAACAGCAGCATGCAATAACAGCAGCAACAACAACAATGAACAACAACAACAAAATCGCCAAACATTGTAGACGATTTTAGACAATTAAGAAAGTGGATAGGGTCAACAACAGATGAAAATCAAAACAGACACGCACACAAAAAAAGACAACGAAAAGCAACCTACCAAACAAAATCACAAAAATCAAGACATTTCATCATGAGTTCATAAAAGTATAAGATTCCTGGAAGAAAGCGCGCGCGCGCTCGCTCACCCGTTCGCGACAGAGAGAGAGAGAGAGAGAGAGAGAGAGAGAGAGAGAGAGAGAGAAAGAGAGAGAGAGAGAGAAAGAGAGAGAGAGAGAAAGAGAGAGAGTGTGAGAGAGACAGACAGACAGACAGACAGAGACAGACAGGGAGAGAGAGAGGCATTGACAGAATAGGAGAGAGACAGACAGACAGACAGACAGAGACAGACAGGGAGAGAGAGAGAGGCATTGACAGAAAGGGAGAGAGACAGACAGACAGACAGACAGACAGAGACAAACAGGGAGAGAGAGAGGCATTGACAGAAAGGGAGAGAGACAGACAGACAGACAGAGACAGAGACAGACAGGAGAGAGAGAGAGGCATTGACAGAAAGGGAGAGAGACAGACAGACAGACAGAGACAAACAGGGAGAGAGAGAGAGGCATTGACAGAAAGGGAGAGAGAGAGAGAGAGGCGAGAGAGAAGGAGAGAGAGAGAGGCATAGACAGAAAGGGAGAGAGAGAGAGAGACAGACAGACAGACAGAGACAGACAGGGAGAGAGAGAGAGGCATTGACAGAAAGGGAAAGAGACAGACAGACAGAGACAGACAGGGAGAGAGAGAGAGGCATTGACAGAAAGGGAGAGAGAGAGCGAGAGAGAGGGAGAGAGAGAGAGAGGCATAGACAGAAAGGGAGAGAGAGAGACAAACAGACAGACAGACAAACGTACAGAGAGACAGAGGATTCCAGATTTGAGGAAAGGGAGGCAATCTTTCATTAATCATTAATCCTGAGAGTAACAGGAACAGGTTTCAGACAGACCAGACCCAGAGGTTCAATGCAAAGACGCCTTCAGTTCAGACAGTAGTACCCACCCAGAGTTCAAAGCCGCAGGACCTGCCTTCATCAAACATCGATACATAGTCCCTGTTTGATGTGGACGGAAGAGCTGGCCATGTTGGGCTGAGCGTTTTCCTATCGACTGCTGCAAAAACTCCTCAGACGAGACGGAAATAGGGGAACAGGGACCTCCGCGGTTTTTTTTTTTTTTTCCTTTTTTTTTTTTTTTACATTTTATTTAAATCTGTGTCTCTGTCTCTTTCTGTCTCTCTGTTTGTGTTTGTGTTGTTGTTTTTCTTTTTTAGCACTTCTTTGTCCTCGTTTCTCTTTGTCTATCTTTGCCTTTGTTTTTATTTCTGTCCCTCTCTGTCTCTGTCACTTTCTCTCTCTCTCTTCTCTATCTTCTGTCTCTCTCTCTCTTCTCTCTGTCTCTCTCTTCTTTTTCCTCCTCTCGCTTGCTCGCTGTCTTGGCCACACATCTATCTACTATCTATCTATCTATCTATCTATCTATCTATCTATCTATCTATCTATCTATCTATCTATCTGTCTATCTATTTATCTGTCTAACTATCTATCTATCTATCTATTATTCCTTGCTGCCTTTCTTCCTTCCTTCTTCCTTCCTTCCTTCCTTCCTTCCATTCATTCATTCATTCATTAACTCATTTATCCTTTTTTTTTTCTACTTGCTTATTGATTTATATAATACTTATTATATACATGTTTTTGTCTATTGTTTACATCTTGTTGTATCTATTTTGTTTTCTTTCTTTCTTTTTTCTTTCTTTCTTTCTTCTTTTATATTGAATTATCTAATCATTCATTTACTTATATATTTGTTAACTAATCTGTTTATGCATTGGTTTATAGTTTATTCATTATTTGTTTATATATATTATTTATTTATCTATTTACTTATTTTTCTTTCTTTCTTTTTTATTTTTATTTATTTTATTTATTTATTTATTTATTTATTTATTTATTTACTTATTTATCTATTTCTTTCCTTATTTATGGGGGAGAGAGCAAGCCTGATTTATCTCGCTTCCATGGTTGTTTGTCTTTTCTTCTCTGATTTATGTTTTCTGGTAGGGTGCAGTTTTTGTGTGGCACTCTTGTCATGTTTTTCCTACTAGTGGGTTCCATGCTGGCATCTCTGAGAGGCTAATTTTAAGCATCGTCTGAGATTTAGAAAAGGATGACACGTTGAAAGAAAGAAAGAAAGACAGGAATGAAACGATGTGAGAGAAGAAGACAAGCAAAGACAGAAAGAAAAGAAAAAAGAAATAGAGAGAAACAGAAACGGGGCATGGAAAAAGAGAGAGAGGAGTGGGAAGGGGAGAGAGGGAGAGAGAAAAAGAAACAGAAGTAGGGAGGGTGGGAAGGGAGGGAGAGAGAGATGAGAGAAGAGAGAAGGGGAGGGGAAGAGAGAAGTCAGACAGACAGACAGACAGACAGACAGAGACAGATAGACAGATAGATAGACAGATAGGCAGACAGAAAAAAAGGGACATGAGAAAAAAGACAGAGAAGACAGACAGACAGAGACATAGAGACACACACAGGAACACAGGAGATTTAGAGAAGACAGAGACAGAGGAAAAGACATAAATACAGAAGAGAGACACAGAAGAGACAACAGACAGACAGAGAAACAGAGAGACAGACAGAGAGAGGGAGAGACAGAGAGATGGATCAGACAGACAAGAGACGGATAGAAAAAGAGAGCAAGAGAGAGAGAGAGGAGGGAGGGCGAG
>CM060310.1:29829894-29832394 GCA_030674185.1 Monoplex corrugatus
AAAGAAGGAGGAGAGAGACAGAAGAGAAGAAAGTAGGAAAGAGGAGAAAGGACAGATGACCGAAATAATAGAGAAGAAGAAGAGGCGCAGACAGACAGACAAAAGGAAAAAAGAAGAAAAGCAGAGAAGAAGAAAAAGAGACGAAAGAAAAGAAGAAGAGAGAAAAGAGGAGAGAAAAGAGAAGAAGGTAGAGAAGAAGAAAAGAGAAAAAAAGAAGAAGAAGAAGAAAGAAAACAAGAAAGAAAAGAGAAGAAAAGAAAAAGGGAGAACAGAAAGAAAAGAAGAAGAAGAAGAAGAAGAAAAGAAGAGAAGAGAAAGAAGAAGAAGAAGAAGAAGAAGAAGAAGAAGAAGAAGAGAGAGAGAGAGAAGACATAAGACCAAACGAAAGAAGGATAATGAGAGAAGCGAAAGCAGACAAAAGAAAAAGAACAAGACGAGAAGAGACGAAAAAATTAAGAAGCATTCCAAGAAAACGTCAGAATTAAGAGGGGGGTCAGAAGTTATCAGACATTGAAAAAAGAAGAAGAAAAGAGAAGAAGAAAAAAAAAAAAAGAAGAAAAGGAGGAGAAGAAGAAATAAGAAGAAGAGAAGGTGGGGGAGGAGAAGGAAGAAGAGAGAAGAAGAAAAGAAAAAAAAGGAGAGAGAAGAAGAAGAACGAAGAAGAGTAAGGAAGAAGAAGAAGAAGAGAAGAAGAAGAAGAAGAGAAGAGAAGAAAGAGAAGAAGAAGAAGAAGAAGAAGAAGAAGAAGAAGAAGAAGAGAGAAGAGAAGAAAGAAGAAGAAGAAAGAAGAAGAGAAGAAGAAGGAAGAAGAAGAAGAAGAAGAAGAAGAAGAAGAAGAAGAAGAAGAGAAGAAGGAGAAGAAGAAAAGAAGAAGAAGAAGAAGAAGAAGGAGAAGAAGGAGAAGAAGGAGAAGAAGAGAAGAAGAAGAAAGAAGACAAAGAAAAACAAAGAAGAGAAAAAAAGAAGTTGATGATGGTAATGATGATTATGCTGCTGCTGCTGCTGATGATGATGGTGGTAGTGGCGGTGGTGGTGGTGGTGGCGGTGGTAGTGGTGGTACAGGTAATAGTGGTAGGGCTGGTTGTGGACGCAAAACAAAAACAAACAAACTAACTAACTAACAAAAAACAAAACAGCAACAAAACAAAACAAAACAAAAAAGAAAACAAATGACAGAACGAAGAGAAAAAGAAGTTAACAAACAAAAGAAAAAACAAAGAAAGAAGGAAAGAAAGAAACAACATAAGAACAAGAAAATGAACAAACGAACAAAGGCAACAAACGGATAAACTAGAGAAGAAAAGGAAGAAAAAAAACACAAAGAAAATAGGAAAGAAGGGAAATGAAGGGAAAAAAAATAGAGAATGTAAAGAAAAAAAAACCCAAGAAAATCAGAAAAGAAAAAGACTGTATCATTGTTGATGGAAATTAACAATATGATAATGATAAAGAAAATCCTGGTTGTAATAACGATACAAAAAAATAACGAAAAGAAAACACAGAAAAGATGAAAGAGGTCGTGGAATGATCTGATGAGGAAGAAAGTAAGAAAAGATAAAGAAAAATGAAAAAAAAAAAAATAAAACGAAAAAAAAAAAAAAAAAAAAAAGAAGAAATCTAGAAAAGCTTAAAGAAAAAGAAAAAGAATAGAATAGAAAAAAAAGGCAAAGAAAACGAAAGGAAAACAACATATACAAATATACAAGGAATTTGTCCTTATTGTAAATATTTTCCTGGTTAGCAGCTGACGAAATGACCACTAACGATCTTGCAATGCACTTTCTGTGCCAACAACAACAATGATATAAGTGTAGTTGTCATGTATCCAGTTATGTGAACTGCAGACGGATTGCCAACAGTAATAATGCCGCTAATAAAGTAGATACATGAATAAATAAATAAATATAAAAAATAAATAATAATAAATAAAATAAAAATAAATAAAAAATAAACAAATAAAAAATAAAAAAAAGCAAATAATTCATAATAAATAAATAGATAAATAAATAAATAATGAATGAATGGATGAATGAAATGAATATGAATGAATAAATAAATAAATAAATGAATAAATGCATTGTCTTGTTATCGCTGTTTTGAAGCCCAGCCGACTGCATATAGCCGCATCAGGGCTATAACCACTTCAAAACATACAAAACTTCAATAGGGGGGGGGGAGAAAAAAAGAAAAGAGTTAATACACATATCAATGCATTCGTGCACATAATGTAAGGATATCCCCCCCCCACACCACACACACACACACACACCACGCACCACACACACACAACACACACACACACAACAGACATATACTGAGGCACGTAAACACATAAGCACGCAAGTAAGCAGAAAAAAACACATAGATAGACTCATACAGTGGAACACACATACATTGACGCAGGCTTGGAAACAAATCGATGGAATGCACATAAGTAACATCACCTTACACAATTCAATCGTACGAGTGCAACACGGACAGTAAGGCGGAGAGAAAAAAG
>CM060310.1:29839894-29844894 GCA_030674185.1 Monoplex corrugatus
TGTTTAACATGCATTTGTTAAAATATACACGTACATGCCCCCCTCCCACACACACAAACACACACTCGGAGAAAGTGTTATGCACATACACATACACGCACACACACTCGGAGAAAGTGTTATGCACATACACATACACGCACACACACGCAAACAGAGTTACAGACACAGACACAGAACACAAACAGCACAACACACACACACACACACACACACACACACACACACACACACACACACACACACACACACACACACACACACACAAACACAACACACACACACACACACACACACACACACACACACACACACACACACACACACACACACACGAACAAGGAAGGGGACTCTGTCTCTGTCTATCTCTATCTGTGTGTCTGTGTCTGTGTCTGTGTCTGTGTCTGTGTCTGTGTCTGTGTCTGTGTCTGTCTGTCTGTCTGTCTGTCTGTCTGTCTGTCTGTCTGTCTCCACACACACACACACACATATTTATAGATGTACATGTATATACACATATCTCTCTCTCTCTCTTTCTCTCTCTGTCTGTGTCTCTGCCTCTGTCTCTGTCTCTGTCACTGTCTCTCTGTCTCTGTCTCTCTCTCTGTCCTCTCTCTCTCTCTCTCTCTCTCTCTCTCTCCTCTCTCTCTCTCTCCCTCCTCTCTCTCTCTCTCTCTCTCTCTCTCCTATAACCGTAAACAACATCCCGCTGGAGATGGGAAAAAAGAAGAAATCCAAACGATATATCTAGGATTTTCTCACTATCGTAAATTTCCGTGACAATTGCTTTGACTCTGTCCCAATCTTTGACGGAACCTGGCCTTAAAGGGATCCGGCAGAGAATGAAGTTTGACAGATCGTAGACTTCAAGGAGCTGGTGCCCTGGGGTTTGCTGGAGGGACTAATGCCAGAATCTGTTTGATCCCTTTGAATTACTCCTCCGTCTGCAAACGTTTGTCTCAGAAGGGTGGTTGAAAGCTATTGGGTCTGATTGGGATTTTGTGATGGGGGGTGGGGGGCGGGGGATATTTTTATTTTGTTTTTGTACTGCGTCGTGTGATGATGTTAGGTGTGTGTGTGTGTGTTTGTGTGTGTGTGTGTGTGTGTGTTTTCTCTTCTCTCTCTCTCTCTCTCTCTCTCTCTCTCTCTCTCTCTCTCTCTCTCTCGTGTGTGTGTGTGTGTGTGTGTGTGTGTGTGTGTGTGTGTGTGTGTGTGTGTGGTGTGATGTTAGATTTGTGTGTGTGCGTGTGTGTGAAACGAGGAGATATACAGGAAGATAAACAAAGAAATCAGGTGCAATGAAGCTAAGGAAGCTTGGCTGAACACTAAATGCAAAAGAGATAGAAGAACGACACAAAATGGATCCTCAGGGTATGTACAGACGAATTGAAGAAATTGTCCACAGGAAAAATACATGCACATCAACTGGTTGCTTAAAATCGAAAGATGGCACGCTTATCATGGAAAAAGACAAAATATTAGACAGATGGGGAGAGTACATTAAAGACCTTTTTGAGGATGACAGAAACGAAGAACACATCATAAAAAAGAACTTTGAAGGACCACCCATAATGAAAGATGGAGTTAGAGCAGCACTGAAAAAGATGAAACCAGGAAAAGCCCCAGGACCAGACAACATTGCTACAGAGATGATTGAAGCCCTGGAGGAATTTGGCATAGAAAAAATAACAGTCCTCCTAAATGAAATTTATGATACTGGAAAAATCCCCAAAGATATGTCAAAATCAATTTTCATTGCACTTCCAAAGAAGACAGGGGCTATAGAATGCAAACTCCATCGCACAATCAGTTTGATGAGTCATGTAACAAAAATCCTGTTATGAATAATCATAATGAGGACAAGGAATAGAATCAAAAGAGAAATAGCAGAAGAACAGTGTGGATTTGTGGAGGGGAAAGGAACTATTAATGCCATATACATCCTAAGAACTATCATAGAGAGGTCAATTGAGATGAATAAGGATTTGTATTTATGCTTTGTTGACTATACCAAGGCTTTCGATCGGGTACGACATGATGAATTGATCAACCAACTAGAGAGACTCAATGTCGATGGAAAAGATCTACGAATAATCAGGAATATGTACTGGGAACAAACAGCTGCAATGAGAATAGAAAACAATATAAGCTCTTTTCAAAACATCAAAAGAGAAGTCAGACAGGGTTGTGTTTTGTCACCGGATCTGTTTTCACTATATAGCGAAAACATCATGAGAAACCTAGAAGAAGACGCTGGATTAAAGGTTGGAGGGAAAATGATAAACAACATTCGGTACGCAGATGACACTGTGTTAATTGCAGAAAATGAAAGGGACCTACAAAACCTGGTGAATATACTAGAAACAGAAAGCAAAGGTAAGGGGTTGGAACTAAACAGCGGGAAGACTGAAGTCATGGTGATCAGTAAAAAACATGAAATCCCCTCATGCAAAATAACCTTAACACAGGTTAATACGTTCAAATACCTGGGAACGGTCATTTCATCAGACTGCAGATGCACATCGGAAATAGCTGGCAGAATCGGCCAAGCCAAAACAGCATTCAAGAAGATGACAAGCATTCTTACCAACAAATGCCTATCAATTAACACCAGAAAGAGAGTCCTTGAAGAACCAATACTGTTGTACGGATGCGAGGCGTGGACAGTCAGCAAGCAAAGCCAGAGCAGGATCGAGGCAGCCGAGATGTGGTTTCTCAGAAGAATGTTGAGAGTTCCATGGACAGCAAAGAAAACAAACGAGACAGTATTGATGGAGGCAGACACAAGTAGATCACTCATAAGGAAGATTAGGAAAAGACAAGCAACATTTATAGGCCATTTTATGAGGAAGGGTGATTTGGAGCACCTGGTCACAACGGGAAAGCTGGAGGGAGAGCACCAGGTAGACCCAGGGAGAGAATGCTGGACGGACTTGCAGAGTGGCTGGGGATGAGGAGGGTGGGGGAGATGCTGAGGGCAACGAGAGATAGAGATGGTTGGAAGTCCATGGTCGCCAACGCCATGCGGCAGGGCACCTGATGATGATGATGATGATGATGCGTGTGTGTGCGTGGGGTGTGTGTGTTGTGATGTGTGTGGTGTGTGTGTGTGTGTGTTGTGTGTGTGTGTGTGTGTGTGTGTGTGTGTGTGTGTGTGTGTGTGAAGGAGTTGGTGGAGTGATCATATTGTCGGTGGCGGTGACGTTTGTGTGTGTATGTGTGTTCGTGTGGTGTGTGTGTGTGTGTGTGTGTGTGTGTGTGTGTTGTGTGTGTGTGTGTGTGTGTGTGTGTGTGTGTTATCTGTGTGTCTGTGTCTGTGTGTGTATGTGTGTATGTGTGTGTTTGTGCGTGTGTGTATGTGTGTGTATGTGTGTGAGAGAGAGAGAGAGAGAGAGAGAGAGGGATAGAGAGAGAGCTGAGAGAGAAAGAGAGAGTCGATATGAGTCTGTTTGTTATGGACACACAGAGAGACATATAGACAGATAAACACAGACAGATTAGAGAGATTAAGACAAACACAGAACACACACCACGCACACACACACACACACACACACACACACACACACACACACACACACACACAACACACACACACACACACACCACATACACACACACACACCACATATACATGTACACACAAACACACACACACATACCACACACACACACACACACACACACTCACCACACACACACACACACACACACACACACACACACACACACACACACCACACACACACACACACACACACACACACACACACAACACAGTGTGCGCGCGGGTTGGTTTGGTGGGGGCGCACACAAAGAGAAAGAGAGAGTGAGAGAGAGAGTGTGTGAGTGTCAAAGACTGTGTGTGTCTGTATTTGTTGTGAATGTTTGTGTACACGTGAGAGAGAGAGAGAAGAGACAGAGACAGACAGACGAGACAGACAGACAGACAGAAGACAGAAACAGGGACAGAGAGGAAGACAGACAGAGTGGAACACAGACAAACGGGCAGACATAGACATAACAGAGAATGGTTTTTAGTCAGTCCCTACCCTTTGTAGTCAAATGTCTGGCGTTATCAGACCAAAAGCATTTTCTTTCTTCCTGATTTTAAAGCATCAATATTTCCAAAAGCTTCAAAGGCTTTTAACGCGCTTGCACTTTGAGCTAAAAGGGATAGCTTTGAAGCAGTCTAGGTACCTTCATAGATTGTAGTACCACATACTGCGTGTGTATAGCTGGGAGCGGTGGGGCTTGGGGAATAGACACAGAAGTAAAGTGAACGATTTTTATCAGTCTGGATCTTTCATGGACTTTCGTCTGGTTTTATGGAATAAAAAGTCTTTTTTTTTTTTTTTTTTTTTTAGTTTTTGGTTTGAAAGATTTAAGGGTTTTAAGCCTCTGTAGACTTTATTATTTCCCCTCTGCATTTGTATCCAATGTTTTGTCATATACAGCTTAGGTCTAGAATTCTTGAGTTTTGAAGTTAGTTGATAGATACAGTATGACAATGACAGTATGGAAACCTGCAGACGCAGTTCCTACAGTGGCAGAGGTACCAAAAGCAGCAGCAGCAGCAGTAACCATAAAAGCAACAACATTGGAAGTACTAGTAAGCTAAACCCAGGGGAGATCCGGACAGCAGAAGGTCCTCAGAGGAGAAACCCCAGTCAAACACGTGTTTCGGCCCTTATCTCCTGGCAATCTAAGGGAGCCTGGCAGAATCCAGGTCATGACTCTCGCGAGAACCCTCTGCTGTCTTTCTGCAAACAAGCAATGAAGTAATATTACTATGATTTGAAATACACTTTGAGATCTTGGTAATGGCTGGCATGACCACAGTGACCATTCTTCTCTCTAAAAAAAATATATAGACAGCGACAAAAAGCAATGGTAACAGAAGCACTACCACCATCAAAAAACCACCAACAACAGGAACAACAAAAACTCACACAGGTATACCCTGCGTTTTCATCGTCGCCACTATCATTATCATCATC
>CM060310.1:29847394-29857394 GCA_030674185.1 Monoplex corrugatus
CTCTTTCTTTCTCTCTGTCTCTGTCTCTGTCTGTCTGTCTGTCTGTCCCGTCTCACTCTTCCCCCCATATACCTTCTGTCTTTCTTTCTTTCTCTCTCTCTTTCTCTCTCCATCTCACACACACGCACACCACACACACACACACACACACAACACACACACACACAACCACCCCACACACTCCACACAACACACACACACACACACACACACACACACCACAACACACACACACACACACACCACACACACACACACCACATTTTCTACCTCCTTTCTATATTTCTTTCACTCTCTCTCTCTTTCTCTCCTGTCTCTTTCTCTCTCTTTCGTCTCTCTCATTCTTTTGTTTCTTTTTCTCTCTTTTCTTTCTTTCTTTTTTTTTTCCTCTCTCTCTGTGTCTTAACGGTGTCTATGAAAAGAAGATCCTTCCTTGCCTCGCCCCATCACTTCTGTTCCCTTTCTATCTGTCTGAGCTCTGCTTGACCATAAAAACCTCTCTCTGTCTCTCTGTGTCTCTGTCTCTCTCTCTCGCCTCTGTCTCTGTCTCTCTCTGCCTCCTTCTCTCTCTCTCTCTCTGCCTCCTTCTCTCTCTCTCTCTGCCTCCTTCTCTCTCTCTCTATCTCTCTCTCTGCCTCTTTCTCTCTCTCTCTCTCTGCCTCCTTCTCTCTGCTTCCTTCTCTCTCTCTATCTCTCTCTCTCTCTGCCTTTCTCTTCCTCTTCTCTCTCTGCCTCCTTCTCTCTCTCTTCTGCCTCTCTCTCTCCCTCTCTCTCTGCCTCATTCCTCTCTCTCTCTCTCTCTCTCTCCTGCCTCCTTCTCTTCTCTCTTCTCTGCCTCCTTCTCTCTCTTTCTCTCTGCCTCCTTCTCTCTTTCTCTCTCTCTGCCTCCTCTCTCTCTCTCTCTCTCTCCTCCTCTCTTCTCTCTCCTTCCTCTCTCTTCTTCTCTCTCTCTCTGCCTCCTTTCTCTCTCTCTCTGCCTCCTTCTTCCTCTCTTCTCTGCCTCCTTCTCTCTCTCTCCTTCTCTCTCTGCTCCTCCTTCTTCTCCTTCTCTCTCTCTCTCTGCCTCCTTCTTCTCTCTCTCTCTCCTTCTCCTCTTCTCTCTCTCTCTCCCTTCTCTCTCTCCTTCTCTCTCTCTCTCCTTCTCTCTCTTCTGCCTCTCTCTCTCTCTCTCTCCTCCTTCTCTCTCTCTCTGCTCCTCTCTCTCTCTCTCTCTCCTCTCTTCTCTCTTCTTCCTTCTCCTCTCTCCTCTCTCTCTTCTCTCCTCTCCTCTCTCTCCTCCTTCTTCCTCTCTCTGCCTCCTTCTCTCCTCTCTCTCTCCCGCCTCTCCTTCTCTCTCTCTGCTCCTTCTCTCTCTCTCTTCTCTCTCTTCTGCCTCTTCTCTTCTCTCCTTCTCTCTCTTCTCTCTCTCTCTCTCTCTCTCTGTCCTGCTCTCCCTTTCTCTCCTCGTACTTCTCTCTCTTGCTCCTCTCCTCTCTCTCTCTCTCTCGCTCTCTCTCTCTCTCTCTCTCTTCTCTCTCTCTGCTCTTCTCTTCGCCACACATTCTTCATGCCCTCTCTGTCAACTGCTCCACTCATACTGCCTCTGCTACACAACACCTACTCACTGCACTCTACCTCTCATCTCTACTCTTCTCTCTCTCTCTCTGTCTTCAGACACACAATTTTCAGACACACATCGAAACGCCACACATACGTGCACGCAGAACAAAACACACACACAAACACACCAACACACACACACGCACACAGCACACACACAAACACCACACACACACACACACACCACACAACACAACACACACACACAAACAAACGACACACAGTGCACACAAACAGACACACACACAGACGCACAGACACACACACACAGACGCGTGTAGTGGTGTGTGTGTGTGTGTAGTGGTGTGTATGGGCGTGTGTCTATCTGTGTCTGTGTCTGTGTCTGTGTAATGTGTGTGTGCGTGTGTGCGAGTGTGTGTGTATGTGTCTGTCTGTCTATCTGTGTGCCTGTCTGTCCTGTGTCTGTGTTTATTTCTGTGTCTGTGTCTGTCTGTCTGTCCTGTGTCTGTGTCTGTGTCTGTGTATGTGCCCGTCTGTTCTGTCTGTGTGGCAGTTGGGCAGAGCAAAGAAGTTGTTCATGGAAGGAAGATCCTCCTGCCTCGCCCCATCAATTTCTCTCTCCTTCCCATCTGTCTCGGCTCTCCTTGACCATAAAAAATCTGGTGTGTCTGGTGTGTGTGTGTGTGTGTGTGTGTGTGTGTGTGTGTGTGTGTGTGTGTGTGTGTGTGTTGTGTGTGTGTGTGTGTGTGTGTGTGTGTGTGGGTGTGTGTTGGGAAGGGAGTGTGTGTGAGTTTGTGTTTGTACGTATGCGTCTGTGTGTGTCTAAGTGTGTGTCTATGTGAGTGTGTTTGTAAGTGTGTGTGTGTGTGTGTGTGTGTGTGTGTGTGTGTGTGTGTGTGTGTGTGTGTGTGTGTGTGTGGTGTGTGTGACAGAATGAGTGACAGATGCATGAGATAGATAGAAATAGAGAGAGGAAAGGCAGAGAGACAGACTGACAGACAGACACAGAGAGACAGAGACAGAGAGGGAAAGAAGAGAGAGAGAGGGAGAGAAGAGAGGAGAAATAGAGAGCGATATATATATATATATATATGTTGTGTGTATATATATATATATAGAGAGAGAGAGAGAGAGAGAAGACAGACAGACAGACAGACAGACAGAGAAAGTCAGAGGACAGAGAGAGAGAGAGAGAGAGGAGAGAGAGAGAGAAAACATACATGCATACATACATACATACATACATACATACATCATACATACAACAGACAGACGACAGACAGACAGGCAGCAGACAGACAGACAAAACAGCGAGACAGATTCAGAGAAGTTAGAGTGGAGATGGGCATTTGGTAAGTGTGCCTCTGGATGCGTTTTACAGTTGTTGGTGCTGTTCATTGTGTCAGTATTCGGTCTGATCCTCATCACAGATTATGTCACTTAATTAACTATGCTTTTTCTTTCCCTTTCATCGTCTAACCCTGTTACCCGTGTGATCATCATGTAGATCTGAGCTCGGAGTTGGGGGTTGTGAAGCTTATAGAACGCAGTAACAGAGAGGGTCCTTCATCTTTGTCTTTGTCTCTGAGACGCAACAGTAAGCACATAGTAATTCAAGACATGTCTGTTCAACTGATCCATCTTTGCCACTTGTCTTCCATCTCTTCGAATTCAAAAATGGCCTTCTTTTAAACAGACCTGTTGGAAGGTTTTAGACAGTGTGTCATTACTGGTGATACACACACACACACACACACACACACACACACACTGTCTACATATACAAATATAATAATAATATATATATATATATATATATATACATATGTATGTATGTGTGAGTGTGTGATCACATCATGACACACTGTCATTATAATAATATATATATATATATATTGAGTGTGTGTGTGTATGCATGTATGTATGTGTGTATTTATGTATGTATGATGTATTATATGTATGTATATATATGTATACATGCATGTGTGTCTGTAGATGGAGGGATGAATGGATGGGTGGATGGATAGATAGATAGATAGATAGATAGATAGATAGATAGATAGATAGATAGGTAGATACATACATACATACATACATACATAAATAAATATAGATAGGTAATAGATACATAAATAGATAATAGATAATAATATATAGATAGATAGATAGATAGATAGATAATAGATAGATAGATAGATAGACATGTGTGTGTGGCGTGTCTGTGTGTGTGTGTGTGTGAGAGAGAGAGAGAAGAGAGAGAAACGTGTGTGTGTGTGATGTGTGTTGTGTGTGTGTGTGTGTGTGTGTGGAGGAGTGAGAGTGTGTGTCTGTGTGTGTGTGTGTGATGTGTGTGTGGTGTGTGTGTGTGTGTGTCTGTGTTGTGTGTTGTGTGTTGTGTTGTGTTTGTTTGTTTGTGTGTGTGCGTGTGTGTGTGTGTAGTGTGTGTGTGTGTGTGTGGTGTGTGTGTGTGTGTGGTGTGTTGTGTGTCTGTGTTTGTGTGTCTGTGTCTGTGTATGTGTATGTGACTGCATGTATGACTAAACCAAGCATGTATATTCAAGTTTACGCCTGCAAAAAAAAAAAAAAAGACATATATTCAAACAGTCCAGTTGTCTAATTTGTTCATGTTTTTTTGCCTGATGTTGGTGGTACTGTTGTTCTTCTGGTCTTTTGTACGACGCAATACCAAACTTTAAAATCACTTTTTCTTCCTTGCAGACTCAACAGCAAAACTCTGGGAAGAATTCTACACAGACTTAAAAAAATACAAACAAAAAACTTGGCTCTTTCAAACTCGAAATGAACAGACCCTTACACTCAAAAAAAAAAAAAATTCCAGACAAAAGGTCATAAATGTCCCAGACTGACTAAAACCATTTAGTCTTCCTTCTCCTCTGACTTCAAACACCCCCCCCCCCCAACCCTTCCCCTCCAGCCAACTCTAGACAACATGCCTCCATCTCCCATCATAGTAGTTGGCACTACGTACAATCTCTGATGGTACCAAGCCTCCTTCAAAGCTCGCCCTCTGGCTCAAGTAGAGCACGACAAGGACCTTTGATACTTTTGAAATCCTTACTTTACTTTTTCACATTTTTTTTCTGTCTGTTTGGAAGAGAAAAAAAAGAAACCAACTTCGATCTCTGGGCCTGACAAAGAAAGAGAACTCATGGAGACTGAAAGAGACTGACCAGACACACTAAGACCTGAACACATGTTTATAAAAAAGAGGTTTAAATTGACAGACAGAGAGAGAAACACAAAGACAGACAGACATGTAGACTGAGAAATGCCACACACACATGTGCATACACACATACCTACATGTACACAGACGTAGACAGAAACACACACACACACACACACACACACACACACACACACACACACACACACACACACACACATACACACACACACACACACACACACACACACCACACACACACACACACACACACACACACACACACACACACACACACACACACGAACTTACACATGCACCCGCGTCCTGGCAAACCGTTGCAGGCTTGAAGATCAACTAAACGGATCGAATATAAACAAATACGTAAATAGATGAATAAATAAATAATAAATAAATAAATAAATAGATAAATAAATGAATATGTAAATAAATAAGTATATAAATAAATGATAAATAAATGAATAAATCAATAAACAAACAACTAAAAC
Source organism: Monoplex corrugatus (assembly GCA_030674185.1). Lineage (NCBI taxonomy): Eukaryota > Metazoa > Mollusca > Gastropoda > Littorinimorpha > Ranellidae > Monoplex > Monoplex corrugatus. The sequence goes on from CM060310.1 coordinate 29,852,651, forward strand.
ACTAAACAAAACTCACTCACTCACTTACTCACTTACTCACTCACTCACTCGCTAATTAACTATAACTAACTAATTAACTAACCAACCAACCAACCAACCAACTAACTAACTAACTAACTAACTAACCAACTAACTAACTAACTAACTAACTAACTAACTAACTAACTAACTAACTAACTAACTACGTAAACACGTAAATAAAGAGTCTGGGTTTAATACTACCAGCAAATCCCAGGTCTCCCAACCCTCTCCCTCCCTTACTCTATCCGCCAGGTTTTCCTCACCTTCATAAGCTGACGGAGTGAAATGGTGAATTAAGTCTACGAACCTCTTAATTTCATTATTTGTCAAAATCCTTCGGGAACGATTTGGGACAGTGTCGTAGACTTTACGATGGTGATCATCTTTTGGGTGTATATGTTATGTGGATCTCTCTCTCTGTCTCCTCTGTCTCTGTCTCTGTCTCTGTCTCTCTCTTTTCTCTCTCTCTCTCTCTCTCTCTCTCTCTCTCTTATTTTTTGTTGTTGTTTTCTTTGCATTATGTAGTAGTGGTAAAATGGATGATTGTTCATTATATATGATTTGAATATGTTCGACTGTTCAAGAATGGATGTTCGATATTTTTTTTGATTATGTGTGAAGAATTTGCGCACATACAAAGAGTGGATTATGTGTCGCACTACTGGAAAATTGTTATCCCCCTTGTCAAAAGACCTTTTCGGGTAATGACAATAAACAGTTTCAGTTTCAGTTTCAGTTTCTCTCTCTCTCTCTCTCTCTCTCTCTCTCTCTCTCTCTCTCTATATATATATATATATATATATATTATATATATATATTCAGTGAAGATATCACTTTATACTGTTCTTATGTTTATTTGGCGGATTTGGGTCTTCCTCTTACCTATATGACTAATTACGTTGGGTGGTCAACTGTTTCTTCAACTTTTTATTCAACATTTTGTTCAACTTTTTCCGTTCAATTTTTTCTTCATCTTTAGGGAAAAAATTCAAATGGATGTATTGTCAGCCATGACTATATTTATAAATCTTTGTTTCGAGAAAACGTCGCCGAAAAATTTAATGACTTTGTTTTATGCTCCTTGCCACAAGGACAAAAATGTCAATGGCAATAAACCATTTTCAGTTTCAGTTTCTCTCTCTCTCTCTCTCCACTATCTCTCTCTCTCTCTCTCTCTCTCTCTCTCTCTCTCTCTATCTCTCTCTCTCTCTATCTCTCTCTGTCTCTCTCTCTCTGTCTCTCTCTCTCTCTGTCTCTGTCTCTGTCTCTGTCTCTGTCTCTGTCTCTCTCTCTCTCTCTGATCTCTCTCTCTCTCTCTCTCTCTCTCTCTGTCTTCCGCATATGGATTTTTGTTCAGGGATAATGTGAGAATATGTAGTTGGTTTGTCACTTTGTTTGTTTGTTTGTTTTTGTGTTTGTTTGTTTCTTTTTTTCTTTATGTCTGTCTTTCTTTCCTTTCTTTCTTTCTTTCCTTATTTCTGTCCTTCTTTCTTTCTTTCTTTCTTTCTCTTTCTTGTAGCTTTCAAACAATTGTAGCACAAGGTAATACAACGATACAGTAAGTCCGTTGCAATGATTAAACAACGCATTGCAAGACAATGCACTGTTTTCAATACTTTACGATACAACAAGAACTTTTTTTCCATTAGATAAAATGAAAACAAAACAACCCTTCCACTACCACCCAAACAAATGGATCCACCCAACAGATTAATACTAATCTCTGGCTCCTCTCAGATTCATAGCCAGAGATAAGCTGGTCTAATCCCTTGGCCAGAAAATCTAATGATCTGATGACCCATTCCAAGACCGCCAGGATTAGCAATGGCCAGAAGAATTGGAGAGAAGAATCCCGTGGAGTGATGTATAGAAGAACTTAGCGAAGACTGTAAACGTTTGGAGGTATGGAACCGAAAGCTTGGCCAGACAAGATCGAACAGGTCATTAGTCTCAGCCACAAAACACAGAAAGAGAGAGAGAGAGAGGGAGAGAGAGATAGAGAGAGAGGGTGGGAAGGGATGGGAGAGACAGACAGAGAGACACAGAGAGATAGAGAGACAGAGAAAAACAGAGACAGACAGACAGACAGAGAGACAGGGACAGAAATTGAGACAGAGAAAGAGAGAGAGGGGGGAGAGAGAGAAGCAAGACAGAGACAGCAAGAGAGAGGGCGAGAGACAGAGAAAGACAGACAGACTGATAGACAGACAGAGACAGACAGAGACAGGGACAGAAAAAGAGACAGAGAAAGAGAGAGAAAGAGGAGAAGGAGAGAGAGAACAGACAGACAGTCAGACAGATAGACAGGGACAGAAAGAGAGAGAGAGAGACAGACAGAGACAATTGAGAGAGTGAGGGAGAGGCAGAGAGACAGAGAGAGACAGAGACAGAGAGAGAAAACAGAGGCAGAGAGACGAGAGACAGAGAGGGACAGGAGAGAGGAGAGAAAGAAAGAGAGACAGAGACAGAGAAGAACAGAGACAGAGAAGAGAGAGAGCAGATCAGATCAGACAGATACAATGAAGAATAGGACGTATTTTCAGATCTTCATTCTACTTCACGAATTCCAGAATTACCATTTGAACGAATACTTCGGATCTTTCCCTTATTCTTCTTTCTCTTCTTTCTCTTCTTCTTTCTTCGATTCCCTTCTTCTTCTTTCTTCCTTTCTTCTTTCTTCTTCTTCTCTTCTTTCTTCTTTCTTCTTCTTCTATCTTTCTCTTCCTTCTTCTTTCTTCTTCCCTTCTTCTTCTTCTTCTTCTTCTTCTCTCCTTCTTCTTCGCATTCTTCTTCTTCTTCTTTCTTCTTCTTCTTCTTCTTCTCTCTTCTTCCTCTTCTTTCTTCTCTCTTCTCTCTTCTTCTCTTCTTCTTCTTCTTCTTTCTCTCTTTCCTCTTCTTCTTCTTCTTCTTCTTCTTTCTTCTTTCTTCTTCTTTTCTTCTCTTCTTCTTCTCTTCTTCTTCTCTTCTCTTCTTCTTCTTCTTCTCTTCGCTTCTTCTTCTGCTTCTTCTTCTTTCATTCTTTCATTCTTCTTTCTTGCATTCTTCTTCTTCTTCTTCTTCTTCTTCTCTTCGCAATTCTTCTTCTTCTTCGCAATTCTTCATTCTTCTTCTTCTTCTTCTTCTTCTTTCTTCTTCTTCTTCTCTTCGCAATTCTTCTTCTTCTTCTTCTTCTTCTTCTTCTTCTTCTTCAATTCTTCTTCTTCTTCTTCTTCTTCTTCTTCTTCTTCTCATTCTTCTTCTTCTTCTTCTTCTTCTTCTTCTTCTTCTTCCTTCTTCTTCTTCTTCTTCCATTCTTCTTCTTCTTCTTCTTCTCTTCCTTCTTCTTCTTCTTCTTCTCTTCTTCTTCTTCTTCTTTCTTTTCTCTTCTTCTTCTTCTTCTTCTTCTTCTTCTTCTCCATTCTTCTTCTTCTTCTTCTTCTTCTTTCGCAATTCTTCTTCTTCTTCTTGCAATTCTTCTTCTTCTTCTTCTTCTTCTTTCTCTTCCCTTTCGTTCTTCTTCTTCTTCTTCTTCTTCTTCTTCTTCTTCTTCTTCTTCTTCTTCTTCTTGCTTCTTCTCTTCTCTTCTTCTTCTTCTTCTTCTTCTTCTTCTTCTTCTTCTTCTTCTTTCGCAATTCTTCTTCCTTCTTCTTCTTCTTCTTCGCATTCTTCTCTTCTCATTCTTCTTCTTCTTCGCAATTTCTTCTTCTTCTCTTCTTTCTTCTTCTTCTTCTTCTTCTTCTTCTTCTTCTTCTTCATTCTCTTCTTCTTCTTCTTCTTCTTCTTCTTCGCAATTCTCTCTTCGCATTCTTCTTCGCATTCTTCTTCGCAATTCTTCTTTCGCATTCTTCTTCTTCTTGCATTCTTCTTCTTCTTCTTCTTTCTTCTTCTTCGCAATCTTCTTTCTTCTTCTTCTTCTTTCTTCTTCTTCTTCTTCTTCTTCTTCTTTCTCTTCTCTTCTTCTTCTTCTTCTTTCTTCGCATTCTTCTTCTTCTTCTTCTTCTCTTCCATTCTTCTCTTCTTCTTCTTCTCTTTCTTCTTCCTTCTTCCTTCGCAATTCTTCTCTCGCATTTCTTCTTCGCAATCTTTTTCCCTTTTCGCAATTCTTCTTCTTCTTCTTCTTCTTCTTCCCGCAATTCTTCTTCTTCTTCGCATTCTTCTTCTTCTTCGCAATTCTTCTTCTTCTTTTCGCATTCTCTTCTTCTTCTTCGCAATTCTTCTTTCTTCTTCTTCTTCGCAATTCTCTTCTTCCTTCTTCTTCCTTCGCAATTCTTCTTCTTCTTCTTCTTCTCAATTCTTCTTCTTCTCGCTTCTTCTTCTTCTTCTTCATTCTTCTTCTTCTTCTTCTTCGCAATTCTTCTCTTCTTCGCAATTCTTCTTCTTCTTCTTCGCAATTCTTCTTCTTCTTCTTCGCAATTCTTCTTCTTCTTCGCAATTCTTCTTCTTTCTTCTCTTCGCAATTTTCTTCTTCTTCGCAATTCTTCTTTCGCAATTCTTCTTCTTCTTCTTCTTCTTCTCTTCGCAATTCTTCTTCTTCTTCGTCTGCAATTCTTCTTCTTCTTCTTTTCTCTTCTTCCAATTCTTCTTCTTCTTCTTCTCCCTTCTTCTTCTTCTTCTTCTTCTTCTTCTTCTTCTTCTTCTCTTCTTCTTCTTCTTCTTCTTCTTCTTCTTCGCAATTCTTCCATTCTTCTTCTTCGCAATTCTTCTTCTTCTTCGCAATTCTTCTTCTTCTTCTTCTTCGCAATTC
>CM060310.1:29864894-29867394 GCA_030674185.1 Monoplex corrugatus
CTGTGTCTCCGTCTCTTCCCCTCTTTCTCTCTCACTCTGTCAGGGTTCGAGCCTTTTTGGTACCACCAGGTGGATAAAAGAGTAAATATTTCTTCGATCTCTCGAGTCAACGTAATGTATGCAGACATGTTACTGCATGGACCTCTTAACGTGTGTGCGCACGCTGAAAGTGAAATACTCCCTGCTAAAGAGCCTGTAAGCCAACTCAGTGTCCGGTTCCGTATCATCATCATCATCATCATCATCATCATCATCATCATCATCATCATCATCATGGGCCCTGCCGCATGGCGTCGGCGATCACGGCCCTCCATATGAATCTGTCCCTTGTTCGCTGCATGTACTTCTCCCACCCTGTCTGTCTTCATCCACTGAGCAAGTCCGTCCAATATTTTCTCCCCTGGATCTACCTGGTGCTCCTCTTCTTCCTTCGGTCTCACCTGTCTCACCTGTCGGCGTCACCGGGCTCGTTGTTGGCCGCTGCACATCTGGATGCCAGCATCTCCCTCCAGGCCGCTCTGTCCGGACTGTTGTGGACAATTTCTGAATATTTAGGCCACTGATGTTGGTTATGTTCTTAATGTATGAGATTGGAAGTCTGCCTTTCTTCCTTTTTCCACTGTTTTTCCTTGAAAGATAGTTGCATGATGTGTTCTTGTTGCGTGACACGAGGCCAATGCATTTTAGTCATATCTTGTTGATGTCTGCTAGTAGATTTCTGGTGACATCAAGTTCTTCCAGGACACTTTCATTAGTTCTTATGTCTGTCCATTTGACACGTAGTAGTATAAAAAAAAAAATAAAAAATAAAAACCAGATTGTTCCGGTTTCCCTCGGTGCTGTTAGCCCACTCCATCCTGAAAATGGAGTACGGCTGCCTTAACGATAAGTTAAAATAAACCGGCCGTACATATAAAAGCCCACAAAATAATGATGCACGCACGAATTGCAGTACAGGAATTAATACAAACAAACAAAGAAACTAACAGAAACAAAAGAAAGAAACAAACAACACAGAAACAACAGACAACAAATACACACAACAACACACACACACACACACACACACACACACACACACACACAACACACACACACACAACACAACACAACACACACACACACACACACAACACACACACACACACACACAACACACACACACACACACAACACACACACACACACACACACACACACACACACACACACACACACACACACACACACACACACACACACACACACACACACACACACACAACACAACACACACAAACACAACACACACACACACACACACACACACACACACACACACACACACACACACACACACACACACACACACGCACGCACACACACACACACACACACACAAGAAAAAGATTAATACATTTTAAAAAACTAACAAACAAATAGACAAAGCAGAAGGAAAAGGTTAATCAACGTCTTCCTTCTGTGCATCTGGGCGTAAATTTATGTCTGTCTTTTTTATTCTGTTAATCATCAGGGGTGGGTGTAGGCGTGGGGGTGGGGGTGGGGGTGAGGGTTAATTTGTATGCTCAGCACAGCTTTGGTAGGCTGGACTCTTCAAAATAGGGACAAAAATATGGCCTTGATGAGCGTACATGCACGGGAGGTGGGCAGATCACTGACTTCTATTTTAACTCTTTCGGTGTCACCTGTCACCCTATGAATCTCTCCCTTGTTCGCTGCAAGTACTTCTTCCACACTGTCTGTCTTCATCCAATGCGCAAGTCCGTTCAGTAATTTTTGTCTCCCTGGATCTACGTCGTGCTCCCCCCCCCCCCCCCCCCCTCTGTGCCGTATGGGAACACGACAACAGCCAGTATACTGACCACCCATCCATAAAATAGAGTATGATTACCTTAAGCATATGTTAAAAAGATAACGGCCATACATATAAAAGCCCACAAAATAGTGATGCACTAACGAGCTGCACTCCATGAATTAAAACAAATGAACAAAGAAACAAACAAAGAAACAATAAACAAACAAACAAACAAACAAACAAACAAACTACAAACGAACAAACTAATTAACTAACTAACTAACTTACTAACTAACTTACTAATTAACTAACGAACGAACTAACTAACTAACTAACTAACTAACTAGCTAACTAACTAACTAACTAACTAACTCACTAACTAACGAATAAACTAACTAACTAACTAACAGACAACAACAATAATAAAAAATAAACAACAAAGAAAATGAAAAGGTTAATACATTTAAGAAACTAACAAAACAAACAGATAAACAGAAGGGAGAAAAAATGTTAATCAATTTATTCTGCGCATCTGGGCGTAAATTCATGTCTTCTTTTTTCTTTCTTTTTTTTTTTCTTTTCTTTTCTTTTTGTTTTGTTTTTGTTTTTGTTTTTTCTCGCTGTTAATTATCAAGGGTGAGCGTAGGGGTGTGGTGTGAGGGTTAATGTGTATGCTCAGCACACAGCTTGTGTAGGCTGGACTCG
>CM060310.1:29877394-29879894 GCA_030674185.1 Monoplex corrugatus
CTTAAGACCAGCTGAATCCGAATATTCTCCGCATGGACTTGTAGTCTTGTTCCTTATTTCAAGAACTAAAACGGCACCTCGGGTAGTATTGGTTGTTTTTTGAACAGGCCCCAAAGCTGATTTCATCTTTCACTGTATGTTACGATTTTTCTAGTTTTTGAGTTTGTATGGTTGTATGGGACGTTGTGTTTTTGTATGCTTGTGCTGATGGTTTGTGTTATGAGAATGTTCGATAGTTCGTATGGGCAGGTTTATCTGTGGGGAGATTTGTGTGTGTGTGTGTGTGTGTATTGTGTGTGTGTGTTGTGTGTGTGTGTGTGTTGTGTGTGTGTTTGTGTTGTGTTGTTGTGCTGTGTGTGTGTGTGTGTTTGTGGGTTCGTGCGTGTGTTGTGTGTGTGTGTGTGTGTGTGTGTGTTGTGGTGGTTGTGGTTTGTGTGTGGGTGGTGTGTGTGTGTGTGTGTGTGTGTGTGTGTGTGTGTGTTGTGTGTGTTGTGTGTGTGTGTGTGTTGTGTGTGTGTGTGTGTGTGTGTTGTTGTGGTGTGGTGTGTGTGTGTTGTGTGTGTGTGTGTGTGGGTTTGTTGTTGGTGTTGTGTGTTGTTTGTGTGTTTTGTGTGTGGTGTGTGTGTGTGTGTGTGTGTGTTGTGTGTGTGTGTGGTGTGGTGGTATTGTGTGTGTGTGTGTGTGTGTGTGTGTGTGTGTGTGTGTGTTTGTGTGTGTGTCTGTGCTGTGTGTGCGTGCGTGTATGTATGTGTGCTGTGTATGTATGTGTGCTGTGTATGTATGTGTGCGCGCGCGCGCGTGTGTGCTGTGTGTGTGTGTGAAGAGGAGAGAGACGAGAGAGATAGCGAGACAGACAGACAGACAGACAAACAGACAGGCAGACAGACAGGCAGACAAACAAACATGTTGAGTTACAGAGAAGAAGAGGACACTGAAAAAAAAAAAGGTTTCAAAGGAATGGCGATTTCTGTTCATTGTTTTCTTTCAGGAACGAATATAGACATGACCATATCTCTAAAGCTTTATAGAGTGATTCCTGCAGCCAGTATCACCCATTCACAATGTGGGTCAAGAGAATTGCTTATGTCATAAGGAACAGACAAAAGATGCATCAGACACGCAATGATGTTGCAATGCTTTAGTACCGAAGAGAACGGTCGTTGCCATAAACTTTTACTGCCAGGGGACACGTCAACACACAAAGGAAGATACACACACACGCACGCATACACGTACGTATACACACATACACATCCACACATATGCACGCATGCACAAACACTCACACACACACACACACACACACACACACACACACCACACACACACACACACACACACACCACACACGCATGCATCCACAAACACGCACACACTCACGTGCACTCATACATAATATGAACGCATGCACAAACATACGCACACATGAACACACACACAGACGCACACATACACACGCACACACACACACACACACACACACGCACGCACACACACACACATACACACACGCACGCACACATGCACAAACGCGCACACATGCACATACACACACACACACATGCAATACACGCATACACACACACACTCACGCACACACACGCATGTACAAACACGCACACATATACATACACACACACTTACACACACTCACACACACACACACACGCTCACACACATGCACAAACACACACATGCACACACATACACACACACACACACACACACAAACACACACATGCGATACACACATACACATACACGCACACACACATGCAATACACACACACACACACACACACACAAACACACACATGCGATACACACATGCACATACACACACACACACATGCAATACACCATACACACACACATCACGCACCACACGCATGTACAACACGCACACATAACATACACACACACTTACACACACTCACACACACACATACACACACACACACATGCACAAACACACACATGCACACACATCACACACACACACACACACACAAACACACACATGCGATACACACATACACATACACGCACACACATGGCGCGCGCACACACACACACACACACACACACACACACACACACACACACACACACGCACATATATGTATATTACTCTCTCTGTGTGTGTATGTGTGTGTGTGAGTGTGTGTGTGTGTGTGTGTGTGTGTGTGTGTGTGTGTGTATGTGTGTGTGTGTTGTGTGTTTGTGTGTATACATACATATAATATTATACACTCACAAAGGCATAAGTGCCAGAAGATATCTTTCTGGATACAACATAACAGAATCAACTGAAGACAGTTCAAACAGAGTGCAACACGATAGGGCTCGTCAGAGGTACATAAGACACCGACCCTCAGTGCTCCAGCTTACCAACGATCTACTTGTTTCCATTGGATTCTGTGATGCATGAGAATGCATTACAAATGAAAAAAATACGAGCAAAGCACAGTAAGTAAGTTTTTTTTTAAATATGTGATAT
>CM060310.1:29917394-29932394 GCA_030674185.1 Monoplex corrugatus
TCAAAGACCTTGAAGTCCTCTTGGCGACAAATGGAACTCCAGGCACAGAGGAGGTATGGGCTGAAATACACCAGAAAAGCTAATGTCACCGTGTGCACACACAGAGGAACAAAAGATCATACGATCTTTAGAGACAATGCTCACTAGTGTTTGTTCTCTCTCTCTCTCTCTCTCTCTCTCTCTCTCTCTCTCTCTCTCTCTCTCTCTCTCTCCTCTCTCTCTCTCTCTCTCCCTTTCTCTCTCTCTCTCCTCTCTCTCTCTCTCTCTCTTTCTCTCTCACTCTCTGTCTGTCTGTCTGTGTGTCTGTCCCTGTTTATTGTCTGTCTCTCTCTCTTTTCTCTCTCTCTCTTTATCTCTCTTTCTTTATCTCTTTCTCTGTCTTTCCCCCTCTCTCTTATCTCTGTCTCTATCTCTCTCTCTCATTTATCTCTGTCTCTTCCTCTCTCTCTGTCACTTGTCTCTGTCTCTATCTCTGTTTTCTCTCTGTTTCTCTGTCTCTCTGTCTCTCTCTGTCTCTGTCTGTCTTCTCTGTCTCTCTCTTCTCCTCTCCCTCTCTCTTCTCTCTTCTTCTCTCTCTCTCTCTCCCTCTCCTCTCTCTCTCTTCTCTCTCTCTCTCTCTCTCTCTCTCTCTCTCTCTCTCTCTCTCTCTCTCTCTCTCGCTGGGTCGACGTGTAGTGTATGAAATGGTTCCCCATAAGCATTGATCGATCACGTTTGCAGAATGGGGAAATAATAGATCGAGGGTATTGTCAACAGCTGCTGATGGTTAGACTAAGAGAAGTATAAACATCTGCATATCGATACTTTGAGGGAATTCTAAAGAACAAAGGGCATGTTGGCTGAGTGGATAATACACTCGTCTTGTGTGTAAGAAGTTCGAGTTCAATTCCATGTTGGACAAGAACTGTTCCATCTTTTTATGTGAAAACTGTATGACAACAGCTCTGGTGTAATGAAGTGGTCATTCACTCATAAGGGTGACAACAAATAGTTGTTCGTAGAGATTTCTCAACACCCTCTCTGGAAGTGGAATTGTCACCAATTCTTACGGAGTGGTCCTTTATCATAATGGTGACAGCAATTTCTTGTTCACAGAGACATATTAACATCCTCTCTGGAACAGGAATTGTTACCGATTCTTACGGAGGGGTCCTTCACTCAAAATGGTGACAACAATTACTAGTTCACAAAAACAAAGTAACATTCTCCGGAACAGAAACGGTCACTGATTCCTCCTTCGAGAACGTTACCCCAAATGAACTCAGCGTCCCTGGAAGACCTTGGGGAAAAGGAATATCTCAGCCTGCAGCGGCTGAATGAAAAGCAGAGCAAAAACAGAACAAAAGAAAATAAAACAAAAAGTAAAAGAATGCCTTATATACGCAGGTTCAGTTTCATTTCAGTTTCAGTTTCTCAAGACGACGTCTCCGCGCTTGGTACGGATTCCATATGCACTAACGTCACAGGTGCCATGTGTATGTTGATCATGGCACAAGCCTTAATTTAAGCCTGCACATAAACCCTATGACCTGGCCAGGTCCTGAGGCTCTACCTAACCTATAATAGTTATTTTACCTAGTCTATGTGTTATACTGGTATTTTATCAGCCTGTCACTGGAACAATACTGGTTACATGTAAATAACACACAGCTTTGCGCAGTGGCGGTACCATAGCCGATGAGGTTTTACCCAGGCATGGTTTTGATAGTATACGCAGATACACAGAGGAGCAAATGATCACAAGATCTGAGACAATGCTCACGAATACTGCTCTATCTGTCTGCTCGATGTGTAAAGGAATTTACCCGTAAGTATTGATCGAACAACTTACAGAATAAGAAAATGACAGACTGAAAGAATTGTAAACAAATGCCGATGGGCAGATTAAGTAAAGTATAAACATCTACATATCAATAATTTCAGAAAATTCTAAGGAACAGACATAGCGGTGGCAGAGTGGATGGTACACCCACTTAGCATGTAAAAGGTTTCAGTTCGGTTCCCGGTTGAACAATACCTGTTGTGCCTTTTAACATGGAAACTATAAAACAGCTGTTTTGGTGGCCCTTCACTCATAATGACGACAACAATTATCGCTAATTGTTCAAAGAGACTTATCAACATCCTCTCTGGAACAAAGATCACTGGTTATTTCGTGAAAAACGTTGCCCAAACGTCCCTGGAAATCTTTAACGAAAACCAGTATCTCAGTCACGGACATAGACAAAGCAGCGACTGAAATAAACACAGTAAAACCTGAACAAAAGAAAACAAAACGAAAAACGAAACGAAACGAAGCAAAACAAAAGGTAATGTCGCGAGGGAGGTTCCAATTCGGTTCCTGGTCCGACAAGAACTGTTCTATCTCCTAATTGGGCAACTCGCAACAGCAAAAGCAAGAGCAACAGCAGCAGCAACAACAATAGCAACAGCAACAACAACAACAACCAATCAACCAACCAAACAAACAAACAAACAGCAAGAAACAAAAACCAACCAGCCTGTGTGCTGTAAAGTGGCCCTTTGCTCAAAACGATGACAACAATTACTTAGCCACAGAGAAATATGAAATCAACAATCCTTCTGGAAAATTGATTGCCATCGATCACTCTCTCCTCAGAGCACTGCCCCAAATGAACCCAATGATCCTGAAAGTCCTTGAGAAAAAAAAAAGAAATTCAATATCCCAGCCATAGAGGAGGCATCGTCTGAAAGAAACAAACAAACACACGCACACAAAACAAAAAAGTTAAGGTTAACACGTGCATGCACAGGGCCGCAAAATTTCCCATGATCTGAGATAGTTCTCATAAGTACTCCGTCTAATCGATCGTGACGTTGAAAATAAGGTTTCCCTGAAGCATTGATCGATCCCCTGGCGGCAGTGTGGAGAAATGATAGAAAAGATTGTACGCAGCCCGCAGATGGCTGGAATTAGAGGAGTATTAAGCATTTGTATCATATCAAGACGTGGAGAGATTTGTGAGGAAGGTATGTAATGATGGCCGAGTAGAATGTAAACTCACTTAAGATTCAAGAAGTCTTTGGTTTGATTGCTGGTTGGAAGATAAGAACTGTTCAATCTTATGAAGGACAACTGAAAAGAAAAGAAAGAAAGAAAGAAAGACAGGACGAAAGAACGAAAAAAAAAGGAAAAAAAAAACGAAAAAAAAAAGAAAGAACGAAAGAAAGAAAGAAAGGAAGGAAGAAAGGACAAAAGGACGAAAGACCGAAAAAAATCGAAAGAAAAAAGAATGGAGGAACAAAAGAAAGAAGGCAAGAAGAAAAGAAGGAAAGAAGAAAAGAAGGAAAGAAAGAAAGAAAGAGAAAGAAAGAAAAAAGAAAAAGATGAAGAAAAGAAAGAAAGAACGACGAACGAACGAGCAAAAGAAGAAAGAAAGAAAGAATGAATGAAAGAAAGAAAGGAACTAACAAAGAACAAAGAAAGAAGAACGACGGTTAGAAGAGAAAGAAGAAAGAAAGAAAGAAAGAACGACGAACGAACGAGCAAAAGAAAGAAGAAAGAAATGAATGAAAGAAGAAAGGAAACTAACAAAAGAACGAAAGAAAGAAAGAACGACGGTTAGAGAGAAGAAAGAAAGAAAGAAAGAAAGAAAGAACGGACGAACGAACGAGCAAAAGAAAGAAAGAAAGAAAGAATGAATGAAAGAAAGAAAGGAAACTAACAAAAGAACGAAAGAAAGAAAGAACGACGGTTAGAGAGAAGAAAGAAAAGAAAGGAGGAAGGAAAGAAAGAAAGAAAGAAAAAAAGGAAAAAATCGAAAAAAAGTAAGGAAAGACAGAAAGAAAGAAAGAAAGAAACAGCTGAGTCAATGGACTGCTTCAAGTCCAGGCTAGCCTCCCTCTCTAGAACCTGTAACAACCACCCCCCCCCCTAGCCCATCACCCACCCTCCCCCCTTGCCCTCCTCCTGACCACTACTCCCTAACCCCCCCCCCCCCTGCCATCCCTCCCAGTCATTTTTCCACCCCTGCCCCCCTCCCCCTGTTACTTTTTCACCATCACCCCCACCACCCCTCACACCTCTATCGGACCTAGCCAAGTAGCGGTGGTGAAGGCTGAGGCACTGCTAGTAGGGGCTTGACCCCGGGTACCTCCAAGGAAATCAGACTGGCTCAGTTGGAGTTGCGAAAATGTTCCAAATCCTCACAACAGTGCAATATTCGGCAATCTCCCCAAACTACAACAAAACCATCAGCAGAATGATGTTGGCCGTATGAAGGAAGAAAAAGAAGAACAAAGAAAGCTTCTGTGCAACAAAGTGGCCTTTTAATCATAATGATGAAGGCAGCTACTTAGCCATGGAAAACTCTCAAATCCTCTCTGCTGGGATAAGGATCGTCACTGATGATTCCTTCGATGATATCGTTCCATGTGAACTCATCGAACCTGAAGTCCTTGACGAAAAATGATACCCTAAGCACTAGGGATGAACTAGACGACAAGTCTTCACGTGCAATGCACAAAGTCTCGAAGGAACACACGATCTAAGACAATCCAATATCCCAGCCACAGACGAGGCATCGTCTGAAACAAACAAACAAACACACGCACGCACACAAAAAAAGCTAAGGTTACCACGTGCATGCACAGGGCTGCAAAGAATCCCATGATCTCTATATCTAGTCGATCGTGATGTTGAAAATATGCATTGATCGATCGCCTGGCGGCAGAGAAGATTGTAAGCAACCCGCAGATGGTTGGAATTAGAGGAGTATTAAGCATTTGTATCATATCAAGACGTTGAGAGATTTGTGAGGAAGGTATGTAATGATGGCCGAGTAGAATGTAAACTCACTTAAGATTCAAGAAGTCTTCGTTTGATTACTGGTTGGAAGATAAGAACTGTTCAATCTTATGAAGGGGCAACTGAAAAAAAAGAAAGACAGACAGGACGAAAGAACGAAAATAAAAACGAAAACAAAAGAAAGAAAGAACGACAGAAAGAAAGGAAGGAAGGAAGAAAGGACGAAAGGAAGACAGAACGAAAAAAAAATGAAACAAAGAAAGAACGGAGGAACGAAAGAAAGAAGGCAAGAAGGAAAGAAGGAAAGAAGGAAAGAAAGAAAGAATGAAGAAAAGAAAGAAAAAATGGACCAACGAACGAACGACCGAAAGAAAGAAAGAATAATAATAATAATGTTTATTTATATAGCGCATATTCCATGCAAACATGCTCACCAGCGCTTTACATTTCGCAAAACAAAAAATGTTCACAACTACGTATACAATGAGAAAACAACCACCACCAAAGCTACACAAGTAAGAAGATACATCAAAAACCACAGAATATTCAAGTTCAAACACTGACTTACGCAATGAAACAACAACAGACCTTTCATAATAATAATAATAACAATAATAATGAGCATTTATATAGCGCACAGTCCAAAAAATTGCTTCTGGCGCTTTACAAGTACACACACACACACACACACACACACACCGCACGCACGCGCGCGCGCGCGCACACACACACACACAAACACACACACACACAACATACACGATCGCAGGTTGTCAATATCATAAGCATAAAGAAGAAGCACCACGAAGAGGAGAAGTCAGCACGAGAACAGATGTGTTTTGAGTGAGGTTTTGAAAGAGGTAATAGACTCTGCGTGCCTGAGAGGAGTTGGTAGGGTATTCCACGTAGTGGGAGCCTGGTAAGAGAAAGATCGTTGGCCATACGTTTTTGTCCTCACAGAGGGAATGCGGAGAAGTCTAGTGTCAGATGAAGAGCGGAGAGAGCGAGAAGGAGTGTAAATGTGAACAAGTTCAGAGAGGTATTCAGGGCCAGTGCCAGAGACAGCATGGTAGGTCAGTGAAGAAATTTTGTAATCTATCCTGTCTGAGATGGGAAGCCAGTGAAGTGAGTGAAGCAAAGGAGAGACATGTTCAAATTTAGAGGACCTACAAACCAGACGGGCGGCATTATTCTGTATTCGTTAAAGAATGAAAGAAAGAAAGAAAGAAAGAATGAAAGAAAGAATGAAAGAAAAAAAAAGAAAAAGCAAAAGAAAGAAAGGAAGAAAGAGCGAAAGAAAGAAAGGAAACTTATGAAAGAACGAAAGAAAGAAAGAAAGAAAGTTAGAGAGAAAGAAAGAAAGAAAGAAAGAAGGAAGGAAAGAAAGAAAAAAAGGAAAAAAGGAAAAAAACCGAAAAAAGGAAGGAAAGACAGACAGAAAGAAAGAATGAAAGAAAGAAACAAAGAAACAAAGAAACAAACAAATAAACAAAGAAAGCTTCCGTGCAACAAAGTGGCCCTTTAAACTTAATAACGAAGACAGTTATTTAGCCACAGAAAACTCTCAACATCCTCTCTGCTGGGATAAGGATTGTCACTGATGATTCCTTCGATATTTTTAATATCGTTCCATGTGAACTCATCGAACATGAAGTCCTTGGCGAAAAATGATACCTTAAGTAATGGGGATGAAATAGACGACAAGTCTTCACGTGCAATGCACAAAGCCTCGAAGGAACACACGATCTAAGACAATCCAATATCCCAGCCACAGACGAGGCATCGTCTGAAAGAAACAAACATACGCACAAGAAAAAAAAAAAAGCTAAGGTTACCACGTGCATGCACAGGGCCGCAAAGAACCTCACGATCTCAGACAGTTCCCATAAGTATTCTATATCTAATCGATCGTTATGCTGAAAACAAGGTTCCCCCTTTAGCATTGATCGATCGCCTGGCGGCAGTGTGGAGAAATGAGAGGAGAGGATTGTAAGCAGCTCGCAGATGATTGGAATTAGAGGAGTATTAAGCATTTGTATAATATCAAGACGTTGAGAGAATTGTGAGGAAGATGTGTCATGATGGCCGAGTAGAAGGTATACTCATTTTCATTCAAGATGTCAGAAGTCTTTGTTTGATTCCTGTTCAGAAGATAAGAACTGTTCAATCTTATGAAGGGAGAACTCTGAAAAAGAAACAAAGAAGGAAAGAAAGTAAGATAGAAACAAAGAAAAGAAAGAAAGAAAAAAGAAGGAAAGGAAGGACGACAGAAAAAAAAACCGCAGGAACGAAAGAAAGAAAGAAAGAAAAGAAAGAAGAAAGAAGGAAAGATGGTACAAAAAGGAAGTAAACATAGAAAGGAAAAGAAAAGAAATAACGAAATAAAGAAAGACAGAAAGAAAGAAGGAAGGAAAAAAGAAGAAAGGAAGAAAAGTAGGAGAGAAAGAAAGAGGGAAGGAAAGAAAGAAAAAGAACGGACAAAAGATAGACGAAAAAAGAAAGGAAGGAAATTAACGAAGAAACGAAAGAAAGAAAGAAGAACAAAAGAAAGAAAAAAATGAAAGTAAGAAAGAAACAAGGGAAAAAAGAAAGAAAGAAAGAAAAAACAGACAAATAAACAAACAACCAACCAACCAAACAAACAAACAAAGCTTCTGTGCAACAGAGTGGCCCTTTAATCATAATGATGAGGACAACTACTTAGCAATAGAAAATTCTCAACATCCTCTGTGGAATAAGGATCGTCACTGATGATTCCTTCGATGATATCGTTCCATGTGAACTCATCGAACCTGAAGTCCTTGACGAAAAATGATACCATAAGCATTGGGATGAAATATACGAAAGGTTTCCTCGTGGCAATACACACGAAGCTTCGAAGAAGCACACGTTCTATGATAATTCTCATGAGCACTTTGTCTCTGATCAATGTTTCTTTATAGACAGGTTCTTCATAAGCATTGATCATTTACGTCACAGAAAAGAGAACACAGATTAAACAATCAATTCACTTCAATAACTGAATAAATGAATAAATAGACAAATAAACAAACATGCATACTGCATACATACATGCATACATACATGCATCATACATACATACATACATACAACATACATGGATCTGAGTACATACATACATACATACATACATACATATTACATATATACATACATACGTGCATGCATATGTACATGCATACATACATACATACACACAATCTACAACACATATACATACATACATACATACGTACATACATACTTACATACATACAAATACATACATACATACACACATATCTACCAACACATATACATACATACATACATACATACATACATACATACATACATACATACATATATATACATACATACATACATACATACACACTATCTACCAACACATATACATACATACATACATACATACTACATACATATATGCATACATACATACATACATGCATATGCTATTGTTATTTGTTTTGTTTGTTTTGTTTAAAGCCCAGCCGACAGCGTGGAGCCATATCAGGTCATGAATGAGTGAATGAATGAATGAATGAATGAATGAATGAATGAATGATGAATGAATGAATGAATGAATGAATGAACGAAAATAAATGAATAAATGAACGAATGAAAAGGAAAGAAAGAATAAAGAAAGAATAGATAAGTAAATAACAATAAATGAACAAATAGATAAATAGATAGATGAATAATAAATAAATAAATGAATAAATAAATAAATATAATAATAAATAGATAAATAAATAAATAAATAAATACATAAATAAATACATAAATGAATAATAAATAAATAGTAAATAAATAAATAAATGAATAAACAATAAATAGTAATAAAAGAAATTGATCGATTAATTATTGATTAATAATTATTAATATTAACTAATACGCTTCGTATCCGTGCATTCAGAGAATTAAACATTACTTTAGACCTCAGAGTTAGTTCAAGAGATGGAATCATCGCAGACCTGGAGTTAGTTCAACAGGGAATCATCGCACTGGACATGCATAACGTTCCAGCCAATCTGCAGACTTTGTCTTGCGGGCTTCAAGAGTGTCCAGAAGGCCTATGCGTGACAAGATCTTAAACGGAAATGAAGGAGGGTAAAGAAGAGACGGTACTCGGAAACTCTAAGCTGACACCACCGAAATCGTGTAAACGTTAAGACGGATAGCGATGAGGACAGGGTTTGTGTATGTGTGTGTGTGTGTGTGTGTGTGTGTGTGTGCGTGCGTGCGTGCGTGTGTGTGTGTGTGTGTGTGTGTGTGTGTGTGTGTGTGTGTGTGTGTGTGTGTGTGTGTGTTAATGTTTAATGTTGCAGGCTAGGATCGAACTCAGGATCTCAGATTCCGAGCCCACCGCCCCATCAAAATGAACGGCCAAGCTCTTTATGTAAATATGTTAAGGTCAATCAGGATTCTAAGAGCCCCAAGCAGCTGTGTATGCATAAATTGAGAGCGCTGTCAATAGATTTATTAAGAGACATCGATATATTCAATTAGTTTTAAACAGCTGCATATCCATGAATTCAGAGAAGTGTAAATGCAGAGAGATTAATACATTCGTAGGTTCTCAGGCAGCGGCACAATATTATCAATAAACTGAGTAAAATTGTCTTAACCCTTTGACTCCCACACCCTATCAACCAATTGCAAAAAAAATAACCTTTGACTCCCGCACCCTATCCACCACTGCAAAAAAAACACTTTGACTCCCACACACTGTCCCATCCAGCTTCCCCGAGAAAGCTGTGGACAGGGTGAAGGAGTCAAAAGGTTCAGTTTTGCTTTGGTAGCATGGTTGACAATGAAGGATGCTGGTGGCAGTGTGCGAGGGGTCAAAGGGTTAAACATTTGATGGAGCGAAGGCCCAGCGGATATTCAATGTAACCCTTTGCTACCGCATCCTGTCCACCAGCATCCTGCATTGTTAACCATGCTAGCAAAGAAAAAAAAACTGAACCTTTTGACTCCCTCACCCTATTCACCAGATTTCTCAGAAAGCTGGCGGATACGATGAAAAAGTCAAAGGGTTAAGGTTTTTTCTCTTTTTTTTTTTCAGTTGGTGGATAGGATGCAGGAGTCAAAGGGTTAGGATGCTTGGATGCAAAAGATCCAGAGTACGATGTTCTTCATCGAAAACATAGTTCCGATTGGACCCAACGACCGTTTAAGTCCCTGACGAGATCTACTGTGTTGTTGTTGTTGTTGTTGTTGTTGTTGTTGTTGTTGTTGTTGTTGTTGTTGTTGTTGTTGCATATTGACACCCCAGCGTAATCACGGTTAGGGACTGTCTTGGAGGACACAAGACATGATACCCTAGGCACCAATTTAAGGTCACCGTGCGTGGTTCATACGCAAAACAACACATGGCAGCATCAGTTTTAAGACAAGCCTCACAAACTCTTTGTTTGTTACCATTACTGTTATTTTTGTATAAAAACCCAGCCGGCCGCGTAGAGACAGATCAAGGTTATAACCGTTTCAAAACATACGCAATACTTCAACAGGGGAGAAAGAAAAAAAAGAAAGAAAGAAAAAAAAATTCAGTACGTAATCTATCAACGCATTCGTTCATATAATCTAAGGAGATGCCCCTGGCGTTGACCATTCCGTCCAATTTATCACACAGGCGATTTAAAACAAAAAACAACTGAATACAAGTTTAAACATAACTAAGGACACTAAAACATATCTAAAAACGAGCCTAAATTACCTAAAATTGCTTCTTTGATGGATGTATACGAAGAAGTTTCCTATAAGTATCGATCGATCATTATGCGGAGAGGAGGAGATAGACAATTGCCCCATGCACCAATTGAAGGTCACCGTGTACATATACAAAACAATAAAAGAACGCATCATCTAAGACAAGCCTTACAGACGCTTTACCTGATCGATGTATATGAACAAGCTCCCCCGTAAGTACCTATCGATTACTATGCAGTAAAGGAGGAAATACACTAGGACAATTGTAAGTAGGTACAGATCAGTGGCGATATAGTGAGAGAACTGCATGCAACTGTACATTTCGATAGATCGATTAAGAGACTTCTATGTTTACGTGTATATGATCAGGAAGTATCTCTCTGTCGAAACAACTGCAAAACTCGTTCTCTCCTTCATAATGTCTCGCATTGACTATTGCAATTCACTCCTGTCTGGTCTTCCTGCCTCCACCATTCACATCCTACAGCGCATTCAAAACAATGCTGTACGCCTTGTACTCAAAAAGAAAAAAGCTGACCACATATCTCCTCTCCTGGCACAACTTCACTGGCTCCCTGTATCAAAGCGCATACAGTACAAACTAGACACCATGTGCTACAAAAGCCTCAATAACGCAGCCCCCGATTACCTGTCAAGCCTACTTGAGATCTATGTTCCCTCACGTACCCTCCGCTCTGCCTCCGATCCTCTGACTTTTCGCTTTCCACGCACTAAGCTCAATACCTATGGTCCACGAGCCTTCTCTGTTTCTGGTCCACTCTCCTGGAACAAACTTCCTCTCTCAGTCCGTCAGCAACCTACTTTTGCCTCCTTCAAGTCCGCTCTCAAAACTCACCTTTTCTCCTCTGCATAAAATCCTAACCTCACTCAACCCCCCTCTGCAGCCTGTCTCCGCTCGGAGGGGAATCACTTTGTTTTAATATATAATTGTATATGATGTGCTCTCTGTGGTTTTCCATTGGTTTTATTCTTGCTTTTATTGCTTTTATTTTTTTCTCCCCATTTGTGGCCATGCATGTGTGTGTGTGTGTGTGTGTGTGTGTGTGTGTGTGTGTGTGTGTGTGTGTGTGTGTGTGTGTGTGTGTGTGTGTGTGTGTGTGTGTGCGTGCGTGCGTGCGTGCGTGTGTGCGTGTGTGTCTTTTCGGCGCTGGATTTGATTTTGTCGAGATTTGCGCTATATAAATATTGTAATTATTATGTATGCATGTGCGTACGTATGTATGTATGTATACGCTTAGATTTATGTATGTATGTATGCATGTATACGCTCAGCTTAGATTTATGTATGTAAGTATGTAAGCATGTATGTATGCATGTATACGCTCATATGTATGTAGGTATGTATGCATGTATACGCTCAGCGCTTAGATTTGATTTTGTCAAGATTTTGCGCTATATAAATAAAATATATTATTATTATTATTATATATATGTATGTATATATATTTATATATATATATATATATATATATATATATATATATATATATATATATATATATATATATATATATAATATTGGAAATTGTCAGCTGTTGTATGTGGATATATTGACATTCATACAAGACATTGTTCATGAATATATTGAAAACAGTGTAGATAGTTGTATGTCGATATATTGAGAAAAATGTAAGGAATTGTATTTCGATATGTTAAAACAACAGTAATCAATTGTATTTCGATATATAGGGAGAATTGTAAACAATCGTATGTGGATATTTTGAAAGATTTGTAAGCAGTTGCATGTGATTGAATCGGAAAAAAATTGTAAGCGGTTGTCTAAAGACAGATTGAGAGAAAAATAAGCAGCTGTAAACCGTTATATATTGAGAAAAATTAACGCAGCTGTACATGGATAAATTGAGAAAACTGTAAGCATTTGTATATATGGATAGATCGAGGAAATTGTAAGCTGTTGTGCATGGATAGATCGACAGATTTATAAACAGCTGCAAATGGATACGTTGAGAGACATTTATTCATCTGTATATTGATAGATGGAGAGATCTGTAAAAGAATTGAAAATGGCCAGATTGACAGAACCGCAAATAGTTGTATGTACACAGACAGAGAAAATTGTAAGCAGATGAATATGGACAGACTGAGACAATTGTAAACAGCGGTAGATAGATAATATCTTAAGAATTGTGAGCAGCTGTGCATGGGCAGATTGAGAGAACTGTAACCAGGTATAGCTAGATAACTTCACAGAATCTTAAGCAGCTGTATAGTGATAAATTCAGTAGGAATCAAAAACAGAACAGGTGGTTGGCGTGAAGACGCGATGGTTAAAACGTCCATGTCGCGAGAGATTCCAGTTTCAATGCCCTTCAATGAGGACAGAGCCCTGAATGAACTTTATGACCGTAAAGTATTTTCCCGAGAGTCATTCTCCCAGGTACAAACGAGGTAGTGCTTTTGTTGTAAACATGAAAACGAAGAATAGAAAGGAAGACACACAAAGAAAGCTAAGGTCACCCACCCCATATGCTTGCACAGAACTACTAAGAGTCGCGTGATCTTTAACAATCCTCACGAACTATTTGTCCGATCGGTGTATGTGTAGAAGGTTAGAACTCCATAAACATCGATCGTTCCATCCTGTACAATGGGAGAAATAGATCGAGAAAAACTTATCGATCAGTTCAGATAAATGTCAGCAGCTGACGGAACTATGGCTCAGTGGTTAAAGTACTTCATCTCAGATGCGAGAGGTTATATGTTCGAATCTTTACGACAAAGATGACAACCCCCATGCCCTTACCCACCATCCCACCACCCGGCTCCCTGGCATCCCTCCCCCCCCCCCCCCCCCCCGCCCAACCTCCTTTTTTTTCACTTTGGCGTTTTACGATATTTTGACTGCTAGTCTTTTTGAGTGAGACGGTGAATGGAGCTCCTCTGTTTAGCGCATGTAAACAAAACAAAATTAAAAGTCCACCAAGAAAGAGGTTCTCCTGGCAACCTTTTGTTTGATAGGAGAAAAACACCCATTATTATCAGCAAATCCATAAACAAACTGGCAAACAAAGAAAGTAAAACATGAAACAACCAGAACACTACTACAGCTACTGCATCTGTTGCAACTGCTGCTGCTGCTGCCGTTGCCGCTACTACTACTACTACTACTACTACTACTACTACTACTACTACACTACTACTACTACTACTACTACTACTACTACACAAATAATGATAATAATAATAGTAATAATAAAAATAATAATGAAATTAATAAGAGTAAAAAATATTGATAATAATAATGATAATAGTAATAATAATAATAATAATAATAATGATAATAATAACAATAATGATGATAATAGTAATAATAATAATAATAATGATAATAATAATATTAATAATAATAATAGTAATAATAATATAATACTCACTACTACTACTAATAATAATGATAATAATAATAATACCAATGATAACAATAATAACAATGCTGATGATAACGATGATAAGAAGACCACTAAGATGATATATACCATGACGACGACGAAGGAGAAGTATTAGAAGGAAAAGAAGGAGAAGGCGAAGGAGAAGAAGAAAAACAAGAAAAAAAACAAAAACAAGAACAAGAACAAGAAGAACAACAAATAACAAGAACAAGAACAACAACAAATAACAAGAACAAGAACAACAACAACAGCAACAAGAATCTGAAGAAGAACAAGAAGAACAAGAACAAGAAGAACAAAACAAACGAAGAAACCGCTAGTCGTTATCAAACATTAAACGTTGCAATTGATACACAAAGCTAGCAAAGCCAGAACAAGATTGAGGCAGCCGAAATGTGGTTTCTAAGAAGAATGTTGAGAGTTCCATGGACAGCAAAAGGAAACAAACGAGACAGTCTTGATGGAGGCGGACACAAGATCATTCATAAAGAAGATTAGGAAAAGACAGGCAACATTCATAGGCCATTTTATGAGGAAAAGGGAATTAGAGCACCTGATCACAACAGGGAAGCTGGAGGGAAAGAGAGCACCAGGTAGACCCAGGGAGAAAATATTGGACGGATTTGCAGGGTGGCTGGGGACAGAAAGGGCGGAAGATATACTTGCAGCGACAAGGGAAAGATACATATGGAGGGCCATGATCGTCAACGCCATGTGACAACAAAGCACACGATGATGATGATGATGACGATGATGATGGTGGTGATTATGATGATGATGATGATGATGATGATGATGAAGATGATGATGAATGAATGAATGATGAATGAATGAATGAATATGAATGAATGAATGAATGAATGATGAATGAATGAATGAATGAATGAATGAATCAATGAATGAATCAATGAATAAATCAATGAATGAATGATCGTCCAGGATGAGGGCTGGGGTTTTGCACTCAAAATATCAGACGTGCAATCCGCAGCTCTATCCACCCACCCAGACAACGACCCACTTTTCGAGAAAAATTCTAAACTGCTGTAAACTGACGGATTGAGA
>CM060310.1:29942394-29952394 GCA_030674185.1 Monoplex corrugatus
TCTTACCTTTCATATTTTTGCTTTTCTTTGTCCTTTGGCTTCATCTTCCCTGTCTGTCTCTGTCTTCTTCTACTTCTTCTCTTCTCTTCTCTTCTCTGTCTTTCTCTGTCTCTCCTCTTCTCTATCTCCTCTCCTCTCTCCCTTCTCTCTGTCCCTCTTCTGCCTCTCTCCTCCGTCTCCTTCTCTCTTTTTTTCTTCCCTCTCTTTTTTCTTCTCTCTTATCTCCTCTTTAGTCTCTCTTTCTCTGTCTCTTTCTGTCTCTGTCTGTCTGTCTGTCTTCTGTCTCTCTCTCTGTCTTCTCTCCTCTGTCTACTCTGTCTCTCTCTGTCTGCTGTCTTCCCTGTCTCTGTCTCTTCCGTCTCTGTCTCTGTCTCTTGTCCTCTCTCTGTCCGCCTGTCTGTCTCTGCTCTCTGCCTCTCTGTCTGCCTGTCTTTCTCTGTCTGTCTTTTTTCTCTCTCTCTCTCCTCTTTTTTCTCTCTCTGTCTCTCCCTCTTTCTCATCTCTCTCTCTCTCTCTGTCTCTATTTCTCAGTCTTCTGTCTCGTCTGTCTGTCTCTATCTCTCTGTCTCCTCTCTTGATCTTTCTCTCTCTCTGTCTACCTCTGTCTCTCTCTGTCTGTCTGTCTTCTGTCTCCTGTCTCTATCTCTGTCTCCCTGTCTCTGTCTCTGCTCTGCTCGTTCCTGCTTCTCTCTCTCTCTCTGTCCGCCTGTCTGTCTCTGCCTCTCTGCCTCTCTGTCTGCCTGTCTTTCTCTGTCTGTCTTTTTCTCTCTCTCCTCTCTCCCTCTTTTTTCTCTCTCTGTCTCTCCCTCTTTCTCAGTCTCTCTCTCTCTCTGTCTCTTTTCTCTCCTCTCCTCTGTCTGTCTTGTCTTCTCTCTCTCTCTCTCTCTCTCTTGATCTTTCTCTCTCTCTCTCTCTTCTTCTCTTCTGTCTCTCTCTCTCTCGTCTCTGCTCTGTCTCGCCTGCTCTCTCTCTTCTCTCGTCTCTCTTCTGTCCCCGTCGCTTCTGTCTCCTCGTCTCCTCTTTCTCTCGCTTCTCCTCCCTCTCTCTCTCCTCTCTCTCTCTTCTATTCTCAGTTTTCTGTCTTCTATCTCTCGTCTCCTCTCTGTCTTTTCTCTCTCTCTGTCTACTCTGTCTCTCCTGTCTGTCTGTCTGTTTCTTCTCTCTTCTCTGTCTCCCTGTCTCTGTCTCTGTGTGTGTGTCTCTCTCTCTCTCTGTCCGCCTGTCTGTCTCTGCCTCTCTGCCTCTGTCTGCCTGCTTCTCTGTCTGTCTTTTTCTCTCTCTCTCTCTCCCTTTTTTTTCTCTCCTGTCTCTCCCTCTTTCTCATCTCTCTCTCTTCTCTCTTCTCTCTTTTCTCATCTTCTGTCTGTCTGTCTACTCTCTGTCTCTCTCTCTTGATCTTTTCTCTCTCTCGTCTTCTCTGTGTCTGTCTGTCTGTCTGTCTGTTCTCTCTCTCTCTCTCTCTCCTCTCCTCCCTCTCTC
Source organism: Monoplex corrugatus (assembly GCA_030674185.1). Classification (NCBI taxonomy): domain Eukaryota; kingdom Metazoa; phylum Mollusca; class Gastropoda; order Littorinimorpha; family Ranellidae; genus Monoplex; species Monoplex corrugatus. The sequence continues at coordinate 29,943,874 of CM060310.1, forward strand.
TCTCCTCTCTCTCTCTCTCTCTCTCTCTCCTCTCTCTCTCCTTCTGTCGATTTCTCTCGCTCTCTCTGTCCTCCATACTTTAGTGTCGTTAGTGCATTGCCTTAAAGGAAGACGTCTCGCTCAATTATCGACCCTTAAAGATCATGGGTTGTTATGTGGGTGTGGGGATGGGGCTACAGGAGATGGAGGGTGTGCGTAGTGTGTGGTGGTGTGTGTGTGTTGTGTTGTGTGTGTGTGTGTGTGTGTGTGTGTAGTGTGTGTTTGTGAGTGTGTGTGTATGTCGTGTGTGTGTGTGTGTGTGTGTGTGTGTGTTGTGTTGTGTGTGTGTGTGTTGTGTGTGTTGTGTGTGTTTGTGTGTGTTTGTGTGTGTGTGTTGTTGTGTGTGTTGTGTGTGCCGGTGTTCGTGTGTGGTGTGTGTGTGTTGTGTGTGTGTCCTTCTTTCGTGTGTGTGCTCTGTTTCTCTTTGTGTGTGTGTGTGTGTGATGGTTTGTGTTGTGTGGTTGTTGTGTGTGTGTGATGTTTGTGTGTTGTGTGTGTGTGCTCTGTGGTGAGTATGTTTGTTGTGCTTCCTTTGTTGTGTGTCTTCCTTTGTGTGTGTGTGTAGTTTGTGTTGTGCCTTTGTGTGATTGTGTGTGTGTTTGTGTGTTGTGTGTGTGCCTTTGTGTGCTCCTTTGTGTGTGTGTCTTCCTTTGTGTTGTTGGGTGTGTCTGTTGTTGTCTGTGTGTGTGTCCTCTGTGTTCCTTTGTTTTTGTATGTGTGTTGTATTTGTGTGTGTATGCATGTATGTATGTGTGTGTGTGTGTGTGTGTGTTTATGTGTGTGTGTGTGTGGTTGTGTGTGTGTGTGTGTGTGTGTGTGTGTGTGTGTGTGTGTGTGTGTTTCTTTTACTTCTTCTCCTTCTTCTTCTTCTTCTTCCTTCTTTCTTCTTCCTCTTCTTCTTCTTCTTCTTCTTTCTTCTTCTTCTTCTTCTTCTTCTTCTTCTTCTTCTTCTTCTTCTTCTTCTTCTTCTTCTTCTTCTTCTTCTTCTTCTTCTTCTTCTTCTTCTTCTTCTTCTTCTTCTTCTTCTTCTTCTTCTTCTTCTTCTTCTTCTTCTTCTTCTTCTTCTTCTTCTTCTTCTTCTTCTTCTTCTTCTTCTTCTTCTTCTTCTTCTTCTTCTTCTTCTTCTTCTTCTTCTTCTTCTTCTTCTTCTTCTTCTTCTTCTTCTTCTTCTTCTTCTTCTTCTTCTTCTTCTTCTTCTTCTTCTTCTTCGTCTCCTTCTCCTTCTTCTCCCTTTTTATCATCACCATCTTCTCATTCTCTTCAATCGCTATCACGACCATTCTGACCGACTCAGAGACAGTAGGTAAAAACTTGGGTCCTATTTCCCTCAAATGCCACTTCTGACTGACCTGCGAACAGTAGGTGAAACTTAAGTAGTATTTCTCTCAGAGACCTGACCCCCCCATAGACTGTTTCTGTAGAGTACATTTCTCATCATTCGATTCTACCTCACACAGCCATGATGATATACAATATCAGGGACTTTTACCCCAGACGGTATGTGCAGTCAATTTGTCAGTGTTTATGTCTGTGGTAAAGTTTAATGTCTGTGTATATCTGGTGTTGCAAATGTCATGCGATGTGGCCAGATAGTTTTAGTAGTTGTGTGTGCGTGTGTGTGTGTGTGTGTGTGTGTGTGTGTGTGTGTGTGTGTGTGTGTGTGTCTGTGTGTGTGTGTGTGTATGTACTGTGTGTGTGTGTGTAATGTTGTGTGTGTGTGTGTGTGTGTGTATGTGTGTGTGCTCTTTTGTGTATGTATGTATGTGTGTGTGTTTCCTTTGTGTGTGCTCCTTTGTGTCTGTGTGAGAGAGAGACAGAGAGGTAAGTGTGTGTGTGTGTGTGTGTGTGTGTTGTGTGTGTGTGTGTGTGTGTGTGTGTGTGTGTGTGTGTGTGTGTGTGTGTGTGTGTTGTGTGTGTGTGTGTGTTGTGTGTGATGTGTGTAATCTTTTAATAGTCATTTTTTGCAATGAATACAGTTTTAAGACGGTGAGCATTTGCTTTTTTTTTCTTTTTGTTAAATTTTGTTTATCATGCTATATATGTACATATACACTTTTTTTGAGACCGATGAACTGTAGACTGTTCTTTGTTTCTTTGTTTTTGTTCTGGTTTTGTTTGTTTTCTTTTATGTTTTTGTTGCCTGTTTGTCTGTGTGCTGGCGCGTATATGTGTGTGTTTATTTCTTCATTCATTTGTTTATTTATTCATTCATTCATTCATTCATTCATGTATGTATTTATTTATTTATTCATTTATTTCTTTATTTATTTATATTCATTTTTATTTTTTATTCATTTATGCATTTATTTATTGATTTACATATTTTCTTCTTTTTTTTTTTGTATCTTGAGGAGCCTTCAGTGGCATGCCTATTTCAGAACGATAAGCTGATGACTTTAATCTAGATCTATACACATTTTTTTTCTTGACTATATTTATTTTAAAAGGAAGTGTCTATTTACCTGCCCTTCTTATTGAATTGACTTTTCTTGCTACATTTCCTGCTTATTTTCTGTATCTTCTTTACTGAATTTAAAACAGACATATCGACTTTTGAGACTACACGTGTGGCATAGAAATGGATGAACAACGAAATTCAGATCGAAGAACATTGCTGATTTTACTTGTTTTATCTTTTTGGTGAGAATCGAACAAGCTGATCTGTTGCATTATTTAAGGTTTTTTGTCTGTGCCCTCCAAAGGTACACTCAGACAAACAAACAAGAACATAAAATAAACACACAAAAAGAGAAATAGAGCAATACCCAATTGGTGTTGGTAGTTGGTGTGTGTGTGTGTGTGTGTGGTGTGTGGTGTGTGTGTGTGTGTGTGTGTGTGTGTGTGTGTGTGATTTTGTGTAGAGAGAGAGACACAGAGAGAGACAGAGACAGACATGGAGACAGAGACAGAGAGACAGAAACACAGACAGACAGAGAGACAGATGCAGCGACAGAGACATACAGACAGACCTAGAAACAGACAGACAGACAGACAAGGAATAGAATAGTCTCAGGAAAAAAAAAACCCACACAGGCTCACCACATACACACAGCCAGAGACATATACACAAACAGACAGAGAGACAGAGAAACAGAAAGACACAGAACGGACGTGGGAAGGGAGGACGAAGTAGGACAGACAGTTTTGCACTTGTTCACATCACAATCACTTGTTTTACTCCATGCAAGCCTCTTAGCTTTTGCATACAGACGGTGCCGACCGAACTAAGCAGCTCTCCCAGCTTTCTGCTGCTCTTGCCACACACCTCTCTTCTGTGCTGTGCCGTATGTAAATACTGTAGCTATGGAATTTTATAATACGCAGTTTGAATCATATACATTGAAATTACAGAGAACATGATAATTACAGAGAAGTATTGATAATTACAGAGAACATTTGTTGAAAGTGTGCTTGCTGTTTTTAAACCTGTATCGTGAAATTTCTTCCTAAACAGAGAGAGATAGAAGAGAGAGAGAGAGAGAGAGAGACAGACAGAGACAGAGACAAAGAGACACAGAAGAGAGAGAGACAAGAAACAGAGAGAGAGAGAACAGAGAAACAGAGAGAGAGAGAGAGACAGAGAGATTGAGAGAGTGAGAGAGAGAGAAAGAGAGAGAGACAGACAGACAGACAGACAGACATACAGACATACAGAGACAGAGACAGACAGTCAGAGACACACAGAAACCGATGGACAGACAGAGACAGAGATGCATACGCACATAGAAACATGCATAGATACATACGTATATAAACCATCTATCCATCATCCATCCATCCATTGAACATACATACTCATACATACATACACATACAACATACCATTATGCAAACATACATACATACATACACAATACAACATACATTCATTTATGCATAATACATACATATACATACATACTCAACATACAACAAAATACTAATACATACATACATTCATACATACATACATACATACACATACCACATCATACATACATACATACATACATACATACACCATACCCACATACATATATCATACATACATACATACACACTACCCACATACATACATACATACATACATACTACATACACACATACCATACATACATACATACATACATACATACACACATACCCCAACATACATACATACATACTACATACATACATACATACATACATACATACATAAGGTATAAACTCATCTTCCTATTTTTCATAGCATTTAGTGAGATGGGGTGTGTGTGTGTGTGTGTGTGGGTGTGTGTGTGTGTGGTGTGTGTGTGTGTGTGTGTGTGTGTGTGTGTGTGTGTGTGTGTGTTGTGTGTTGTGTGTGTGTGTGTGTGGTAGTGTGCGCTACACCCATTATTTTTTGTTTAGTTTGTTTCGTTTTGTTTTGTTTTTGGTCCCATTTTCTACGCCATCTTAATGGCCACATAAAAGTTGTCACAGTTTTTATAATGCAAAGCTGATGATGACGATGAGAATGATAAACACAATGCTAGAGTTCCATTCACAATTGAGACTTCGTCACAGGGCTATACTCTACCTACACTATCATGATATATCCGGGTGACACCCAGGCTGGAGAGATACAGACACCTGTGGTGTTAGCAATGACACATCCGTGAAGTGGAAGAGACCAGACTGTGTGGTCCCAGCCTTCCCAATGAACCCATAGCACGCTCAGCTCGTGGTAAGGATCAGTTGGAGCTGAGAAAACAAACAAAAAAAAAACCAAAAAAACGCGAAGGTGAATTTTGAAGGGACTGATGGTGATCCGAACCCACAACCTTCCAATCAGTAGTCCGTTGTATTAACCATTACACCTCTCTCTGTACCACTGTGTCTCTGTCTCTGTCTCTGTCTCTGTCTCTGTCTCTGTCTCTGTCTCTGTCTCTGTCTTTGTCTCTGGTTGGTTGATTACAATTATGTTTTCTCTGTGTGCCTGTTCATCGCTGTTTAGTAAAGTGAATTGATTTTTTTTCCCGTGCTAATAAGCCTTGTAATTACCTTACGTCTCTTCTGTTCCTCTCTCTCTCTCTCTCTCTCTCTCTCTCTCTCTCTCTCTCTCTCTCTCTCTCTCTCTCTCTCTCTCTCTCTCTCTCTCTCTCTCTCTCCTCTCTCTCTCTCATTTTCGTCATCGCAACATTGTGAACTAATCGTCCCAGTATGTGGCCCTCCAAGCCCTGCTCTGAGTGTGACCTCATTTTCTGTGGTTATTCATGTGTGTTTGCAAAACCGAAAGGACAGGCGTGGGCATAGGAGTGGTACTGTGGTACAGAACTTGGGTTAGGGTTTGTGTGTCCTAATCTCCATTTTGAGACAAGAAACTTTTCTAGCTGTCTGATTGTCCATCTCTGTTTCGCTGTCTGTGTGTCTGTCTGTCTCTGTTTGTGTCTGTCTATGTCTCTGTCACGGTTTCTGTCTCTGTCTCTGTCTGTCTGTCTGTCTGTCTCTCTCTCTCTCTCTCTCTCACTTGTCTTTGTCTCTGTATCTCTCTCTCTCTCTCTCTCTCTCTCTCTCCTCTCTCTCTCTCTCTCTCTCTCTCTCTCTCTCTCTCTCTCTGTCTTCCGTTCTTTTTTCCCACTCATCTCTTTCGCTTTAATCGTTATACACATACATGTACCATCATCATCATCGTCTTCATCATCATCTTCTTCTTCTTCTTCTTCTTCTTCTTCTTCTTCTTCTTCTTCTTCTTCTTCTTCTTCTTCTTCTTCTTCTTCTTCTTCTTCTTCTTCTTCTTCTTCTTTTTCTTCTTCTTTTTCTTCTTTTTCTTCTTTTTCTTCTTCTTCTTCTTTTCTTCTTCTTCTTCTCTTTGTCTTCTTCATGTCTGTCTCTATGTCTGTCTTTGTCTGTCTTTGTCTGTCTGTCTGTCTGTCTGTCTCTCTCTATCTATCTCCTCTCTCTCCCTCCCCTCACTACCTCTCTACTTCTCTCTCTCTCCCCCCCTCTCCTCTCTCTCTCTCTCTCTCTCTCTCTCTCTCTGTCTTTCTATTCTTTCTATATGTTTCTCTTTTCAACTGTCTCCATGTTTGTCTCAATATATATATATATATATATATATATATATATATATATATATATATATATATATATATATATATATATATACCGTCCGACTCTGTCTATATCTTCCTCCGTTTCTCTCTGTCTGTGTCTTTCTCTTCTTTTTCCTCATTCACCCCCTTTCCTCCCCTGCCCTTACCTTCCTGTTTTTCCCCAAATTGTCTTTCGTTTACGCTAGAAGGTCGTACCAAAAGGGCAAGTATTTCGGGTCACAAAATAGTTCGCCATTAGCAGGAACTTGCTGACACTGGTGTCTGGCAGAGACACGTATATTTCAGTCTCCGCCTCTGGTCATAACCTTAGGTGACTGTTTCGCCGATGTTGCCCGTGACTATGATAGTAGCAGTAGTAGTAGTAGTAATAGCAATGGTAGGCTAGTGGTAGTAGTAGTAGTAGTAGTAGTGATGGTGGTGGTTGTGGTGATGGTGGTGGTGGTGGTGATGAAGTTATTGATGCCGGCGGCTGTGGCAGTAGTGTCAGTAGTGGTGCTAGTAGCTCTTGTGGTAGTACTAATAGTTGCACTTTTAGTTGTAGTAGTAGTAGTAGTCCAGAGAAATAGTGGCTGCAGCAACAGCAACAGTAGTAGGAGTAATTGCGGTGGTAGTGATAGTAATGTTGGTGGTTATGGTGTAGTTGTTGTTGGTGGTGATGGTGGTGATGCTGGTTGTGGTGGTGGTGGTTGTGTTGTTGGTGGTGGAGGTCTAGTTGTTGTTATTGTTGTCGCTGCTGCTGCTGCTCTTGTTGTTGCTTAAAACGAAACAAACACAAAACGAAAAAAAGAAATCAGATGTTTGAAAATGTCTATCAATCTAGCGTTTATAAGCAATAATCGTGCAAGTTTTATGCAGTTAGGTCACAGATTTGATTGTTTGTTTGGTTGGTTGGCTGGTTGTTTTCTTTGGGGTTTTTTTGTTTTTTTTTTGTTTTGTTTTTGTTTGTTTGTTTCTTTGGTTTGGTTTGGTTAAGATTGTTTTTTTTCTTTTGTTTTCATACAGATCCACTGCAAAACAAGTGCAAAATTTCGTGAAATACTCATGTTAACGACATTTGAAACAGTGTGACAGTTTCAGTTTCAGTTTCACAAGATAATGCCCCCGCGCTCGGAATGAATTCTGTATGCACAGAAGTCACTGAAGCCATTCGATGGAGACGATCCAAATGTGCAAGGCACAAACCTTTAGCTTACACATAACCACAAGAAGAAAAAAAAAAGAACGATGCATGCCTGAAAGTCGAATCTACAAGTATTGTTTTATGACAGTAGCCTTCTGATAACTGAGCTAATGGGCCACTCTAATTTAGTGGCCCCTTCCGAGGTTTGACCTATAACCCCGCCCTATGAGCATGGCACTCTGATATCTGAACATTATGACATCGTTGCTGAAGAGTTCTGCTGAGTTCTATAAAGCCAAACCCACGTACAGGTCCACAGAAAAACGTCTGTATCGTACGCTGTATTATTACATGGTACCACCGCGTGTAGATAGCCGCGACTTTTACTACTCTAGTTTTTCAGCTTGCCTATCATTGATACAATTCTGCTCCTTCTAACCCTTTGATTCCCTCACCCTATCCGCCAAGTGCAAAAAGAAAAAATAAACACTTTGACTGCCTCACCCTATCCACCAGTTTCCTGTAGGAAGCTAGAGGATAGGGTGAGGATGTCAACGGGTTAAGTTTTTTGCTTTGCTAGCCTGGTTTTCTAAGAAGAATGTTGAGAGTTCCATGGACGGCAAAGAATACAAACGAGACAGTCTTGATGGAGGCAGACACAAGAAGATCATTGATAAGGAAGATTATGAAAATGAATGCAACATGTATAGGCCATTCTATGGGGAAATGGGAATTAGAGCACCTGGTCACGACATGAAAGCTGGAGGGAAAGAGAACACCAGGTAGACCCAGGGAGAAAATATTGGACGAACTTGCAGGATGTTGAGAACAGAGATGGTGGAAGATGTGTTTGCAGCGACAAGGGATAAATGTGGAGGGTCATGATCGCCAACACCATGCGGCATGATGATGATGATGATGATGCGGCGACGACGACGACGAAGACGACGAAAGACGACGACGGCGAAAGACAACGACCACGACGACAACGACGATGACGATGATGATGATGATGATGATGATGCTGATGATGATGATGATATGATGATGATGATGATGATGATGCGATGATGATGATGATGATATGAGATGATGATGAGAGGTAGTGGTTATACAAGAAGCTGCAACAGCAGTAACAAAAAGAGCAAAAGCTATATTTTTCTTGAGAAAAAAAAAAAGGAACCTTCTTTTGGTAGACGTAGACATATGGCAGAGAAAGAGAAAGAAGAAAGGCTGAAGAGATATGGAAATAGGATTAGCAGCAACGCCCTCGTCACCATCGTCAACACCCATATTCAACACTAGCAAT
>CM060310.1:29972394-29977394 GCA_030674185.1 Monoplex corrugatus
AGAAAGAAAGACAGACAGAAAAGGACACTAAACAGAAAGAAAGAACAGACAGAAAAGGACACTAAACAGAAAGAAAGACAGACAGAAAAAGGACACTAAACAGAAAGAAAGAAAGACAAGAAAGAAAAGGACATTAAACAGAAGAAAGAAAGACAGGACAGAAAAGGACACTAAACAGAAAGAAAAGAGAAGACAGAAAAGGACAATAAACAGAAAGAAAGAAAGACAGAAAAGGACACTAAACAGAAAGAAAGAAAGACAGAAAAGGACACTAAACAGAAAGAAAGAAAGACAGAAAAAGGACACTAAACAGAAAGAAAGAAAGACAAGAAAAGGACACTAAACAGAAAGAAAGAAAGAAACAGAAAAGGACACTAAACAGAAAGAAAGAAAGAAGAAAAGGACACTAAACAGAAAGAAAGAAAGACAGAGAAAAGGACACTAAACAGAAAGAAAGAAAGACAGACAGAAAAGGACACTAAAAAAAGAAAGAAAGAAAGAACAGACAGAAAAGGACACTAAACAGAGAAAGAAAGAAAGACAGACAGAAAAGGACACTAAACAGAAGAAGAAGAAAGACAGACAGAAAAGGACACTAAACAGAAAGAAAGACAGACAGAAAAGGACACTAAACAGAAAAGAAAGAAAGAGAAGAAAAGGACACTAAACAGAAGAAGAAGAAGAAAGGACACAAACAGAAAGAAAGAAGAAAGAAGGACACTAAACAAAAGAAAGAAAGAGGACAGAAAAGGACACTAAACAGAAAGAAAGAAAGACAGAAAAGGACACTAAACAGAAAGAAAGAAAGACAGAAAAGGAAACACTAAAACAGAAAGAAAGACAGTACAGAAAAGGACACTAAACAGAAAGAAAGACAGACAGAAAAGGACACTAAACAGAAAGAAAGAAAGACAGAAAAGGACACTAAACAGAAAGAAAGACAGACAGAAAAGGACACTAAACAGAAAGAAAGACAGAAAGAAAAGGACACTAAACAGAAAGAAAGACAGACAGAAAAGGACACTAAACAGAAAGAAAAGAAGAAGAAAAGACACAAAAGAAAGAAGACACAAAAAGACAAACAAAAAAAGAAAAACAGACAGAAAAGGACATTAAACAGAAAAGAAAGAAGAAGAAAAGGACACTAAACAGAAAGAAAGAAGACAGACAGAAAAGGACACTAAACAGAAAGAAAAAAAGAAAGACAACAGAAAAGACACTAAACAGAAAGAAAGAAGACAGAAAAGGACACTAAACAGAAAGAAAGAAAGAAAGAAAGAGGCACTAAACAGAAAGAAAGAAAGACAGACAGAAAAGGACACTAAACAGAAAGAAAAGAAAGAAGAAAAGGACACTAAACAGAAGAAGAAAGAAAGACAGAAAAGGACACTAATCAGAAAGAAAGACAGAAAAGGACACTAAACAGAAAGAAAGAAAGAAAAGAAAAGGCACTAAACAGAAAGAAAGAAAGAGACAGAAAAGGACAACTAAACAGAAAGAAAGAAGAAAGAAAAGGACACTAAAAGAAAGAAAGAAAAAAAGAAAGAAAAGGACACTAAACAGAAAGAAAGAAGACAGAAAGGACACTAAAAGAAATAAAACTAGAAAAAAGACAGAAAGAAAGAAAAGGACACTAAACAGAAAGAAAGAAAGGACAGAAAAGACAAAAGAACAGAAAGAAAGAAAGACAGAAAAGGACACTAAACAGAAAGAAAGAAAGAAGAAAGGACACTAAACAGAAGAAAGAAGACAGAAAAGGACACTAAACAAAAAAAGAAGAAAAAAGGACACTAAACAGAAAAAAAGAAAGAAAAAGACACTAAACAGTAAAAAGAAAGAAAGAAAGAAAGAAAGACAGAAAGAAAAGGACACTAAACAGAAAGAAAGAAAGACAGAGAAAAGGACACTAAACAGAAGAAAGAAAGACAGAAGAAAAGACACTAAACAGAAAGAAAGAAAGACAGAAAGAAAAGGACACTAAACAGAAGAAAGAAAGACAGAAGAAAGGACACTAAACAGAAAGAAAGAAAGACAGAACAGAAAAGGACACTAAACAGAAAGAAAGACAGAAGAAAAGGACACTAAACAGAAAGAAAGACAGACAGAAAAGGACACTAAACAGAAAAAGAAAGACAGAAAGAAAGGACACAAACAGAAAGAAAGAAAGACAGACAGAAAAAGAAAGAAAGACAGAAAGAAAGAAAGACAGAAAGGACACTAAACAGAAAGAAAGACAGACAGAGAAAGACAAACAGAAAGAAAGAAAGACAGAAAGAAAGGACACTAAACAGAAAGAAAGAAAGAAAGAAAGAAAGAAAGAAAGAAAGAACTAAACTAAAAGAAAGAAAGAAGGAAAAACCCCTAAAAATAAAGAAAGAAAGAAGAAAAAAAAAAAAAAAAAAAAGACACTAAACGTAATAAAGGAAAGAAAGAATGAAAACAGAATTAGAAGGAAGGTGGACAAACTAAAAGAAAATCATAGCACCAGGTCGCTGTGGCATTGTTAGCGCAATGGATTCTGACTGGAATGTTGTGGTTCCGAATCCCTCTCAGTCTTTTAACACTCTTTGATTGATTGACTGATTGATTGATTGATTGATTGATTGATGATTGATTGATTGATTGGTTGATTGATTGTTTGATTGATTGATTTTATTTATTTATTTATTTATTTATTTACTTATTTTCTATTTTTCATTTTTATTTATTTATTTATTTATCATTTATTTATTCATTCATTCATTTATTCATTTATTGGTATTTTTGTATTCATCCGCTCCTAGTTGAGCGTGCTATGAGTTCATTGGGAAGACAGGAATCACACAATCGAGTCTTTCCCACTTCACGGATGCCTCAAGGCCTGACCAACACTACAGGTGTCTGTATCTCTTGAGCCTGGTTGAAGCCAGGGTTATATCATAATGGCAAGCGTAGAGTACAGCCCTGTCACGCAGTCTCAATGCTGAAACTTGCTGCATAGGACTCCACAGCATCATGGTTATCATATTTATCGTCACCATCATCGAAACATGATCAAAACTGCCTCTAGCAACTTGGCCATATAGGAAGAGTAGAAAATGGGGCAAACACAAGCGATTGCAATACAAACAGCCTAAATGCGATGATCCTTAAAAGCAGAAAAAAATCAAAAGGAAGAAAGGAAGCAAGGAAGAAGGAACAAACAAAAAATGGAAGAAGGAAGGAAAAAAGAAATAATGCGAAACGAAAAGTATACAAAGCTCTCTGTTGTTGTAAAGTTTAACATAAGTTGCTTAGGAGTTCAGCGAAAAGTAAACGCCTAAAGAGGATACAAAAGCGAAATCTTAAAAAAAGTAAGAAAAATGAAAAGATTAAAAAAAAATTAAAAAAATTAAATGAAAAACAGAAGAAAAAAGGGAAGTAAGGAAGATAGAAAGAAAGAGAGAAAGAAAGAAAGAAAAGAAAGAAAGAAAGAAAGAAGAAAGATAGAAAGAAAGAAAGATAGAAAGAAAGAAACTTAATAAAACGTAAATTTGATTATACTTCTTCGAATGCTTAGTTCTAACGTCATTCATAATCTCTCTGTCTCTGTCTATCTGTCTCTCTGTCTGTCTCTCAGTCCCTGTCTCTGTCTCTGTCTGTCTGTCTGTCTGTCTGTCTCACTCTCTCTATATATATCTTTCTCTCTGTCTTTGTCTCTGTCTCTCTGTCTCTGTCTCTCTCTCTCTCTCTCTCTCTCTCTTGCTGTCTCTGTGTCTGTCTCTCTCTCTCTCTGTCTCTGTGTCTCTCTCTCTCTGTCTGTCTGTGTGTGTGTGTGTCTCTCTCTCTCTCTCTCTCTCTCTCTCTCTCTCTCTCTGTCCCCTCTTCTCTATGTGTCTGTGTGTCTCTGTGTCTTTTTGTTTTCTGTTCTTATTTACTTTAGTTTTGTTTTGTTTTTCGTGGCTTATCCCTCCCTTTGAGAATGTTGCTCTGCCTCAGTGATAGTTCGCTAGCACCTCTGCGACAACTCCAGTTATCGCTGAAATTGTTGGAAGTGTTAAGGGAACAGAAACAAACAAATAAACAAACAAACAAAGAAACAAACACAGGAATAACACAACGACAGAAAGAAAGAAAGAAGGAAAGAAGGAAAGAAAGAAAGAAAGAAATTAACAAGCAAACAAACAATGAAACAAACACCAGAATGAAACATTGACAGAAAGAAAGAAAGGAAAAAAGACAGGAATGAAGAAAGAAAGAAGGAAAGAAAGAAAGGAAGGAAGGAAGGAAGAAGGAATTAAGAAAGAAAGAAAGAAAGAAGTGAAGGAAGGAAGGAAGGAAGAAAGGAAAAAAGAAAAAAAAAAGAAAGAAAGAAGGAAAGAAAGAAAGAAAGAAAACAAGAAAGAGAGAAAGGAGGAAGGAAAGAACAAAAAGGAGGGAGAGAGAGAAAAAGTGTGGGGGGGGGGGGTTATAAAGAAACAGTGGGAGAGAGTAATTACGATAGTGACACTGGATCACTCTTGTTCCTGATTCATTCTTCCAGATTCAGTTGACTAACAGTAATGTTTCACAATATGCATTGAAACCTGTATACAATATCTTAATGGGCTATTCAAACAAACGAAGAAGCAAATTAAAAAAATAATAAACAGCAAATAACAACAATCAGAACAACAACCACAATACAATAATAACTACAACGAAGAAAGACAGACAGATAAATAGAGTGACAGTCAGATAGTAAGGAAGGAAGAAAGAGAGAAAGAAAGACAGACAGAGAAAAAGAACGAAAGACAGAAACACAGAAGGAAGAAAGAAAGAAAGAAAGAAATTTAGAAGGAAAGAGAGAGAGAGAGAAAGAAAGAAAGAAGGAAAGAAAGAAAGAAAAAAGAAATTAGAATGAATGAATGAATGAATGAATGAATAAATGGATGAATGAACGAACGAATGAATGAATGAAAGCTTTACATGAAATGACCATAACAATAGCAAAAGAAAATGCTCGCTCTTGAATCACTATTCAAATGTCCATTGCCTAGCAG
>CM060310.1:29984894-29987394 GCA_030674185.1 Monoplex corrugatus
TCTAGGAAAATAGCTTTTATGAGGAAGAATACCCACCTGCAAGTTTTCTTCATACTTTTTCTCTGTTTTTTTTTTTTGTTCCTGTAATCTCCCCCTCCTCCCCCCCCCCCCACCACACACACACACACCCCTGAACCCACCTAGCCGCACCCCCCCCCCCCCACCTCCATCCCCCGATTATACCGGTCGTCTGTTCGTCCGTATTCTACCCGGGTTAGATGCGTGCGCCATCGCTCAATATTGTACCCGGCGAACGAGCGACGAACGAGTATTATTCTGTGGACAAAGAAATCCCGCTAGGAAAAGAAGGGCCGTTACTCGCTTGCTCGCTACCTCGAGCTCTCATGATGACCCATTGTGGAGAGAGAGTGGGTGTTCTTTGCGGACATTTTCATTGATCCGGATTAAGCTTTTTCTTTGTTTGTGTTTTTTTGTCTTTCTCTTTTTTTTTTTTTTTCATTGTGGTTTTTGTTTGTTTTTTCGTCTTTGCTTCTGGTTTTTTTTTTTTACGTTGACTTTCACACAAAATTAAAGAATAAAAGTGAATGTGTGAAGATTGATAGAATGGAGGGGTTTGTTTAGAATGTGTGTGTGTGTGTGTGTGTTGTGTGTGTGTGTGTGTGTGTGTTGTGTGTGTGTGTGTGTTGTGTGTGTGTGTGTGGTGTGTGTGTGGTGTGTGTGTGTAGTGTAGTGGAGTTGAGAGAAAAGAGAGAGAGAGAGAGAGAGGTGAACAAATGTGTTTTATTGTGGTTTGAAAAGAAAAATGCTCGTTGCCTGCTGTTTTTTTTTTTGTTGTCTTCCTGTCATTCTTTGTTTATTTCTGTTTCTTCTTTTCCTTCCTTTTTTTTTTATTCTTTTTCTTTCTTTCGTTCTTTCTTTCTTTCTTTCTGTAACACTCTTTCAGACTTTTATTTTATTTTATCCTTGCACAAGGCTCGTATTGTGTAGTTTAAATCAGATAATTTCTGGGGGGAAGAGGAGAGGAGGATTAGATAAGTTGATATGCTTCGGAAAAATAAGAGAGAAGGAGACAGACAGTCAGACAGCAGACAGACAGAGAGGTCGTTGTGTGTGTATGCGCGCGAGCGTGTATGTGTGTGTATGTGTGTCTGTATGTGTGTGTATGTGTACGTGGTGTGTGTGGTATGTGTAGTGTTTGTGTATGTGTGTGTGTGTGTGTGTGGTGTGTGTGTGTGTGTGTGTGCGTGGATGTGGTGCGAGAGTGGTGGGAGGCAGTGTGATTGTCTGGTTGTTGCTGTTGTTGTGTGGTGGTGTTGCTGCTGCCCTACTTGTGCTGCTGATTGCTGTTGTCAGTCTCATATCTGATCTGTTTCTTCTTCAAGTTTTGTCATGCAGACAGACAGACAAACACACACACACACACACACACACACACACACACACATACACTCACACACACACACACACACACGACTCAGAGAGAGAGAGAGAGAGAGAAACAGACAGACAGACAGAGAAAGACAGACAGAGACAGACAAACAGTGAGAGGGAGAGAGGGAGAGAGAAGAAAGAGACAGAGAGAGAGAGAAAAGACAAGAGAGAGAGAGAGAGAGACAAAGAGAGAGAGAGAGAGAAGAAGAGAGACAGAGAGAGAGAGAGAAACATACACATAGCGCCGTATAAATGAAGATATCTGTAGATTGCTTAGCACTTACATGATTCCAGTCTTTCTGTGGGCTGCCACAAGGTACCTGCAAAATGTTATTTATATTGCTATTTTTGTTTAGATTTCAGCCGACTGCGCATAAGCCAGATCACAGCTATAACGGTTTTAAAGCATACACAATACTTCAACAGGAAAGAAATGAAAAGAAACTTAAATACACACAGCAATGCATTCTGGCACATAATCCAAGGAGATGCCCCTGGCATTGACCATTCCGTGCAATGTATCACATAGGGGTTAAAAAAAAAAACATACCTGAATACAAATTTGAACACAACTAAAGACACTAAAACACATAAATGGAGATCTAAATTGTCTAATATTGTTCCTGCATATCACTTTTTTTCTGGAGGCTAACATGTGTTTAATATAATATATGTACCCAATTATCAATCCTAAGAGAAAGTACATAAGATTTTTTTCGAACACTTACAGATGGATGGACCAGCGAGGCAGAAAATGATAGGAAGAAATGGCAGAAAGCAACGGAACAAATTAGAAACAAAGAGAGTGACAGAAAATAAGGAAATTTCTAGCACAGAACTTCCAGAAGGTGGGGGATACTGTTTATACTGAAAGAGCCCTCGGCATCCCTGCGGGGGGACCTGCACATAAGAAAAGTCAGAGACGGAATGGCTGTAAGTAGAAAGTGGTATTGGAGTGGGGTGTGTAGCAACGAGATGGTACTTGTGTGACTGAACACTTTACTGATTGAATGAAAGCTGGGAAATCAAAGACACAGAGACAGAGACAGAGAGAGAGACAGACAGACAGAGACAGAGACAGAGACATAGACAGAGAGACAGAGACAGA
>CM060310.1:29994894-30012394 GCA_030674185.1 Monoplex corrugatus
GTCTGTCTGTCAATGTGTCTGTCACTCTGTCTGTCTGTTTGTTTGTTTTTCTGTCTCTAAGTGAGTGAAATGTGTCAGCAAGGATTCCTTATCACTCTTTGAGGATCGAGTTTGCTTTTACTAAACGTGGTTCTAAGGTTCATTCTCATAACCCATAGGACTGCGTAAGCGTCGTTGGTCTTGTGGTAGAATATTGGCATGAGGTATGGATGATCCTTCCGGATTTCCTCCCGTTGGGGATACCTTGGGGCTCTTTCAGTATAAATAGTATCCTCATCTTCTGGAAATTCTGTGCTAGAAATGTCTTCTTTTCTATCACCTTCTTTGTTTTCTTTCTTGCTCCGTTGCTTTCTGTCATTCGTTTTTCCTTGTTATTTTCTGTCTTGCTGGTCCATTCACTTGTTATATGTTCGATAAAGCCTTACATACTTTTTCTTAGGATTGATACCTGTCCTGTGTGCATCTTTGGCTCACAGTTTGGAATTTGTGTGCTACATATTTCTTCTTTTCTGTCAGCCTCTTTGTTTCTCCCTTGCTCTTTTGCTTTCTGTCATTTCTGCCTTTTGTCTGTCTTGCTGGTCCAATCACCTGTGTGTGTGGTCAATAAAGCCTTACATACTTTCGCTTGGATCAACTATTTTTTAAAAGTCTAACTTTCAGGTCATTTGGTATGCCTCTGTCTTTCCAGATGTTGTTGAGTCGGACCATTTTTTGCTTTGCCATTCCAATTCTTATGTTGATGTCTTTGGAGCAGGTTAAATCATCCGTTTTTGACGGAGCCAAGATATTTGAAATCCTTAACATTTTCCGAAAGAACTGTGTTAATTAAGATGTCATGACTGTTTTCAGTGTCTTTGCCTTTCAAATGTAGCGCTTTTGTTTCCTTGGCGTTCAAGTTTAGACTAGCACTTTTGCCTGCTGCATCTACCTATATAGAATTCTTTTTGTGCTGGTAATGTTGTCTGCCAACAGCGCAGTGTCATTGGCATAGCTTAGGTTTACAAGATTGTTTCCTTCCATCTTTATGCCCATGCCTTCTTTGTCAGCATCTTTCATGACATGATAGCCACCCAAAATTGGATTGGACTATGGATTGCATTAATTTGTTTCTATTCTTATTTTCTTTACATGAAATGTCACCGCTCTCCCAAGGGAAAGAATGTCACCATAATATGGCACACCAGTTTGTTTTTCGTTTTGTTGTTGCTGTTGTTGTTGTTGTTTTTGTTGTTGTTGTTGTTGTTTTCTTATTTGTTGAGTGTGCTTTGGGCTTGTTGAGAAAACTGGGACCACACGGTCGAGTCTTATCCACTTTATGGATGCGTTATTGAGGATGCTCCTCAAATGTCTTGACCAATACATCAGATGTGTGTGTGTGTGTGTTTCTCTAGGATTATTGACACCGGGAAAAATCGTGAAAGTAAATTGTGTCACGCAGTCTCCACCCAAAATAGACCTCCGACATAGATAGCTCCATCACCATCATCTCCATTTTCCTCGTCATCATCATCATTGTCATCATCATCATCATCATCATCATCTTATCATCAATCATCATCATCATCATCTTGTGCCCTGCCGCATGGTGTTGGCGATCATGGCAATCCATACAAATCTATGTTTTGTCTCTGCAAGTACATTGTACATCTTCCACCCTTTTGTCGTCATCCACTCTGCAAATCCGTCCAATATTTTCTCCCTGGGTTTACCTGGTGCTCTTTTCCCCCTCCAGCTTTCCTGATGTGACTAGGTTCTCAAACTTCTCTTGCCTTATAAAATGTCCTATCAATGTTGCTTGTCTTTTCCTAATCTTCTTGATTAATGTTTTTGTGTGTGTGTGTGTGTTTGCCTTTTCAAGACTGTCTCATTTGTTTTCTTTGCTGTCCATGGAACTCGCAACATTCTTCTTAGAAACCACATTACAGCTGCCTCAATCTTGTTCTGAACTTTGTGTGTTGACTGTCCACGCTTTATATCCGTTGAACAATGTTGGTCCTAATTGACACTGGAGAACTCTCTTCCTGATGTTAATTGATAGACATTATGGCATTAAAAATGTCTCAAAGTCTGCGGCCCTTTACACCCTACTCTCAAAGTTACCTGAGTTTCGATGATGAGTTTGGAGGTGTTTTGGACAGCTGAAATGAGCGCTATAGGTACACACGGGTCACATAATTATCCAACACTCATTCCTATCTTTTAAAAAGAATGAAGAAGCACCATGATGTACGCCGTGTGACAAGCCCTTGAGCATCAGACACCTTCTTCTTGAATGCTGGTTCTTGTGCGATGTGAGACATAAGCACTACAGGGCGGACTCCTTAAAGAATCTCTTCAGAGACGTCCCTCCGGATGCAATTTTCCAGCGTTTTACAAGAGATCAATATGTTTCACCTGATATGATTTTACGCATGATTAAGTTATTCTTTAAACGTATTTTAGACTTGCAAGGATAACAGTGATCATGGTTTTTAACTGTTGTCTTTTTATTTTTAAAACCTGGGTTTTGTTTTTAACGTGGTGTTAGCACTGACATGGTTCTGGTAGTCAGAGGGGCTACAAGCAGTGTGAATCTGCATATGAACCTGAGAGCTGTAAGCGGTAAAGATATAGGAGCGGGGCTGAAGATGAGGCGATGAAAGGAAAGAATTAAAGAAGGTTAGTGTGGCATGACCATCTGTTGTTTTTTTCCACCCTTGCCTCTGCGCTATCCCCTCCTCCCCCCCACCCCCCCCCACCCCTCCACCCCCGAACAACCTTTACGTCGTTTCGATCCATGCTACATTGTTTCTTACACCAAACTTGTGATTGTGCAAGAGTCGATTGTTCCCAGCAAATTTGATCGATGACAGTTGTGTGATCTTTCGCGTGATATCAAAACAAGCAGAAGGGTTAAGCCTTGAACATTAAAAGACTTGTGTTTGTCTTTTTTTTCTGCCAGCACAATGAGAATTTGCCAGTTTTGCTGAGCCATTCTGCTCCTGTCGAACGCAGCTGCTGATTATCTGGTCACCATTATTATAGTTTTGTTTTGTTTAGTTTCGTTTATTTGTCCCGCACTAGAAGAGTGCCACTTGCTCTTTTGCTGAAGATTATTATAATAGAATAAAATGGATTACAATGAAAACGAAATGAAATGATATTAAAATTTTTAAAAGAAAGAAAAAAAGAGCAGATTATAAATGTCTATGTTCGTTATTCAATAAACTATTCTTTTTAACAAAACAGTGATAACGCTCCTTAACAGAATTTTTTTTTTTAAAAGACAATACATTTGATCATTGTGGTGAACTTTGGTTTTTCGATGTTGTGTGTGTGTGTGTGTGTGTGTGTGTGTGTGTGTGTGTGTGTGTGTGTGTGTGTGTGTGTGTGTGTGTGTGTGTGTGTGTGTGTGTGTGTGTGTGTGTGTGTGTGTGTGTTGTTTGTTTGTGTGTGTGTGTGTGTGTGTGTATGTGTGTGTGTGTGACTCTGTGTATGTGTGTGTGCGCCGCGCGCGCGCGCGCGGTGTGTGTGTGTGTGTGTGTGTGTGTGTGTGTGTGTGTGTGTGTAAGCAGTTTAGTTTCTAGTTATTTTCCAAAGTTACTTTCAATTATGCTTTTAGAGAAAAGTAGTGTATACGAGTTTCAAAAGATCCCCAATTAGTATTTGCTGTAATTTTTAGACGCATCCAGTTTAATGATTTTTGTACAATTCTAACATTTCCTACAAACTTTCTGTTGGTTGTTGCTGCTATTGCTGTTGTTGTTGGTATTATTCCATTAATTTGTTTATACAGTATATTCTTGAAGAAATTGGAAAGGCACAAAACATATTTTACTTATGATAATGGAAGGCCTCTACACATCAAACGTTCAACATGATCTTGTCTCATGCTTAAATCAGTATGTAGGCTTATGTCGTACATAAAATGTTTGCTGTCTTCATGTTTTGTATTTGTATTGAATTAACGGGTTTGCACAAACATCGAACTTGTTACTTTCTTAGTTAGTTAGTTAGTTAGTTAGTTAGTTAGTTAGTTAGTTAGTTAGTTAGTCAGTTAGTTGGTTGGTTGGTTGGTTGGTTAGTTAGTTAATTAATTAGTTAGTTAGTTATTTGTCAGTTAGTTTAGTTAGTTAGTTGGACAGTTAGTTAGTTAGTTAGTCAGTTAGTTTGTTAGTTAGTTGGACAGTTATTTAGTTAGTTAGTTAGTTAATTAGTTAGTTACTTAGTTAGTTAGTTAGTTTACTTATTTATTATTAATTTATTTATTTATCTATTCCTTTTTTTTGTATTAAATTTTTGTTCATTTATTTATGTTTTTTATTGATGCTTTTCTTTATTTATGTGTTTATCTATTCGTTTCTATATTTATACGTTTCTTTCTTTCTTGCTTGCTTTCTTTCTTTTCTTTTCTTATAATTATTTATTTATTTGTTTATTTATTTATTTATTTATTTATTCATCCATTTCATCAGTATGTCTTTCTTACCCAATTCAATGGATATACTATGTTGCATGATTGTACAACAGTTACCAAATTCTTGATGTTAAGGAAAAAAAATACACCCCCCTCCCCCCCCACGAAATTTTGGCACCAGAAATCATTAGATCAAATGTTCTATGTGAATTTCTCCCTCCACTCCTTCCTAATCATGTTTGATGCTATGTGTCAACACGGAGGAAAGGAATCAGGAATCTGACAGACAGGTGAAAAAGTATGCAGACATGCAAGGTCACTAAAAGAACAAGAAGACAGAGATAATATGAGAAAGAGAAAAAATCAAATCAAAAGGAACATCAAACCATGCTGATGAGATCATATGCTTTCATTTTCTCTTGTGGTGGATCACACAGAGAGACACAGAGAGAGCGAGCGCGCGCGTGTGTGTGTGTGTGTGTGTGTGTGTGTGTGTGTGTGTGTGTGTGTGTGTGAATGTGTGTGTGTGTATGTGTGTGTGTTGTGTGTGTGTGTGTGTGTGCGTGTTTGTGTTGTGTGTGTGCATGTGTGTGTGTTTGAGTATGTGTGTTGTGTGTGTGTGTGTGTTTGTGTGTGTGTTCCTTTGCGTGTGTATATGTGTGTGTGTTTGTGTGGTGTGTGTGTATGTGTGTGTGCGCGCGTATGTGTGTATATGTCTATTTGCATGTATGTGTGGGTGGGTGCATGGATGCGTGCTTGCGTGTCTGTGTGTTTGTGTTGTGTGTGTGCATGTGTGTCTGTTTGAGTGTGTTTGTGTGTGTGTGTGTGTGTGTGTGTGTGTGTGTGTGTGTGTTGTGTGTGTGTGTGTGTGTGTGTGTGTGTGTGGCATGTTCGTGTATTTAACCCCAATTATAATCATGAATATTAGTCTGACTAGACCGATTTTTTTTAAAAGAAAATACTAAGACAACAATAATGCCACTAACACATTTTTTTTATCAGCATCAATTCAAACCAAAATGTACAAAATATGTACATCTTTACGGAATCGTGTCGCAAAGTTTCAAATCACGATTCGGGGATGGAGGTAGGGAGAGGAGACCTCAAAACAACAACAACTACAACAACAACAACAACAACAACAACAACAACAACAAACAACAACAACAAAACAGGCAGACCTTGAAAAACAGAAAGATTCGAAGACATGAAAACACACTAACGACGAATCTTTCTGTCTTTGAAATACGTAATTGTGTTCCAAATGATAGTCGCTCCATTCAGGATGATTAAAAGACATCAGTAAAGCCTGAAGAGGAAAGGGTAAGGGGACCACTCAGCCTCCCACCAGCTAACCCAAATTGGTCCCCAGCTGATGAGGGGAGGGGGGAAGGGGACCACTCGGCCGGCATTCCTTCAAACAATTCAGCAGACTTGTCGTACCTCCCCCCCCCCCACCTCCCCAGCCCATGAACGATGAAGTTTTCTGGATGGGCGAAAGTCGCGCAAGACAATGCCGCCATCAAGGGGAGGTAAACATGGAGCGGGACATCAAACAAACGTCTCGCAGCTCTTCGCGACACGTATCTTCCAAACGAGAGCAAACATGGCGTCACCCGTTAGCGTGTATCATTACGCGGGAGCGCGTGACTGAGTTGCGACTCTTCTTTTTTTTTCTTTTTTTTTCTTTCTTTTTTGTTTGTTTTGTTTTCTCAAGCTTTCTGGGGGTTTCTATTCAGTGTCATGTTTTCTTCGTCTGGATCAGACGAGTTGAGTCATTTGAGTCAATGTATCCACAAAAAAAAAAAAATCTAAAAGTAAATTTCCCTCACGTAAATTCCCACACGCACAACACACACACCACACACAAACACAGACACAGACACAGACAGACACACACACACACACATACACACACACACACACACACACACACACACACATACACACGCACACACACACACACATGCACACACATACACACACACACACACACACACACACACACACACACACACACACACACACACACACACAACAGTCCCCTGCCCCCGTTGTTCTGTTAATGACAGTAACAATATTAGAAGCTATTCAGAGAAAAAATCCAGTAATGAACTTCTGCTAACAAACCTCTGTAGACAGAAGGAGGCAGAGAGAGAGAGAGAGAGACAGAGAGAGAGAGAGAGACAATGACAATGACAAGGACAATGACAATGACAATGACAATGATGCTTAATTTTCCAACGGTAAAAGTTATTGGCTAAAAGCCATTTTTCAAACTTGCCATTGCTATTCTCTCCACACGACATTTGTTTAAAAGCAATAAGAGAGAGAGAGAGAGAGAGAGAGAGAGAGAGACAATGACAATGACAATGACAATGACAATGACAATGATAATAACAATGATGCTTTATTTTCCAACGGTAAAAGCTATTGGCGAGAAGCCATTTTTCAAATTTACCTTTGCTATTCTATACACACGACATTTGTTTATAGCAATAAGAGAGAGAGAGAGAGAAAGAGAGAGAGAGAGAGAGACAGACAGACAGACAGGCAGGCAGGAAGACAGGCAGGCAGGCAGACAGACAGAAAGACTAGAGACAGAGAGTGACACACAAAGAGGGGAGGGGGAGAAATACAGAGGGAGAGAGAAAACCAGAGACAATCAGAGAGAGAGAGACAGGCACACACACACAAAGAAGAGAGCCAGCTAGAGATAGAAACAGAGACAGAAAGAAAGAGCAAAGGAGAGAGAGAGGGAGGGGGGAAGGAAGAGAGAGAGAGAGAGAGAGAGACTGGTAGACAGACAGACAGAGACAGAGAGAAAAACCAACACAGAGAGACAGACAGACAGAGCCAGACAGACAGAACAGAACAGACACAGACACATAGAGAGAGGCATACACAAACACCACTGATTAATCTAGTCATTTCCTCTCTCGCTAAAAAGAGACAGGAACCTAACACAAATAGTCAAACGTGGACCAGAATACAAATACAACGAGAGACATAAAATAATCAGAACCTGAGAACACAGCAGTCCATGGTGGTGGTAGTGGTGACGATGGAATTCATGGTAAAAAAAAAGTTGCGGTGTGTGGTAAAAAGACACTTACCGTGATTTGTTTTTACCATCAGCTCCATCATCACCATTTAACAGCATCACCATTGTCACCATTATCCATCACCACCACAGCCACCAAAACCATGGACTACTGTCAGATCCCACATTCCTACTCCCACTCTCCAGCCCCCATTAACCCTTTGACTCCCGTATCCTGCATTGTCAACCATGCTGGCAAACCAAAAACGGAACCCTTTGACTCCCTCACCCTCTTCACTAGCTTCCTGCAGGAAGCTGATGGATAATGTGAGGGATTCAAAGGGTTGGGTTTATGCAGCTGATGGATAGGGTGAGGGATTCAAAGGGTTGGGTTTATGCAGCTGATGGATAGGGTGCAGGGGTCAAAGGGTTAATGTTTCCATCATTCTGGTAATGTCAATTTAGTGAATATGGGATTCATTCCCAGCGCGGAGACGTCATCTTGAGAAAACTGAAACTGAAACTGAAACTCATGTGCCCAGTTTCCACTGTTCTTTATGTTGGCTCATTCTACCATCTTCTATCATGTGGCCCAAACTCTTACTTTCCTTCCCTTTCAGGGTTGAAAAAAATCAGTGACTGGATTTGTGTGGAGTTGTACAGTTTGAATATGGGACTTTTTGATAGGCTCGTTTAACCCTTTGACTCCAGCACCCTATCCACCAACTGCAAAATCCTCATCCTTTGACTCCCTCACCTTATCCATCAGCTTCCTGCAGGAAGTTAGAAGATAGGGCGAGGGAGTCAAAGGGTTAAGTTTTTCGCTTTGCTGGCATGGTTGGCAATACAGGATGTTGGTGGACAGGGTGCGGGAGTCAAAGAGATAATGATGGTATTGGTGAATTTTAAAAAAGCTCTCATTTCCAATATCCTAAAAGAAATGCATGACATGCTTTTAAATAAGGCTTGACTTTGTAGGCTTCGGTGGGATGGCTCGTGTTGTTTGATTGGTTGGTTAGTTTCGTTCTGGTTGCTTCCACCTTAATACAGATCTTTACCGCAATGCTTTTGTTTTGTCCTCATTTGTCGAAACACGAGATACGACTGAATCAAAGGCATCCATAATGTTGCATGACTCAACAGCTATTGAGCGTAATAAAAAAACAAAAAACAATTAGCATTCGTCTATTTAGACAAAATCCAAATCAGTACCTTGAAAACAAACCTTCAGAAAGATCATCATCATCAGGTGCCCTGCCGCATGGCGTTGGCGATCATGGACTTCCATCTGTCTCTATCTCTCGTTGCCCCTAGCATCTCCCCCACCCTCCTCGTCCCCAGCCACTCTGCAAGTCCGTCCAGCATTTTCTTCCTGGGTCTACCTGGTGCTCTCTTTCTCTCCAGCTTTCCCGTTGTGACCAGGTGCTCCAAATCCCCCCTTCCTCATAAAATGGCCTATAAATGTTGCCTGTCTTTTCCTAATCTTCCTTATGAGTGATCTGCTTGTGTCTGCCTCCATCAAGACTGTCTCGTTTGTTTTCTTTGCTGTCCATGGAACTCTCAACATTCTTCTTAGAAAGATAAGAGGAAAAAATCGTGCATGACATATAATGATACGAGTTGACAGGTGACTCCCTGTTTGCTTTGGTTTTTCTTAAGAAAAATGTTGAAAACAACCAGTCGTCGTGGTGTAGTGGTTAGCACGACGGACTACCAACTGGAAGGTTGTGGGTTCGAATCCCCATCAGTACCTTCAAAAATCATTGTGGGATATTTCGGCTCTAACCGGTTCCTACCCAAAGTTGGGCGTGCTATGGGCTCATAGGGAAGACTGGGACCACACAGTCGAGTCTCATCCACTTCACGGATGCGTCATTGAGAGTGTTGCTCAAATCTTCTGACCAGCACTGCAGGTGTCTGTATCTCTCGGGCCTGGTTCACACCAGGATAGACTATCATGATAGTAAGCGTAGAGTACAGCCCTGTCACGCAGTCTCAATCCTACATGGAACTCCATAGCATCATGATTATCATCCTCATCGACATCATCATCACGATCACATTGTAAAAACGGTGCCAGCTTCTGTGACCATTAAAGTGACGTAGGAAATGGGACGGGGTAAAAAAGAGAAGAAAAAAAACGAAAACAAAAGTGGAAAACAATCAATACTTCTCATCTCATGATCGGATGGGTTCTGAGTTTCTGTTGTTGTTTTTTTCTCGGATTCATTGTGCTCTATCATGTGCGTCAACAAGAAGCAGGTATTCTGGAACCTGACAGACAAATGATGCAAAAGACAGGCATAAAAGGCAACTGACAGCAAATGGAAAGACAGAAAGAAACAAGAGTTTGGGACAGGGAAAAGAATGTAAACCCTATCAGAGAAATGTGCTGGGGAAAACAAATATAACGATGGTGGAAGGGGTGGTGGTGGTGGTAGTGGCAGGATGTTAGGATGTGTGTGTGTGTGTGTGTGTGTTGTATGTGTGTGTGTGTGTGTATGTGTGTGTGTGTGAGTGTGTGTGTGTGTGTCTGTATGTGTGAGTGCGTGTGTGTGTGTATGTGATGTGTGTGTGTGTGTGAGTGCGTGGTGAGTGTGTGTATGTGTGTGTGTTGAGTGTGTATGTGTGTGTGAGTGCGTGTGCGCGCGTGTGTGTGTGTTGTGT
Organism: Monoplex corrugatus; assembly: GCA_030674185.1. Classification (NCBI taxonomy): domain Eukaryota; kingdom Metazoa; phylum Mollusca; class Gastropoda; order Littorinimorpha; family Ranellidae; genus Monoplex; species Monoplex corrugatus. Next base: position 30,005,001 of record CM060310.1, read on the forward strand.
GTGTGTGCGTAGTCATGGTGCATGTGTGTTATGTGTGTGTGTGTGTGCTGTTGTGTGGGGTGTTGTTGTGTGTATGTGCCTGTGTGAGTGTGAGGGTGTGAGAGGAATTATTCTTATTACTCTGTAACTCAACTCAACCACTTACAAAAAAACAAAAACAAACAAAAAACAAAAACAAAACAAAAAAACCCAAAAAAAACCACGAAGTCTTTTTGAACAGAAAACCCTCAGAGGGATATGAACAAAAGGGCCCAGATCACCCTTGGCGCATATTGATACACACTAATGGGGGACCCGTGTTTGCTCTCGTTTGGAAGATACGTGTTGCCATGAGGTCGAGACGTTTGTTTTGGGGTCCCGATTCGTGTTTAACTTGCCTGATGGCGCCATTGTCTTGCGCACTCTCGTCCATCCAGAAAGGCCTCATTGTCCCTGAGCTGGGGGACCAATTTGGGTTATTTGAAAGGAGTGCTGAGTGGTCTTGTGTTTCCTGCCTTGAAGTTGTAAAGGCGGCTGCTAAATCGCCCTGGGTTTGTTTGGATCTGTGTAGAACAAACTGATACTATGGTCAAAATATTTGTCATGATTCCAGTTGTATTATGTGATGCTTGTTAGGATCTCAGTCTAGACCCTACGCTGCTAATGCTAGACTCAGTATACCAGTCTTACCCCCCCCCCCCTGGTACAATTCAGCGAACCCTACGCTGCTAATGCTAGACCCTGTCTATCAGTCTTAAATCCTGGTATAATTCAATGAAAAAGTAGTGAAGAGTTTGCAGTTTCCAGTGTTCGAAGTACACAAATAATAAACACCGAACACTACTGATACTGGTCATGCCACTTCTCTTGTTTTTGATAGAACTGATAAGTGCAATTTTAAGATGCAGTACTGTGAGTGAGGTTAGATCATCATGTCACTTTTCTTATTTTTGATAGAGCTGATAAGTGCAATTTTAAGATGCAGGTACTGTGAGTGAGGTTAGATCATCATGCCACTTCTCTTGTTTTTGATAGAACTGATAAGTGCAATTTTAAGATGCAGGTACTGTGAGTGAGGTTAGATCATCATGCACTTCTCTTGTTTTTGATAGAACTGATAAGTGCAATTTTAAGATGCAGTACTGTGAGTGAGGTTAGATCATCATGCCACTTCTCTTGTTTTTGATAGAACTGATAAGTGCAATTTTAAGATGCAGGTACTGTGAGTGAGGTTAGATCATCATGTCACTTTTCTTATTTTTGATAGAGCTGATAAGTGCAATTTTAAGATGCAGTACTGTGAGTGAGGTTAGATCATCATGCCACTTCTCTTGTTTTTGATAGAACCGATAAGTGCAATTTTAAGATGCAGTACTGTGAGTGAGGTTAGATCATCATGCCACTTCTCTTATTTTTGATAGAACCGATAAGTGCAATTTTAAGATGCAGTACTGTGAGTGAGGTTAGATAGTTGTCTTTAATCACTGCCTTCATTACTTTCACGACAACAATAATGGAGAAATATCAGCTTATTCAATCAAGACCCAGTAGTTTCCTTATTTTGGTATTTGTTTTTGGGGTAGCTAGGAGGAAAATTCAGTCAGTTGGGAAATCAGAAGCAATTCTGAGAATGACTCAATTTGGAATATTCTCCCTGGTAAATATTTATTCGCAGCTACGAACTAGCAGCCATGACTAGTCTAAAGCCATGTCCTCTATTATTAGGAGAGGGAAAAGCCAGTACAAGCAATCAAACGTGAGCTAGAATGCGACCATTATCAAAGGAAAAAAACAACACACTTGCAATTACAGCAATAAGAGAAATGAAAAGATACACAAGCCATTAATGATGACTACAACCTTCAGTTTCATCATCACCATTAACACCAGTTTCTGTCACCACCACCATCCACCACCTTCATCAACCAACAACTATTGTCACATCCCACCCCCTCCACCCCTATTCTCCTAAAACGAAATGACCCTCCTTTCAGTAGTTCATCATGCACGCTTTGGCTCAGTCTTTGACGACTTAGCAGACGTCATTTGTGACCTCCCACCACGAAATCAGTCTTAACTCGCAGTCAGTCGAACAGCATTAGGAGCTGAAAAGGTGACTGAGGGTCTATCTGGGGTGTTTTGACTTTTTTTCTCAAAATTGATTTCTGTAGACTATAATCTGTCCTCGACATAATTTTTTTTCTTGAAAAAAATATTGTTAATCAATTTAAAATGGTATTTTAATGCACTGATCGCAGCAGAAATTACGCAATTTCCTACCAAAAGTACCTATTTTTGTCTCTTATTATGAGCCGTAACCTATACAGTACACGCACATGTAATATACTGACGGAAAGCTCTTTGGTGCACCTTTCAGATAATGACAGCGAAAATTACAACAAACTGGGTCAAAGCCACCAAATAAAGAAATGTAAAGAAAATGTGTAGGAAAGCACACAAAAACTTTAGAGGCCGTTTTCTCAAAATGGCCGTCATACAACTTAATGACTTTAAACATACATAAATTCTACATTTTTTTTTTTAGTACAAGCTTTATTCGAGTACCAAAATAATCAGCAGAATGTATACTTTCCAGTGATATGTATATCTCAAAATGCCCAAAATGCTAAGTAAGACTGATTTCGTGGTGGGAGGTCACATTTAGTTTCCTGCACCAGAGACACCAGGCATAAGTTATATTGTTTAAGCTCCCTCCACTTGCCCCGTTGTCATATTTTGTCCCATTTCCCTCTTCCTTGTGGTTGAAACGTGTTTGTTTCCACTGCCTTCGAGGCAAGTAATAGTAAGAGTGTAGGTTTGAAAAAATAAAGGGCTTGAAGATGTTCTTTTGGTTAGTTTTGAAAAATAAATAGCTTGGGAACGTTCTTTTTGTTTGTTTGTCTGTTTGTGTATTTGTTTAGTTGGTTGGTTGGTTGGTTGGTTGGTTGGTTGGTTGGTTGGTTCGTTCGTTCGTTCGTTCGTTCGTTGGTTGGTTGGTTGGTTCGTTCGTTCGTTGGTTGGTTGGTTGGTTCGTTCATTCGTTCGTTGCTTGCTTGCTTGTTTGCTTGGTTGACTGATTAGTTGGTTGGTTGGTTGATTAGATGGTTGGTTGGTTGCTTGGCTGGCTGGTTGACTGGCGGGTTGGTTGGCTGGTTGGTTGGTTGGTTGCATGCTTGCTTGCTTGCTTGCTTGCTTGCTTACTTGCTTGGTTGCTTGCCTGCTTGTTTGCTTGGTTGCTTGGTTGCTTAGTAGGTAGGTAGATAGCGTTGTGTGATGCCCGCTCCACCAACGACCGTAGATAGAGTTAGCAATCTGAATGCAAGGTTGGTGTAACTAAAACAAAATAGCAATAACAGGAGAAGGAGGAGTACCACAAGCAAAAGTGGTAGCAGCAACAGAGCAGTAATGGCACTAACGATATCAGCAGTAATAATTTGCAGCAGCAAGCAGGACTGATTGCCTCAGCTGTGTCAGGGCAGTGGGTAATACCCCCATTGTTCTATCCCTCTTCTTGGGGCAAGCTTCCAGACTTTGCCAACCGTTCTTTGATGCAATCCACTCTTTGTTCTCTTTTCCATCAGCAGAGGGATAAACAAATTGCTGGCAGGATATGTCAGACTTCAAAGGTTTGGTTATTAGGGATTCTTTGAGTCATTGTGCTAGTTTGTTGGTTAGGGTTTAGTTAGAAACACTCATTTCATTACTTTGATGGTTAGGATTTAACCAGTCAGGAACTCACATTTCAGTAGTTTTGTTGTTGTTGGTGGTGGTGGTGGTGGTGGTGGTTTTTGGTTTGGTTTTTTTGTCTGTTTGTTTTTTTGTTGTTGTATTTTTGTTTGTTTTGTTTTTGTTTTTGTTAGGTTTAGTTAATCAGGAACTCTAATTCAAAATTCATTTTTAAACATTGATGACAACATTGTTTATTGTAAAGTTCCCATTGTGTAGGTTTTCGGTCAGTGATTCGTGTTGAATGGTTAAGTGTTTAGTTTTGCTGATTCTGTGTTAGTAGTTCCTTCCTGTAAAATTGACATAAGTAGCTGTAATGTTTCTGTTTCTTTCCTTTTAGTTTCGTTTTGTTTGTTAGTTTGTTTGTTTGTTTGTTGGTTTGTTTGTTTGTTTCTTTCTTTGTTTGTTTGTGGTTTTTGTTTGTTTGTTTGTTTGTCTGTTTGTTTGTTTCTTTCTTTGTTTATGTATTTATTTGTTTATGGTGTTTGTTTGTTTGTTGTTTTGTTTGTTTGTGGTTTGTGTTGTTGTTTTGTTTGTTTACTTGTTTGTTTGTTTGTTTGTTGTCTTTTTTTGTTTCTTTGTTATCATTTGACTGGCTCCAACGCATCCACACTCTTGCATAACGCAACATTCATAAAAAGAGCAAGAAGTAACAATTGACTATGATTCTCATGATCATTTGGATTCTGTTGTTTTTTGTTTGTTTTGTTTTTGTTTTGTGTGTGTGTGTGTGTGTTGTTGTTGTTGTTGTTGTAGTTTTCCAGTGTGCACCCTATCATATTTGATATTCTGTGTCAACAAGAAGGAAGATCCTCTGGAATCCTGCAGGCACATAAACTGATAAACAGACATGAGAGATCACTGAAAGAACGTGACAGACGTTAGGAGAAACGAGAGAGCGAACCAATAATGAAATGATAACCGAAACATGCTGTAGCAAACACATGTTTCTCTTTCTGTCTTCTGGTATTGTGATGTTGGTGCGTGTGCATGAAGGGGGAAAGGAGAATCTCTCTGTCTCTCTCTCTCTCTCTCTCTCTCTCTCTCTCTCTCTCTCTCTCTCGCTCTCTATCGCTCTCTCTCTCTCTATCACTCTCTCTCTCTCTTTCTCTTTCTCTCTCTCTCTCTCTCTTTTTCTTTCCTCTCTCTCTCTTGCTCTCTCTCTTTCTTTCTCTCTCTCTCTTTCTCTCTCTCTCTCTCTCTTGCTCTCTCTCTCTCTCTCTTTCTCTCTCTCTCTCTTTCTCTCTCTCTCTTTCTATCTATCTATCTCTCTCACTCTCTCTCTCTCTTTCTTTCTCTCTCTCTCTCTCTCTCTCTCTCTCTCTCTCTCTTTCGCTCTCTCTCCCGCTCTCTCTCTCTCTGTTTGTTTGTGGGGGAGGGGGGGATGCGTGTGCAGGGAGATATGTGCTTTGGCATGTGTGCTTATACATGTATTAGGGTTGCTCATGAACATAGGTTCTGTTCTGTTCTGTTCTGTTCTGTTCTGTTCTGTTCTGTTCTGTTCTGTTCTGTTCTGTTCTGTTCTGTTCTGTTCTGTTCTGTTCTGTTTGCTGTTCTGTTCTGTTCTGTTCTGTTCTGTTCTGTTCTGTTCTGTTCTGTTCTGTTCTGTTCTGTTCTGTTCTGTTCTGTTGTTTGTTTTACGCAAACTTAATTCGTGCATTTTGAAGGGACAATTATATCAACTCACCGTAAACTAAAACTCAACGAAATATTGGACAGAAGAGCTCGATCATGCTTCAAGCAGAACGACACACTATTACTGGGCGTCGCCATCTTGCTCTGGTTTCCAAGATAGCCTACGCATTGCAAAAACTGCGAGACGTGCGCTCGGTGTCCTGTTCCATGTTTACCTCCCTTGATAGCGCCATTATCTTGCGCACTTTCGCCCATCCAGAAATCTTCATTGTTCGTTGGTTGTGGACCAAGCTGGGTGAGTTGAGGGGATGCTGAGTGGTCCATTGTCCCCCACCCTTGAGGCAGCCTCCTTGTCTGTTGTCTGAGAGCTGACACATATTCTTGCCGTTCAATAGTTAATGTTGACTGCTGATTGCCCTGAACGGGGCACCTATCGTACAGAATGAATTTGCTTGTTGTCAGGGAAGTCAGTGTCGTTGACAAGCGTCTCTGGAATTCAGTAATGATTCTCTTATTTTCTAATTTTAACTTTGAACCTAAACACGAGTTTTTGAAGATTAGAAAAACAAAACAAAAAAAAACACAAACAAACAAAAAACAAACAAACAAACAAACAAAAACACCTTCAGAGTATGAGGTAACTGGGTTTAAACCATCAAAGATCACTGGAATTTTGTTTTTCTTTTGATGAATTGGTAATATCTAAACAAGCTGCATTATTGTGACTGATATATGAAAAATTCGTTTAACCCTTGCCAACATTAACGAATTTGAAAAAAAAGTGATAATAAAACACAGATCCTTCAGAATATGAAGTGACTGGATTTAAACCATCAAAGATCAGTGGAATTTTGTTTTGGGAGAATTCTTTTGATGAACTGGTAATATCTAAGCCGGGCTGCAATATTGTACTATGGGCATAACAGATTCATTTCGTCATTGCCAACATCAACGAATTTGAGAAAAAAATATGATAATGAAGAAATGTTAGCTTGTTCAACCTAAACTCAATTTTTCTTGCTCCGACAATTGTTTTGAAAACAGTTTAAAAACGAGTCTGTTGGGAAATTGGAAACACTTTGGAGAATGTGTCTGTTGGAAATGTCTTGCTGGCAAATAGTTGTGGACAGACAGATAGATTCAGTGATGAGCACATAGTCATGATTAGTCTGAAGTCTTTTTTTTTTTTTTTTTTTTTACTAAAAAGAACATGAAAAAGCAAACATAAGCAAACATACCCAGACAAGACATTAACCATGACTTACGACGCAACCAGTAAGTACGGCCAGTTACAACAAGACGGAAGATGTTCCCCATTACGAACTCCATTGCAATCTCTACCGCTACGACCGCTCTCCACCACTATAGCCAATAACCCCACCACTACCACCATTATCCCACGATCACCATTGTCACCACCGTCACCATCACGACACCTCGATTAACATTGTCATGCCATCTCCCTCACCATGACAGCCACCGAACAGATTCACACTGTCATTCTCCCAAACCAAAGCGGCCTTCCTTTCAGCAACTAATCATGGAGGCCATGGTCTGGTCTGTGACGACCTAGCAGTCAAAGTGAAAAACAGGCATACATATAGGACTGAATACACGTGCCAGGAACATCAGGCATTAGCTCCATAGGTTATGCTTGCTCTTGTGTCCAGTTTCCAGGCAATGTCCACCATTTTTTTTAAATCAATTAACTTTTTTCTCCATCATTTCCATTTCCTTCAGGAAAGTAAAATATCAACACGAAGATTTGGTTTCAGGTTTTAGTATGTAAGGAACACTAATTCTAGTTTCATTTTGAAACATTAATAACAACATTTTGTCTTTGGTTTGGAGATTCGAATGTTTTCGTGGATTGGTTGATGGAAGGACTGGCTTTGTTCGGAAGGTTTTGTATTTTATACCTTTTTATAGATGCTCACAAAGTAAAACTGGACTAGTCGGTGATTTCAGTGCATACATCATTGTAGTCATCATCGTTGTCGTTGTAGAAGTAGTGATGATGATCGCTCTGTCTTTCTGATAAACAATGGATACAT
>CM060310.1:30022394-30027394 GCA_030674185.1 Monoplex corrugatus
GCTGACATACAAGCAAACAGACAGAGAAAGCTGACAAAAAAACATTTTTAAAAGAAGGATAAGCTGAGTGACAGGCCGACAGACAGACGAACAGACAAGCTTACTGACAGGCAGACAGGCAGACAGAACAGACGACGGTATCTTTACCCAGGACGGTGATATTATTGAACGCTTTTCTCATCGAGTCCCCGCCCTGAGAAAGTCTGTGGCGTAAACTAAAGGCTACATCAATAAATCGATTGGAGAAGTACAAGACGCCACAGTGTGTGTATGTGACACAGCGAAAGATAGAGAGAGAAGGGGGGGGGTCCAGAGAGAGAGAGAGAGAAGAGGGTCCAGAGAGAGAGGAGAGAGAGGAGAGAGACGAGAGAGAGAGAGGAATTGGATAAGGAAAAAGAGGGGAAAAAAGAAAAGAAAAGAAGAACGAGCGAGAGAGAGAGAAGAGAGAGAGAGAGACAGAGAGAAAGATAGACAGACAGACAGATAAACAGAGACAGAGACACAGATTGAGAGATACACATATACAAAGCGAGAAAAGAGACAGACAGACAGAGACAGAGAAAAAACAGACAGAGACAGCCTGACAGAGAGAGAAGAGAGAGAGATGCAAAGAGAGAGAGGGGAGAGAGAGAGAGAGAGAGAGAAAACAGACAGACAGAGACAGACTGAAGAGAGACAGAGAGACAGGGACAGAGACATAGAGAAATTGAAGGGAAGGAAATGAGAAATAGACACACAGAGAACGTGCGTCCGTGTTTAAAAAAAGAAAGAGAGAGAGGGAGAGAGAGAGATAGAGACAGAGAGAGAGGGGAGAGAGAGAGAGAGAGACAGAAGAGAGAGAGAGAGAGAGAAAGAGAGAAGAGAGAGAAAGAGAGAAGAGAGAGGAAGAGATGTTCACGGAAGCACAGGTGCCCGTTATTTTCTGGGCAAAAATTATCTTATTTTAACATTATAATTATGTTCTTGACCTTATGTAACATCGTACTAAGCGAGCGAAATTTTTTTTAACACAGGAAACGTCCCTCCCAGCTACGCATTGCCACACTCGTTTGCATAAATCCTGAACACAAATTCAAAGAAGTCTCTAGTTCTTGACATCGTGGGAACAGTTCTGGTGGTGTCATCCTTCTTTGTTCTGATGATTTTTTTTTTATCCTCATGTCATTAGTCTTTCATTTCCTTTCATCTATAGTTCTCCTTCATTATCTATGTGTTTATATAAATCCTTGGTGCCACCTACCCACCCACCTCTCCATTCCCTAACCGTCTTCTCTTTTCTCCATTTAAATCGTTAGTATTTTTGCCTGAGTGCCTTTTGTCTTTTTTTTCCTAACGCGTCCCCATTTGTCCTGAGACCACATTCGTTGAAGATGCAGAGCTTTTAAATCTGGAAAGTTTCCAGCTAACCACCCTTTTGACATCATTATGGACCCAGTTTTCGTTTTGATTTCTTTTTAATTGCGTGCTTTTTGTCGTCAATGTCTCTCCAAATTGCCATCTTCACGGCGTTTTAAAAACCTGGGCTTTCCTGTTACGTGTTCTTTACCACAACAAAAACATACATCAACCCTTTAAACAAAATCCGCCATTTTCTCTGCCCATCGATTTCCGTTCCGCACCGCCAAAGGTCAAGGCTGCTTAGCGTTTGTTGACGAGCTAGAGTCAACCGTGTAACGTGAGTTTCCAGTTTTCAGTTTCAAATCGGTGTCCTGTGGTTTCTTGTCTAAGTTACGAATTAATCATCATATTTCACCCAGGCTGTGGTTTCATTCTGCAGTTGTTTATTTCAATGTTGCAATGTAATCAATTTTGACTTTTCTTCGCATGCTACGTATCATTAATTTTTTGCTTGCACTAATGAGGATGTATAGTTTCTCTTTGATTTGTTTGCCTCACATTTATAGGATTTTTTTTATGAGGCAAGAGAGAAATTAGAGCACCTAGTCACAACAGGAAAGCTGGAGGGTAAAAAAGCACATGATAGACCCAGTGAGAAAAATGTCGCACCGATGTGCAGAGTAGATGAAGACATAGAGGGTGGGAATGTACTTGCAGCGACAAACATAGATCGTATGGAGAGCCATGATCGCCAACGCTATTCGGCAGAGCACATATGGATGATTGTTTGTCTCACATTATTGCATCATGTAGTTCGCTGTCATCATGTCATTATCTGATCCGCGGGTTGGGTTGGGTTTGGTTGACGTAACCGTGGACTCAAAATCCATGCCCCATCATCATGTGCCTGCCGCATGGCGTTGGCGATCAGTCCCTCCATATGCATCTATCCCTTGTTGACCCAAGCACATCTTTCACCTTCTCTGTCCTCAGCCACCCTGCCGTCCGTCCATATTTTCTCCCTGGGTCTACCTGGTGCTCTCTTTCCCTCCAGCTTTCCCGTTGGCAGCTTAACGGTCCGTACTGGACGAAGATGCTCCATAGGAGCCCCCATTTACGTCGTAATCCTCATTTTTCTTGTTTTGTCTGGCCATGATTTTACTTGAGAAAGTACATTGGTGATTTCCCGTTGCCTTCCATCGGTTTGTGTTCGGTCTCTTCGATAGCCTTCGTCGTTATCACGACAACCTACAAGGCAGTAGGGGTGATTTTTTTTCCAGGGTTTACTCCCTTAGACTTATTCTCTCCTGAGATAACCACAAGGTAGTGGTGCTGGGGGTCTGGTTCGTGGACACCAGGGCATATCCACACGCCGGTGGGCCTGCGTGCCGCACGTCTGGGGGGGCCAGACCTCCTCCGAGTCCCTCGAGTTTTAGCCTGAGTCCGTGAGGTGGTCAGTTACCACATGTCGCCACGTGGAGGCATAACGTAGGGCTTGCTGATGGAGAGGCTATGTACTGACACAGAGAGACTCGAGCATTCTGCTCTCCTTTTCGCATAGCTGCAAGCAGCAGTGCTAGCCAGCGGTGCACGCTGAAAGTGAGAGGTGACAAGCACGCTGTCTCTAGCCAACACACCAGACGCATCACATCAGCCGTTTGAAACGCAAGCCTTGCCCCAACACAATAAGCAATATGTGACTGGTTCTTGCGAACGGGGTCACAAGTCGCAACGTGTGAACTGAGATACGGGCCTGAAAAGGTGGTGAGGGTCGATCTGGGTGATTTGAGATTTTTGTTCCTACACATTGACCATTAATCTATCAATTATGGCAAAGATTAAAGTGAAATTTGGGCTGAAAGAGTGTTAAAATAACATTTTAAAGTGATAACCCATCGAGAATGTGCAGATTTTTTCCGTGAAAATGCGTGTGTTTGAGCTTTAATTTAGGCCATGAAACCGTACAGGGCCTCAGCATATCGCATACCGTTAGAATCAGCTCGCGAAATAGCTAGTATGTAGTGGAGAACCACTTTATCTATCACTTCACTAAGTTTGATGAAGATAGAATACTGGTTGCTAAGGAAAAAGCAGAGAATTTTGTTGTCCTTTAACTCTGCTTTTCTCAAAATGGCCGTCCCATCACCCACTCCCTTTAAATTACTGTAACTCGCTCAATTTTCCAGTTAGACAGTTGAATTATACATCATTGGAAAGAGCATTTTTTCTGCTTTCCGGTGATATAAGTATCTCTATACCCCCCAAAATTAAGTTGTGACCCCATTCGTGAGAACTGGTCACATATGTTTGCTGCTCATATTAACTCTCCAATCATTCTGGTGGTGTCAGTTTTGCGTTTCGCATGACCCATGGCTTTTTTTGTTTGTTTGTTTGTTGTTTGTTTTGTTTGTTTGTTTGTTTGTTTTTTTTACTCCTACATCCAAAGGTCTTGATGGAGGCAGACACAAGTAGATCACTTATAAGGAAGATTAGGAAAAGACAGGCAACATTTATAGGCCATTTTATGAGGAAGGCGGATTTGGAACACCTGGTCACAACGGGAAAGCTGGAGGGAAAGAGAGCACCAGGTAGACCCAGGGAGAAAATGCTAGACGGACTTGCGGAGTGGCTGAGGACGAGAAGGGTGGAGGAGATGCTTGGGGCGGCAAGAGATAGAGATAGATGGAGGTCCATCGCCAACGCCATGCAACTAGGCACCTGATGATGATGACACCCAAAGGATCCCCATTTTATTTAACCCTTTCACCCCCCCCCCCACCCTGTCTACTCGCATCCTGCGTTGCCATTCATGCTAGCAAAGTAAACGCTTAACCCTTTGATTCCCTCACCCTATCCACCAGATTCCTGCAGAAGACAGAATCAAAGGGTTAATCTTTTGCTGTTGGTGGATAGAGTGCTGGAGCCAAAGGGTTAAGATTTGCCAGCGCTTATGCTTTTGTCGCAGGTTCAAAGAGTGTGCCAGATATACACTGGCGAACTTAGGTGAACAGGTATGGTGCTTATGCAGTATGAATGACCTCACTTAAACAAACATTGAACTAATGAGGAAAATCCTTGGTCTGTGATCACTTTGCTCTTTGTTTTGTCCGTTCGTCTGTATTGTTTTGTGTGTGTGTGTGTTGTGTGTGTGTGTGTGTGTGTGGTGTGTGTGTGTGTGTGTGTGTGTGTGTGTGTTGTTGTGTGTGTGTTGTGTGTTGTGCGTGTGTGTGTTGTTTGTTTGTGTGTTGTGTGTGGGGTGGTGTGTTGTATGTGTGTGGTGTGTGTGTGTTGTGTGTGTGTGTGTGTGTGTTGTGTGTGTGTGTTGTGTGTGTGTGTGTGTGTGTGTGTGTGTGTGTGTGTGTGTGTGTGTGTGTGTGTGTGTGTGTGTGTTGTGTGTGTGTGTGTGTGTGTGATGTGTGTGTGTGTGTGTGTGTGTGTGTTGGGTGTGTGTGTGTGTGTGTGTTTTGTGTGTGTGTGTGCTGTGTGTGATGTGTGTGTGCGGTGCGTGTGAGTGTGGTGAACTGTAGTGAGGAGGAGGGATCAACGCCACTGAGGCGACACAGATGTTGAACAAAAATAAATAAAAATGGAAAAAATAATATATATATAAATAAATGAATAAATAAATAGATAAATAAATAAATAAACACAATTTTTTTAAA
>CM060310.1:30032394-30037394 GCA_030674185.1 Monoplex corrugatus
ATTCCACTTTTTTCTCTATGTCCCTTTCTTATATGAATTGTGAAGTATCTGCCACTGTAGCAACAGTCTTTGCAGAAAGTGCCTTCTTAATTTTTTGCAGTGATAGCGCATGTAAATATTACCCATAATACTAAACTTGTGAATACAAAACTCGTCCCATATTAACTGTTTAGTCAGTCTTTAAGCCTAGGGTGAATTGCGTTTCAGCAATTTTTGTTTCCATGATTTGTAGCTGAAATGTTTGAAACATTGGAAGTATATGGTGGAAGAAATTGACGATCACAGGCAGATGTGCTGTTTGGCCTCAGGAAATAGTGTCCCGATGGGTTAAACCAATGTTATGAAAAAAGAATTAGCAAAACAATCTTCAAACAACCAAAAGAATGAGTGATTAGATATGGGGGAAAAGGATGATTTTTGGACAGTGTGGCGATAGGATGTGGAAAGAGAAAAGGAAGAGGGACATTCAGCCTGGAAGAACACTGGGCTACAAAGACACAATCACACTCAGAGCTGTTGGTGTGAAATGGGGAAGGGGGAAGTACTAAGCAGATTGTCACTGTGTCTGATGGAATGCTACTTGTCCTTACTGCTCCCACACCAAGACTATATAGTAGTCCTCTTCAGTCCAGCACTTCAGTAGTCCACTCCAGCAGCACAGGAGACAGGGTGGTAATGTTATTGCGGTGCTTGACTATGACTTTGTCCTCTGGAGTGTAGAAGGACCGCTGAGTTTGTCTGTCACTACTGTCTGGGCCATGTGTTTTATTTTGTTCTGGTCTGGTTTGGTCTGGTCTAGACACAGTTGTTGTAAAAGATTAATTTTGTCTTTTATAGCTTCCTGCAGCAAGGTAGGTGGTGGAACTGTATACCTATCTCAACTATTGTTTTGTCTCTCCTCTTCTATTCTCTTCTTTCTCTATGTCCCTTTCTTATATGAATTGTGAAGTATCTGCCACTGTAGCAACAGTCTTTGCAGAAAGTGCCTTCTTAACTCTTTGCAGATGAAGTATGAGATAACTCAGAACCATCAGTGCATCATTCAGTGATGGCATGTAAACATTACTCATAATACTAAACTTATGAATCCAAAACTCGTCCAATATCCAATATTTCTCAGTCTACACCACGTTCATTGAGTTACTTCTTTTTAATAAGCCTTTAAGCATAGGGGTGAATTGCATTTCAGCAAGTTTTGTTTGTTTTTTGTTGTTGAAGTTTTTTGTTTGTTTTTTGTTTTTGTTTTTCAGCTGAAATGTTTGAAACATTCGAGGTATATGGTGGAAGAAGTTGACGATCTCAAAAAGATGTGCTGTTTGGCCTCTGGAAAAAGTGGCCTGCATGAGTTAAACCACATCTTTGAAAGAAAAATGTGTGGAAAACAATCCTCAAAAGAACCAGAAGAATGAGAGATCAGACAAGGGGAAAAAATGATGATTTTTGGAAAGTGTGGGGATAGGATGTGGAAAGAGAAAAGGAACAGGGCCATTCAGCCTGGAAGAACACTGAGCTACAATGACACAATCACCAATCACACTCAGAGCTGATGGTGTGAAATGGGGAAGAGAAAAGCGCTAAGTAGATTGTCACTGTGTCTGATGGAATGCTACTTGTCCTTCCTTTTCCCACACCAAGACTATATAGTAGTCCTCTTCAGTCCAGCACTTCAGTAGAGTGGACTACAGGAGACAGGGTGGTAATGTTATTGCAGTACTTGACTATGACTTTGTCCTCTGGAGTGTAGAAGGACTGCTGAGTTTGTCTGTCACCACTGTCTGGGCCATTGTTTTATTTTGTTCTGGTCTGGTTTGGTCTGGTCTAGACACAGTTGTTGTAAAAGATTATTTTCTTCATTGTCTTATATGGCTTCTTGCAGCAAGATAGGTGGTAGAACTGTACATCCATCTCAACTATTGTTCTCCATCTCCTCTTCTTTTCAATTGTTTTCTCTCTGTCTCTTGCTTTGAATTCTAGAGAAACTGCCATCATAGTAGCAATCTTTGCAAAGATACTATCTCCTTAAGCTATTGCAGACAAAGTCTGAGATAGAACAGTGGTGCATCATTCATCAACGACATGTAAAATCTACTCGTGATACTAAACGTGTGAATCCAAAATCATCTCATATTCAATAGTTATAAATCCACACCATGTTTGTTGTGATAATTCTTTTTAATCAGTCTTCTTGTCTAGGGTGGATTGCGTTTCAGTAGGGTTTTATCAGCTGAAACATTGAAAAATTCAGAGGCACATGGGGAAGAAGTTGACGATCTGAGGTAGATGTGTAGTTTGGCATAAAACAAAATATTGTCCTGCATGAGAACCAAAAGAATGAGAGAACAGACAAGCATAAAAGAGTGGTTTTGGAATGTGTGGGGACAGAATGTCGAAATATAAAAGGAAGAGGGACAATCAACCTCAAAGAGCACTGAACTACAATGACACAATCACACTCAGAGCTGATGGTGTGAAATGGGGAAGAGAAAAGCACTAAGTAGATTGTCACTGTGTCTGATGGAATGCTATGTGTCCTTTCTGTTCCCACACCAAGACTATATAGCAGTCCTCTTCAATGCACCACTTCAGTAGTCCACTCCAGCAGCACAGAAGACAGGGTGGTAATGTGATTGCGGTGCTTGACCAATGGTTTGTTCTCTGGAGTGTAGAAGGACTGCTGAGCTTGTCTGTCACTGCTGTCTGGGTCATATGTTTTATTTCCTTCTGGTCTGGTCAGGACGTGGTTGTTGTAAAACAACTACTTTTGTGTTTGTCTTCTTTCACTTATTGGAGCAAAGTAGGATGCAAAACTGTATATCTTTCTCTACTATCATTCCTTCTCTCCTCTTCAATTCCATTGCTTTTTCGTTGTTCCTTGTTTCGGAGAATTCTAAAGTAACAGCCACCATAGCAACAATCATTTTAAAGATATGATCTTCTTGACTCATTGCAGACCAAGTTCGAGTGAACTCAAAGCAGTGATGCTTTATTCAGGGTGGGTTTCTGGACATACTATTAATAGTATACTCCTGAGTCTAAAACTCGTCCATATTCAGTATTTCTCCGTCTAGATCTTAAAATGTCTTGTCTGGCCAGTGATGTTATACGGCTGCGAGGCATGGACAATGAAGAAAGAGGATGAAAGACGAGTGGAAGCAGCAGAGCTGTGGTTTTACCGAAGACTGCTGAGGGTCAAATGGACGGATAGGCGCTCAAATGAAAGCATACTGAATGAGTTGGGTACTACACGCAAGCTCCTAGTACTCATACAACGGAGGAAACTGAAATATGTTGGACACGCAATCCGTAATGAGAGAACAGACTTGATGTCCACTGTCCTCCAAGGTAAAGTGGAAGGAAAGAGAAACAGAGGACGGCCACCTGCATCACTTGCTAGAAACATCACAAACATCAGTGGCAAGAAACTCCAGGAGGTGGTCAGACTTAGCCAAGATCGAGAGTGCTGGAGGCAACTTGTGAGGACATCATGTGCAGCGGCCAACACTGTTCCCGGTGACGCCGACAGGTGAGACAGGTGAGATCAAGTTTATCAAGTTACTTATTTTAACTAGTTTTTCAGCCTATGTATGAAATTTATTTTAGCAATTTTTGTTTGGATTTTTTTATGTGGTGAAACTTTTGAAACATTAGAGGTGTATGAAGAAATATTTTGACAACTTAAGACAGGAATGTTGTTTCATCTCTGGCAGTAAGTCCCTAATGTGTTAAACCATTGTATAAAAAAGAATACAGAGAACAATGTCTAAAATAGCAAGAAGAATGATGGATGAGACAAGAAAAAAGACTGATTATAGGAAAGTGTGGAGGCAGAATGTGGGAAGAGAACAGGAAGAGGGACATTAAAACTTTAAAAGCACTAAAGGACAAAACCGTAAAACATGTTTGAGACACAAATCCTGAAGAGAACCAGAAGAATGAGGGATCAGACAAGAAAATAAAAGAATGAGTTCTGTAAAGTGCTAGCATAAGACGTAGGAAGAGAAAAGAAGGAGGGACATTCAACCTTGAAAAGCACCAACTACAATGACACAATCACTCTTAGAGCTAGTGGGGTGAGATAGGAAGAGAAATGCGCTAAGCAGATTGCAGTGCGTCTGATGGTATAGTTCTTGCCCTTTCTGCTCCCACACCAAAACTATATAGTAGTCCCCTTCTGTCCAGCACTTGAGTAGTCCACTCCAGCAGCACAGGAGAAAAGTTGGCAATGTTACTGCGGTACTTGACTAAGGCTTTGTCCCCTGGAGTGTGGAAGGACCGCTGAGCTTGTCTGTCACCACTGTCTGGGCCATCTATTCTCTTTTGCGCTGGTCTTCACTTGTCTGGACGTGGTTGTTATAAAATATTAAATTTGTTTTTGTTTTCTATGGCTTCCTGCAACAAGGTAGGATGCAAAACTGTATATTTGTCTTTCCTATCATTCTCCCTTTCCTCTTCTATTCCACTTCTTTTTCATTGTTCTTTGCTCCTAAAATTTTATAAAGTAATTGCCACCATAGCAACATTCTATGGAAAGATACCATCTTCTCAAGTCACAGAGGACCACGTCCAAGGTAACACAAAACGGCAGTGCTTCACTCAGTGTCGACTTCTGAACATGCTGGTAGTAGTAAACTCTTGAGTCTAAAACTTGTCCAGAGTCAATATTTCTCTGCCCTGGCCATACGTATCCAGTTACGTTCTTTTTTCATTAAGTTTTCATTCCAGGTGTGAATTGCATTTCAGCATTTTTTCTTTTTGTCCTTTTCTGCTGAAATTTTCGAAACGTTACAAATATATTAAGGAAGAAGTTGACAATCTCAGGCAGGAATGCTGTGTAGCCTCAGGTAATAGGGACTGGAATGAGTACAAACATGAACAAATGTTTTAAAAACAATCCTCAAAAGAAGGAGACGAATGAGGGATCAGACAGGAAAAACGGATGAGTTCTGGAATGAGTGGAGATAGACTGTGGGAAGAGAAAAGGAAGAGGCACATTCAGCCTT
>CM060310.1:30052394-30067394 GCA_030674185.1 Monoplex corrugatus
GAGTCTTACTGTGATAATAATGAAATCGAGAAATAGTAGATAAAAAGAGAAGAAAACTATGTGATAAGGTTACATGATGATATTCTCCTTTTTCTATGAAATATCGATTCATTCATTCGTTCTTTCTTCCTTTGTTTCTTTCTTTCTTTCTTTCTTTCTCTCTTTCTCTCTTTCTATATTTCTTCCTTTTTCTTTGTTTTATGCTTGCTTTCTTGCTTTCTTTATTTCTTGTTTTCTCTATCTTTCTTTTCTTTCCTTTCTTTCTTTCTTTCTTGCTTGCTTACTTTCTTTTCTTTCTCTTTTTTTTTCTTTTGTTTCTTAAAATTGTATGTTATATTTTTGTTTTTTATTCATTTTAAGAATATATGTGTTCGTATCAGGGTACATTTCGAAGACAAAACATGGTAGTCAAAGTCAAATGTAGCTAAAATAAAATAATGACTTTTTTGTGTCCTCCCTCCCTCCTCCCTCTCTGTCTCTGTCTCTATCTGTGTGCCTCTCTCTCTCTCTCTCTCTCTCTTTCTCTGTCTATCTCTGTCTCTCTCTCTTTCTGTCCTCTGTCATCTCTCTGTCACTCTCTGTCTCTCTCTCTCTCTCTGTTTCTCTCTCTTCTTTATCTCTCTCTTTCTCTCTCTTTCTCTCTCTGTGTCTCTCTCTTTCTGTCTCTGTCTCTCTCTGTCACTCTCTGTCTCTCTCTTCTGTTTTCTCTCTCTCTCTCTTTATCTCTCTCTTTCTCTCTCTTTATCTCTCTCTGTATGTCTGTCTGTATGTCTGTGTGTATGTCTGTCTCTTTTTGTCTGTCTGTCTGTCTCTCTGTTGGTCTGTCTTCTGTCTCTCTCACTCTCTCTCTCTTTCTCTTCTCTCTCTCCTTCTCTCTCTCTCTCTCTCTCTCTTACTCTCTGTCCCTCCCTCCCTCCCTCCCCCTCCTCTCTCTCTCTCTTACCGTCTTTCCCCCGCATCTCCAGCAAGGGATTGGATCCTTCTCAATACATCCTAGCCGCTCATTTAGCTTTTGAAACATCTTCAGCTGCTCCCTCCCCCCCCCCCCCCCATCCCCATTCCCACCTACCATAGCCACATCCCGTCAATAAAGCAAAGGAAAGAAAAATTACCGTGCGAGCAACGCTTAAAGGGCCAAATAATATGGGGCAATTCACAGCGCTATGACGATAATGGAAGATAAAGATGCTGATGCTGATGCTGATTGCTGATGCTGATGCTGATGATGATGATGATGATGATGATGTTATTATTATGGAATTCCATTTTCGTATTGAGACTGCGTGACAGATCTGTACTCTACGCTTACTTTCATAATATATAAATGGTTTCCGTATACATTGTAGCGCTATTCTCCCAGATTTAGACTCGCTGCACATTATAATTTATGCACTTTTTAGTAGAGTTAGAGTACGGAGAACTCAAGCTGTTAAGCTTTCTCCGTTGGGATGCCAGGGCTCTTTAAGTATGAATATTATTCCCACTTTCTGGAAATTCTGTGCTAGAAATTTCCTCTTTTTTGTCACTCTTTTTGTTTCTGCCTTGTTCCTTTCCTTTCTGTCATTTCGTCCTATCATTTTCTGCCTTGCTGGTCCATTCACCTGTATGTGTTCGATAAAGACTTATGTACTTTTTCTTAGGAAGGATAACTGGGTGCATGCATTAAGTCCATTTTTGGCTCTAGGGAGGTGAGATATGCGGAAGCAATTTTAGGTAATTTAGGCCTGTTTTTATATGTTTTGGGTGTCCTTAGTCATGCTTAAATTTGTATTGGGGTTATTTTTACCCCCCCCCCCCCCCCCTCTGTGCGATAAACTGGACCGAGTGTTCAACGCCAGGGGCGTATCTTAAGATTATGTGCGCGAATGCATTGATATGTGTACATACTTTTCTTCTTTTTTTCTTTCCTGTTTAAGTTTTGTACGTTTTGAAGCAGTCATAGCACTGATATGGCTCTACGCAGTTGGCTGGGCTTTAAACAACAGTAATAAAAAGAATAACAAGCTGCCAGGCGAGATGATTGCATTCCACTATGTTGTTGCACTTTGGTGGACGTGCATGCTTGGTGTCTGCATGTGTTCATCAACCTGCCTTTAGCATGACTTGCATGGGCAGGATCTTATCACATTCCGTACCGCGTCACGAGATCCTCGTGACTCAGCTTTCTCTCTCTCTGTGGACCGCGTCACGAGGATTTCGTGCCCTGAACCGTAGTTTCAGTTTTGAGTATATAAAATAGAAAATGACCGCTTTGCTGACGTGAATCCTTTTTCCGGCGAAGGGAGTACACTCTTGTCAATTCTTTTCTGCGTTTACACGACGTTTGAAGCGGCAAAAATGGCAAAAAGCAGGCGTGGTTTGAGTGTTTCTGAAATCTCTCTCCTAACATTAATTGGTCAGTAGTTAGTACAGTGAGCTATTTTCTTGGTAGGAAAAGGGTTAAACGTGTCATATTCATATTCCGATTGTGTATACTTACAAAGGGACTGTAGGCATTGGGAAGATCTGCAATGTGTTGACCTTTGTTATTCTTTTTTTTTTCTTTTCATTTTTTATAGGATCATCAAAATAACAAAATACAAAATAACAGCAAACGGCACAACTTTTTAGACAGGTTGATAAGTTTAAGTATCTGGGAACGATCATTTCATCAGATGGCAGATGCACATCAGAAATAGTTTGCAGAATCAGCCAAGCCAAAACAGCTTCCAAGAAGATGAAAAGCATTCTTACCAACAAATGCCTATCAATTAACATCAGGAAGAGAGTTCTTGAATGTTATATAGAACCGATAATGTTATACAGGATGTGAGATGTGGACAGTCAACAAACAAAGCCAGAACAAGATTGAGGCAGCCGAGATGTGGTTTATAAGAAGAATGCTGAGAGTTGCATGGACAGCAAAGAAAACAAACGAGACAGTGTTGATGGAGGCAGACACAAGAAGATCATTGATAAGGAAGATTAGGAAAAGACAGGCAACATTTATAGGCTATTTTATGAGGAAAGGGGGATTGGAGCACCTGGTCACAACAGGAAAGCTGGAGGGAAAGAGAGCACCAGGTAGATGCAGAGAAAAAAATATTGGACGGACTTGCAGAGTGGCTGAGGACAGAGAGGGTGGAAGATGTGCTTGTGGCAACAAAAGATAGATGCATATGGAGGGCCATGATCGCAATTGCCATGTGGCGAAACACTTAAATGATGATGATGATGATGATGATGATGATGATGATGATACTCATGAAGGGAGTGTTGGCATTTATAATAATTATAATAATAATAATAATTACAATATTTACATAGCGCAAAATCTTGATAAAAATCAAATCCTCACATATGTCGACCTCAGTCTTTTTTTTTTTTGTTTTTGTCTTTTTTTCCTTTTTAAATTCTTTTTAAAGGATCATCGCACTCAGTGACGGATACTTTTACAGGTACCTGCTGTGTCGGTGAAAAGCAGTTAAACGACATCCATGATGACGCATCTTTTAAAAGATCACGTTGTCTCGTCAGTTCACGAAGAGCCGAGACGTGTTTGTTGACCAGGGTCTTTTCTTTAAAAAAAAATTTTTTAAAAGACAGGCAAACAGCGACAACCTGCAAACATGCAAATCAACAAGCCTCGGTAACAAAAACAAACAAACAAACTAACAAATACAATGGCAAAAAGAAAACCCTCCACACAGTTCCGTAAACAAATATGCCAGCAACGAGAAAACAAAAACAGCAAAACAATAGAGAAGAGAGAAAAAAAAACTGAATACAATCAAATGGGAAACCTAGTATTAAACAAATGAAGAACAAAGAAGAAGAAGAAGAAAAGAAGAAGAAGAAGAAAAAGAGAAGAAAACAACAACAACAAACAACAACAACAAACAACAACAAACAACAACAACAACTACAACACAAAACAAGATTTTGTAGTGTCTTCAAGAAGGATTCATCGCACACGTGATTCCATATGCGCTACGTCCATATGTGCTTGTAAATCTCTGGCTTGATTTTGAAATGGGAAGAGGAGGGGGAAGAAACCTATGAAATATTTTAGCCGACATCACCTGAATGATGGGAACTGTCTAATGGGCAAAGAACAGGTCAGGCTGCTTTTGTTTTGTTTTTGTTTGTTTCTTTGGTTGTTTTGTTGTTGTTGTTGTTGTTGTTTTTTTGTTGTTTGTGTGGGTTTTTTGTTCTGTTTTCGTTTGTTTGTTTGTTTGTTTGTTTGCTTGCTTGTTTGTGGTGTTTATTTGTTTTTAATTTTGAATGCTGAGGCTGAACCCGAGATATTCTACCTTGAGTTCACGTCTCTATCAAAATAGAAAGAAGAAAAGACAAAAGAGGAGAAGAAAACAAAAGAAGGAAAAGAACAAAGAGAAAAAGAAATAAGAAGGAAAAAGAGAGGAAATAAAAAGAAAAGCAAAAAAAACAAAAATATTTAGAAGGCAAAGAGAAACAATTAACAGCTTGTAAAGCAGAAGAAGAAGAAGAAAAAAAAAGAAAGGGGAAAGGAAAAAAAGAAGTGGAAAAGAAGGAAGAGGAAAACAAAACAACAACAAGAAATGGAAAGTAGAAACTTTAAAAAAAAGTAAGACGGAAAAGAAGAAGAACAGCTAGAAAAGGAAACACGGATCGACAATCTATTCAAGTCACGTTTGTGCATGTTAACACTAATCAGTCGAGCGAGAGGAGGCCAGACGATCAGGCATCAGGAGTATCGCCAACGAAGGTCAGAAAACGAGATGGAGATGGCCACATCCTCAGGATGGCCAGAAGCAGACACCTTTGCACCGCTCTGTCATGGACACCACTTGAGAAAAGAAACAAGAGGCAGACACACAGGAATCTGGCACCACAGAATACATACAACAAAGAGATGAAAGAAACCCCGTTGACATGGAAAAAGATATTTTCTGGTTCAATCAAAGTACATAACTCTTGAGAGTCACGTAGGAATTATCTCCCATGTTGTAGACCTTCCTAAATCTAACACAGTTTGCGCTACCCATTCAGCTAACATAGAAGCAGATACAAAGCACAAAAACCGTAAGCTCAGAACACTCCTCGAAAAAGGAGCGCCCAAACCTACCTGTATACTCTGCAACTACCCTACACACAACTATGAGAGAGGAAGAAATACATACAATATATTGGTCTTATGTTCAAAATTGACATGGTCTTTTATTCTTGAAACTGACCAAACACACACACATAGACAAGACAGAACATATACAGGGTTGCTTCCAAGGTATATAGGTAATACCAAAGAATAAGAGGGAAGGTTCGCTCGGTACAACCGTGGCTTGGAAGATTGGTTGATGCCTTATCCTTGTACCTACCATTAATCAAGTGACTGAAGAAAAGTCCAGCGATCACAGCATGCGTATTTACTAGTAATTTAAACGTACGGATATGTTTTCATGAAGTGACTCTTTTTTCAATACGATCTGGTATTTTTGTTTTGTATTTGTATCCATGCTTGTTTGAATTGAGTTAAGAAAAGTTTGAAAGAAAGAAGAAGAAAAAGGAAAAAGAGAGAAAATGTCAAGCAGGGTTTGCCAGTTTTTATCTCTGAGTGTCGTCTCTTCTCTCTGCCTCTGTCTTTGTTTTCTGTCTGTCTGTCTTCTGTTAATTATGTCTGTGTCTGTTCTGTCTCTGTGTCTGTCTGTCTGTCTGTGTGTCTGTCTGTCTGTGTTATGTCTGTCTGTCTGTGTGTCTGTCTGTCTGTGTGTATGTCTGTCTGTCTGTCTGTCTCTCTCTCTCTCTCTCTCTCTCTCTCTCTCTGTTGTCTGTATGTATGTGTGATGTCTGTGTCTGTCTGTGTGTCTGCTCTCCTCTCTCTCTCTATCTATCTATCTATCTATCTATATATCTTATCTACCTATTCTATCTATCTTATCTATCTTTTCTATGTAAATATCTATCTATCTATCAATCTATCTATCTATCTATCTTCTAGTTAATATAATAATTATTCCCTCGTCTCTGTCTTCATCTCTCCACCTTTCTCTTCTTTCTCCTCTTTCTCTTTCCCTCTTTTTCTAGCGAGCTGTGTGTATGTGTGTGTGTGTGTGTTTATGGAGTGTGTGTGCGTGCGTGAGTGAATTTTGTGTGTGTGTGTGTTGGTGTGTGTGTGTGTCGTGTGTGTGTGTGTGTGTGTGTGTGTGTGTGTGTGTGTGTGTGTGTGTGTGTGTGTGTGTGTGTGTGTGTGTTTGTGTGTGTGAAAAACGTTAGCGAGATTGTCTTAGTTTTTTTTTCCTTCTTTTCTTCTCTCTCTCTCTCTCATTCTCTCTCCCCCTCTCTCTCTCTCTCTCTTTCATTCTCTCTCTCTCTCTTCTCTCTCTCTCTCTCTCTCTCCTCTCTCTCTCTCTCTCTCTCTCTCTCCCTCACCTTGGTTTGATAGATCTTTACCATATTTTTTGGGCAGTTGAAGAGTCGCGAATGCATACGCTTAGAAGACAAGATGTTAGTTCAGGTCATACGTAACCAAAATATGCCCATAGTCAGCACTATGTGAGGAAGATTTTCTAACAGCACTTGAACTCTGACAACATTACAAATTTCATTTTCACTGCTTTTGACAGTCCACCACCGGGTCTTCAATGGACATCCAGTTTTGTTTCAGTTGAAGGTTTTATTTCTAATTTCACAGCGACCTTCAACAGTACAGCATTTGGATTTTCTGTGGTGGTACCTCTTGTAGAAAGAAATTGTTAAAATGTTTTTAACCTTCTCTTTTAAACTTCTCTGCCACACCCGACATGTTTTTGTTTTTCTTCTTCTGTCTTATTGATCCATTTGTGTCTGTTGCTTTTGTGTGTGTTTCTTTCAAGAACAAACAGAACAGAAAACATGAAGAAAGAAAACAGATCATTTTCATCCCCCTCCTATCCCACAGCGTGTATGCAATTTGTGCTTCGACAGTGAGCTCGTGCACAGTGGCAGGACAACTTTCGAAATAACATGCGTGATCTGACCCAACACGATTTGGCCTCAATGCATTCTCTCGCCGTTTGAAGTTATTACAGATGTTGAAAGCAGAAACAAACGTGTACTGTGTCTGTTGTAACAATAATCATAGTGACAATGATACCAGTAAATATAATAATAATAATATAGTAGTAATGGTTATAGTGTGAAAAAGAAGAAAGAAGACGAAAAAGAATGATGATGATGCTGATGAATGCTATGATAATAATAATAATAATAATAATAATATAATGTGAGGATATATGATGATAATAATTAATAATAATGTATAATAATAATAATATAATAATAACAATAACAACAGCAACGACAATAATAATAACAAAAGTACGTTTCTCTCTTTCTGTGTCAGTGTCCAGGACGCGCCCCTAGCGAAGACTTTCAGAGCGACACCTCAGGGGAGACTACCACCAGTGACAGCGGCCGTGGCGGAAGCGAAGAAGACATCCAACTTCCGCCCTTACCGGAAATGACAGGTGCGCCTGAGCCTGTCCTGTCCTGCCCTGTCATGCGCTGTCTCGCCTGTCATGCTCTGTCTTGACTTGTCTTGTCTTGTCTTGTCTTTGGCTTGATTCTCTTGTCCTGTTCAGTCCTATCTTTTCCAGGAGCTGGTTTAGAGTCTTGTCGAGGGTTTCGGCTTTCTGGTAGTATCTGTCTTGTGTTGTTAATTAATTACTTCTGGCGATCTGTTCCCCTTTTCCTGTTTCATCTGTCTCTCGTCTCTGTCTCTCTCTCTTCTCTTGTGATTTTTTCTTTCTCTTCTCTGTCTCTGTCTTTCTGTCTCTCTGTCTCTTCTCTCTTTTTCTCTTTTCTCTCTTTTCTCTCTGTGTGTTCTTGTCGTTGTGTCGTTCTGTTCTGTGTGTGTGTGTGTGTGTCTATCTGTCCTTCTCTCACTCTCTGTTCTCTCTCTGTGCTGTTTCTCTCTCTCTCTCTCTGTTCTCTCTCTCTGTCTCTGTCTCTCTCTGTCTGTCTCGTCTGTCTCTTCTGTCTCTTTCTCTGTCTCTGTCTCTCTCCTTCTCTCTCTGGTCTGTCTCTCTCTCTCTTCTCTCTCTCTCTCTCTCTCTCTCTCTTCTCTCTCTCTCTCTCTTCTTTACTTGTTGCTGTAAAAAAAATGCGTTGTATAGAATAGCAACGGCAAGTTTAGAAAAATGGCTTCTAGCCAATAGCTTTTACCGTTGGAAAATAAAGCATCATTGCCATTGTCATTGTCATTGTCATTTTTTCTCTCTCTCTCTCTCTTCTCTCTCTCTCTCTCTCTCATCTCTCTCTCGCTTTCGCTTTTTTCCCCTCCCCTATTTTTTCTCCCCCCCCTCTCTCTCTCTTTCTCTCTCTGTTTTCTTCTTTTTGTCTCCGTCTGTCTGTCTGTCTGTCTGTCTGTCTGTCTGTCTCTGTCTCTGTCTCGTGTCTCTGTCTGTCTGTCTGTCCTTCTCTGTCTCTGTCTCTTCTCTCTGTCTCTCCTCTTCTTGTCCGCCTGTCTGTCTGTTGGTCGGTCTATTTTTTCTCGTTACGGTTGATTTGCCATGAAATATTCGGACTGTTCTTCTTAGGGAGAGCGTCTGTGTGTGCGTCGTGCGTGATCGTGCGTGCGTGCATGCGTGTGTGTGTGTATGCGTGTGTTATGTGTGGTGTGTGTGTGTGTGTGTGTGTGTGTGTGTGTGTGTGTGTGTGTGTGTGTGTGTGTGTGTGTGTGTGGTGTGTGTGTGTGTGTGAAAATTTATCAATTTTTCTAGAATTTTATAGTTATCATCCGAACATTTCAGTATCTTATCGTAAGATAATAATTATTTCAAATGTACTGGGGGGTTTTTCTGTTGGACTACTAATATTTTCTTTGCTGCTGCATAGTATTTGTATCCCGTTGGATCTTTCTTTATCTGTTTTTGTCCTCCGTATCCCTGTTGGGGGTTAAAGAATTTATTATATTAAACATTGAAACATTGAGGCAGGAATCTGATGAATCCTATATTGACTGAATAACAATTATGTCAAAGTGGGTAGAAAGAACGGTAGTTTAACCCTATGTCTCCCGCACCCTGTCCACCAGCATCCTGTATGGTCAACCGTGCTAGCAAAGCGAAAACTTAACCCTTTGTATTCCCTCGTATCAGCCACTCCAGCAGGAAGCTGATGGATAGGATGAAAGAGTCAAAGGATTCAGTTTTTGCTTTGCTAGCATTGCTAAAAATGCAGGATGATGGTGGACATGTGTGAAGAAGCTAAAGGGTTAAAGTTGCGGTCCACGCGCTCGGGTGAGGGAGCCAAAGGTTAACGAAGGCACACCTGGTTAAAAACACAAGCAGCACATTATCTTTCTCTTTCATGATGTACGTTTTTCTATCATCCAATTCCTTCAAACAAACGAACAAATTGGGTTCATTATCATACCTTGTTTCTAGCAAAGTAGAACATTCAAGAGATGTGGGTTTGAAAAAAAAAGAGAGAGAGAGAGAAGGGGGAGAGAGAGAGTAGAGGAGAACATACGGACAGGCAGAGAGACACAGAGAGAGACACAAGAGAGAGAGAGACAGAGACAGAGAGAGACACAAAAGAGAGGAGACATACAGACAGGCAGAGAGACCGAGAGACACAGATAGATAGATAGAAGAGAGAGAGAGAGAGAGAGAGATAGAAGAGACAGACAGACAGACAGAGAGAAAGAGAGGGAGATAGACAGACTGAGAGACAGACAGAGAGACAGATAGCGAGAGAGGGAGGAGACAGATATACAGACAGAGAGACATAGAGAGACAGACAGACAGAGAGATAAAGAGAGAAAGGGACAGAGAGAGACAGAGACAGGTACAGAGACAGGGACAGACAGACAGACAGAGACATACAGACAGAGATAGACAGACGAAGACATACAGACAGAGATAGACAGATAGACAAAGAGAGAGAGAGAGACAGAGAAAAGAAACGACACACAAGCGGGACAACAAATCATTACAGCGAGACAGGTGTATTGTCTGGGCAAAGTATTGCAAAAGAAGCACAAATCGACTGAAAACGATCCCTCCGGCGGTTAGAGAACTCGTTTACCTGGAACTGAAACTACTACGGCATTGAAAAAGGTCAATGTAATTACACACACCCGTAGTCAAGTGGTTAAACGTGGGAGTTCCAATCGGAACGTCCTGGGTTCGATTCTATCCGGATACCTCCGCCTGTGTGGGCAAAGGGAAGAGCTTTTTAGTAGTAGTAGTTAGTAAGTAATAGTAGTAGTAGTAGTGGATAGTAGTAGTAGTAGTAGTAGTAGTAGTAGAGAGTAGTAGTAGTATTGTTGTAGTAGTAAAGTTTGTATGTTGTAGTGTGAGAAGTAGTAGTCGTGTAGTCGTCTCGTCGATAGTATTGTATATTTAGTAGTAGTAGTATCATCATCATTAATCACTATTATTATTATTATCATTTATTATTATTATTATCATCATGATCATCACCTCATCATCATTATTATTATTATTATTATTATTATTATTATTATTATTATTATTATTATTATTATCATTATTATCATTGTTATCATTATCTTTAATAATAATAATAATCATATATATTATTATTTTAACCAAGACTTTAGACTACATGCATGCAAATTTTGCGGGTAAACACGCGCGCGGACTCACCAGAATCTACACAACTTTCGTGTGTATACATATTCATATTCACATTCATATTCACATTTATATTCATATTAACATTCATATCCACATACATATTCACATTCATATTCAACATATTCACATTCACATTCACATTCACATTCACATTCATATTCATATTTATATTCGTATGCGTATTCGTATTCGCATTCATATCCATATTCATATCCATATTCGTGTTCATGTTCATATTCATATTCACGTGCGTATTCATAATCGTATTCGTATTCGTATTCCTGTTCATGTTCATGTCCATGTCCATATTCATATTCATATTCACATTCACATTCATATTCGCATTCATAGTCAGATTCAGATTCAGATTCAGATTCATACCCATATTCATATTCAATCAATTCATATTCATTTCTTTTGTCACAGTGGATTTTCCATAGGAAACTCGGGCTGCTCTCCCTATTGACAGCGTGTCGCTGCAGTGCAGCGTCACCGTTTTATTATTTTCTTTTTATCAATGCTTTAGAAAAGCACAAAGGTTAATAAGCCTTCTAATGAAGGGACCTGGAAAATCAACGTATCTCTCTAATGTTTTATACTTGGGCAGCCTGGCGAATGCCCTGCTCTTCACGAGTTTTAACTCTGGACAGGCAGAAGAACTAATGAAAGTGTCCTGGAAGAACTTGATATCGCCAGAAAACTACTAGCAGAAATCAACAAAAGAAGACTGAAATACATTGGCCATGTGTCACGCAACAAGAACACGGACCTCATTGCAACAACCATCTTTCAAGGAAAAACACTGGCAAAAAGGAAGAAAGGCAGACTTCCAATTTCATATATCGAGAACATAGACAACATCAGTGGCCTAAATATTCAATAAATTGTCCACAAAAGTCAAGACAGAGCGACCTGGAGGGAGATGGTGGCATCCAGATGTGCAGCGACCAACACTGAACCCGGTGATGCCGACATGTGAGAAGATCTGTAGCGCACGCAGGCTAAAAGGCACACAAGTCCTACTCGTTTTTCTATCCCTTCCGAAGGACTAGACGTTCAGTTCGATTTTGCGGTCAAAGTGAGGAGAAAAATATCGAGGCTAACAACGGGAAACGAACCATGGAACTTTGAATTAAGTCATTGGCAGGCGAACGTCTGAACCATTGTGCCACTCTTCTCACATTCCTATTTTTGTTCCAAGATTTTAGACTATACCCATGCAGAATATCAATACGCACCTTTACGATTCTGAAAGTATTGTCAGAGTACGTCGGCTTAGAGAAATGTGACAACACTTAGCAAATGCGCTCACGGAAGATGCAGGCTGAATGGATGAATGAATGAATGAATGAATGAATTAATGAATGAATGAATAAGTGAATTATTCAACATGGTAATAAAACCAATGTAATAGAGAAATAAATATATCAATAGAACAAAGAAAGAAAGAAATGATTAAACGAATAAACTAACTAATTAACAAATCAACCAACTAACTTACGTAAATAAATAAATAAATAAATAGATAGATAAATGCATAAGTTGATAAATAAATGAATAAGTTCATCAATGTAATAGATAAATAAATCAACAAATAAAGAGAGAAGAGAAAAGAAAGGAAAGAAACGAATGAATACATGAGTCAACAATAAAATGAATTAGACAAATAAACAATGAAATATTCTATGCATGTGTTTATCAAATAGTTCATAATTTCATACATGATTACTGAATTAATTTATGCAAATGGTAATCAATCTAAATCAGTCAATCTAATATACATAATGAATTGATATTTAAACGAATAACCCAACAAACACACACAAATGAATAAAATATATCTGAATCAATCTAATCTATTCGAATCCTCTGTATCATGTACTGTAAGTCTGCGGTGAGTGCGGGTCCCCCACCTCCCCATCCACCCTCTCGCCTAATCTTCACCCCCCTTCCCCCCTCCCCCCCTCCCCCCAACCAATTCCCAATCCACTCCGATCGCGTGAATCCCAACAAGCACTAATTACCTGCATTAAAGTAACTCGGGGGAAAAAAAGAATTGATCCTTTAAGTGTAGAACATCCTACTTGTGCAGACCTTCAGTTGGTGTAGTGGTTAGCGCAACGGACTATTACTTGACTGGAAGGTTGTGGGTTCCAATCTCCTTCAGTCCGTTCAAAATCATTGCCGGCCCCAACTGACTTCGTACCCAAGAGTTATTGAGCGTGCTGTGGGCTCATTGGGAAGACTAGGACCACACAGTCGAGTCTCATCCATTTTTCCGGATGTGTCATTGAGAGTGTTGTTCATATCTCCTAGCCAACAATAGGTTCGCATCTTGGTAGGGTCAGATTTTTGTACTCATGACCTGGTCAGCTCGTGGGTTTATATGCAGACTCAAGGCTAGTGCCATGACCATCATACATATGGCAGCTGTGACTTTTAGTGCATATGGAATTCTTTCTGAGGGCGAAGACGTCATCTTGAGAAACAGAAACTGAAACTGAAATCTGGCCAACACTGTAGGTGTCTGTATTTCCCTAGCCTGATTGACGCCATGATATAATTATTATGATGGTAAGCGTAGAGTACAGCATTATTACACAGCCTCAATCCTGGGTGGAACTCCATGGCATCATGATTATCATCCTCATGGCATTGTGGAAAATTGTCCCTGCTTCTGTGGCCATGGAGATGGCGTAGAACCCACCCCCCCCCCCCCCCCCCCCCCCGAAGAAAAGAAAGCAAGCAAACAAACAAAGAAAACAAACAAACAAACAAACAAAAAAGATGTTAAGTACGAAAGAAACTGCGTAGACTTAAAAAAAATATAATTGGTTGACACGAAACCACCTAAGTGCAATAATCCTCAAATGACATAATATATATATATATCGTATAAGCTTGATCAGGAAGTATCTCTCTGTGGAAACAACTGCAAAACTCGTTCTCTCCTTCATAATGTCTCGCATTGACTATTGCAATTCACTCCTGTCTGGTCTTCCTGCCTCCACCATTCACATCCTACAGCGCATTCAAAACAATGCTGCACGCCTTGTACTCAAAAAGAAAAAAGCTGACCACATATCTCCTCTCCTGGCACAACTTCACTGGCTCCCTGTATCAAAGCGCATACAGTACAAACTAGACACCATGTGCTACAAAAGCCTCAATAACGCAGCCCCCGATTACCTGTCAAGCCTACTTGAGATCTATGTTCCCTCACGTACCCACCGCTCTGCCTCCGATCCTCTGACTTTTCGCTTTCCACGCACCAAGCTCAATACCTATGGTCCACGAGCCTTCTCTGTTTCTGGTCCACTTTCCTGGAACAAACTTCCTCTCTCAGTCCGTCAGCAACCTACTTTTGTCTCCTTCAAGTCCGCTCTCAAAACTCACCTTTTCTCCTCTGCATAAAATCCTGACCTCACTCATCCCCCCTCTGTAGCCTGTCTCCACTCGGAGGGAAATCACATTGTAACATATATTTGTATATAATATGCTCTCTATAATTTTCCATTGCTTTTATTCTTTTTCCCCATTTATAGCCATGTGTAAGTGTGTGTGTGCGTGTGTGTGCGCGCGTGCGTAAGTGTATGTTCAGCGCTTAGATTTGATTTCGCTATATAAATATTGTAATTATTATTATTATTATTATTATTATATATATATATATATATATATATATATATATATATATATATATATATGGGTGCGTGTGTGTGTGTGTGTACATATATGTGTATATATATATATATTAGAGAGAGAAAGATGCATATATATGTATGTCTATATATTTTTTTAATTAAAAATATAGATGTGTGCAGCCTCCTCCTTCCCCAACTATAAATCAATACCCAAATCTTTTAGGAATTAGAGAAGGCAGTAAATTCCACCCTGGCTCAAAAAGCTTGGGGGTGTGGGGTTTAATAAAAAAAAAAAAGAGCATGCTTCGTCCTCATCCTTCCCCAGTTGTTAATAAATACGTGGCCCTTATATGGATTGGAGAAGGGAAAGCTGAGAAGATGAAGAGATGGACAACCGTGTTTATAATAGGAACCAGAAAAGAAAAAAAAAACGAAAACGAAAAAAGAATAAGAAGGCGTATCTCATACAACCAGACAGTCACACATGTTTTGGATTTCGTGTTTATAATGCTAGCAGGACGAGCGCGGTTGTCCAGTGGGTAAAAGTTGGACTTTTTATCGGAAGGTCCGGAGTTTGATCCTGCTTAGATACATCCGCATGATTGACAATGCAGGATGCTGATAGACAAGGTATGGAAGTCAAAGGGTTAACGCGCACATTTGATATTCTACAGGCGTGTAGACAGGATGTGGGGTAGGGGTTGGGGTGGAGGGGTTAAGCACTGGCAAATTTGCACACATCTTGACTCATCATC
>CM060310.1:30072394-30079894 GCA_030674185.1 Monoplex corrugatus
TGTTGGTTGGTTGGTTTGTTGGTTGATCAAATTTGTTTGTGGGTGATTTGTTAATTCAGTCTCCTTGTATATATATATATATATATATATATATATATATATATATATATATATATATAATGTATATGTATATATATGTATATATATATATATATATACGATTGCGCGCACCAATATGGGAACATTATGGACCTAATCTGTGTGTACGCTGAAATACAGAGTGCTTTATTGTTTTTGATTTTTCAGTTTTTTTCCCTTTCCCTCTTGCAGTGTGAGGTCTTGTATATTGTAGAAATTTGTAGAATGGTTACGAAATATCTTAACTATCCCTGAATGTCTATATAACCGGTTTATTGTTGTTTTTTTCAGAATGTTTTTTTTTTGTGTGTGTGTTAAGTTTTCAAAGAGGAAGATGATATGACTGAACACACACAGTTACACACACATTTACAGACAGACACACACACACACACACACAGGCAGACAGACAGACAGACACACACACACACACACACACATACACACACACACACATACACACACACACTCACACACATACACACACACATGTATATATATATATATATATATATATATATATACATTTATATATATATATATATATGTATATACATATACATATACATATTGTATTATATACTTACCCGTAACGTTGCAAACGCTATTGTTTCAAAACATTTTCTTTATTGGTTCGTTGGTTTGTTGGGGGTCTTGTTTGTTCGTTTGTTTGTTTGCTTGCTTGCTTGTTTGGTTGTTCGTTTGTTTGTTCTTCAAGGGAAGATGTATATTTTGTAACATATGATTGATTTGTTTTCATTCTTTTGTGAATTATACACACCATTTCTTTTGAACGTTTTGTGCAAAGCTTGATATATATTTATCTTAATCCCTTCTTCTCATAACAGTTGTCTTCTGGAATGGACGGCCTGTGGCTTCGTTTCATAATTGTATCGCATAAGTCACATTTTCCACCATGTCTGTTTTGCATACGATCGAATATTTTAACCGTATGTTGTATAGCGTTGCTCGGTTATTATTGTTCTCTATATTATAGTTCTCCGTACACTTGCTGGTTCCAGAACTCCTGTAAGGGATACAATCATACATATATGTATATATATATATATATATATATATATATATATATGTATATATATATATACCGTTTTACGGCTGAAATCACGGAGTAACATCCTTTTTTGTTCTGAAGTAAAAAAAATGCTCTGAAACTAGACAGTATATATGTATACGAGGTCCATGCTTTTTTTTTTTTTTTTTTCTCTCTCCCCCAGGGATTTTTAAGCAGTTTATTTAATAACATGCAATCCAGTTGTTTTTCACTTAAAAAGTGACCTGCACCAAGCTTATGTTCTCTCGCCCCCTGCCACCCCCACCCCCCACCCCACCACCATTACTTCCCTCCCTCTCCCTGCCACCCCTACCCCCCACCCCACCCAGGTTGTCAGTTGATTTTTATCATAAATATTATTTTGAACATTTATTTTACAGCGCTGTTTTCTCCAAAATCATTCCCGGACTTGCTGCAAATTGTACACGTTCAAACATTTTTTTTTTGCGTGGAAGGCAGAGGAACGAAAGCTGTTAGAAGATCTGACCACACTCCACTAGTCTCGTTGCATATTGTGCATTTAGTGTGTATGTATCTCTGGTGGGCGCGCAAGCTTTCACGTTTCCAAAAAGCCAGCCACTGGACGTGATTTTTTTTTTCAAACAACATTCAACGCCCGTATTTTGATATTCTGAATTCGTATACTCGCGAAGTGGGTTGGTGGGTAGGTGGGTGGGTGGGGTTGGTGATCAGGCACTGGTTCGTCTTCTGTATACTTATAAACCTGAGAGATCCTGGGGGGGTTGGGGGGGGTGGGGGAGGGTTAGGGGGGAGGTTGAGAGGGGTGCGGGGAACCTGCGTCTATTATATATTAGGCGGAGGTGTTTAGGCAGTTGAACCCATGGCCTTCTGCTTGCGAACTCAGCGTTGACCCACTTGACCATTGCTACTGGTGATCGGTATGTGTATGTATTGCCGTTTTTTATGAAGTTCGTGTCACTGTTTAAACGAAGCCTCTCCTGTGGACCGTTTTATTGTGGTTTTTTGTTTGTTTGTTTGTTTGTTTGTTTGTTTGTTTGTTTGTTTTCTGTTTTTCTGTCCCTTTTTATCGTTTTATCATATGCCGTTTCATGATTTGATTATCTGCCATTATGGACTTGAAAATGTTTGATCATATTCCGTTTCATGATTTGATTATCTGCCATTATGGACTTGAAATGTCTGTTAAGATCAGTTCCAATGTGAAAGTACAGAAGCAACAAGGGTAATGAATAATTATGTGTATTTCTATGGTGGCATTGTCTGGCAAATAACTGAAACTTTTTAAAAATTAAGAGTCCGCGCTGCAGTGATACCTATCCCAATCATCTATAGTATATATATGGCAGAGTGGTCACTGTTTGCCTTGATTTATTTATGAGTTTATGTTTATGATTTGTTTGATGTCTGTTATACATATACTTATATAGAAGATGTTAGTTGAGATGACCTCTCTGGCGTTTGTAATTAAGGAAGCAAAGGTGGCATGAAGGAGCTAAGGTGGCATGAATAAAGAGTGTGTGCGTGTGTGTGGGGAGGGGGGCGGTTGGGGGGTGGGTGGGGAGGGGGCGAGAATTTTTTTTCTGCTTAGCTGAGGTACGAAAAAAACAATTGGACAGATAGATGCATCTGTTTGTTCAATTCATATTGATATACAAGTCCGACCGAATTTTTTGAATCAACGGACAACTTCTATTTGATTTTTGAAGTGACCACCTTTATAAACGTAACCTTTCTCCAAGTTTAGATATCCTCTTTTTGTTTGTGTGTGTGTGTGTGTGTGTTTTTTTTTTTTGTTTTTTTTTTTTTTGTTTTTTTTTTGGGGGGGGGGGTTCATTTAAGTGCGTTTTAATGTCAAATAACACGGTTCTTCCTGTTATTCTTTTGTTTATCTTAATCTATTGATTTGTGTTAATGATGCTTAAAACCTGATTGAAAAAAAAATTGTCAATGATTGGATATGTCATGCTGAAGAGCTTTGTGTTACTTTTCCCCCAGATTCATTTGATTGATTGTTTGTTTCTTTATCTGATTTTTTTTTTTTTTTTCGTTTTAAAATTTTCGAAGATATTTAAACTGGAAAAGATTACCAAGAATTATAGATAATAATGATATAGCATGATCATTTGTTCAGTTTTCATACAGACTGACCGTAATTTGAAACAAACGTCATCCGTGTGTATGTTTGTCTGTGTGCGCGCGTGCGCGTTTGTTTGTGTGTGTGTGTGTGTGTGTGTGTGTGTGTGTGTGTGTGTGTGTGTGTTGTGTGTGTTGTGTCTGTGTCTGTGTGTATGTCTATGTGTGTTTGTTGTGTGTGTGTTTGTGTTTCTGTGTCTGTGTCTGTCTGTCTGTGTGTCTGTGTGCTCATCAGTTATTAAGCCTTGTTTTCTGACTGTGTTGGGTAAATGAAAACAGACGTGAAATATCTGAGCTGCGTGTTGGGGGGGGGGGGGGAGGGGGTGGTGATTTTCTATATGGGATTTTTTGTTTTGTTTTGTTTTGGTTATTGTTACATTGTTTGGTTTACTCGAGAAACTCAAAATACAATAAATTGATCAGGTATCTGGCTCTCTAACTCCTGGTAGTATCTCCGCGCTCGCCCATCAGATATATGCGTAAATATATGTATGGCGTTTATTTGGGCTCTCATGACTGACATGTTCTGAAGTTCAGAAGATTTAGAACAGTTTCTGCAGGATTCACATTCACCTGTTCACCTGTTGGCGACATCATTCTTGATGGTAGCCGCTGATGCATGCCCCGTCAGCTGTCTCCATCCCCTCCCCCGTCAGCTGTCTCCATCCCCTTCTGTCTACAGTCCTGTAGATTTCATCTGTCGGCAACTTCGTCCACTTGGCTATGTTCTCTACATTGGAAGTCGGCGATCTGCCTTGTCTGTTTCTTACCCTCGATTTTGCCCTGGGCCACAAGTCTTCATTACATGGCAGTTCTGATGTCTCGGCTCGGGTGATCTGCAGGATTGTGTAGATCGAACTAAAAATGACGATTTTTTTTTTTAAAAGATCGCCGTTTTTTATGGTTTTGTTTGTTTGTTTGTTTGTTTTTTTGTGTGTTTGTTTGTTTGTTTGTGTGCTTGTTTGTTTGTGTGTTTGTTTGTGTTTGTTTGTTTGTTTGTTTGTTCTGGATTTTCAGACTTTTAGTTTGTTTCTTTGGTTAGTTGGTTGATTGGTTAGTTGGTTGGTTGGTTGGTTGGTTGGTTGGTTGGTTGTGGTTGGTTGGTTGGTTGGTTGGTTGGTTGGTTGGTTGGTTGTGTTTTGTTGTGTTGTCACTGTGCGCTCTTGAACATGTTTTTCTTTATTTTTCTTTTACTTGTGTTTGCGAAGAGAGGGGTGTGTGCATACGTGCGTGCGTGTGTGTGTGTACTGTGTGTGTGTGCTGTGCTGTGTGTGTGTGTGTTGTGTGTGTGTGTGTATGTGTGTGTGTGTGTGTTGTGTGTGTGTGTGTGTGTGTGTGTGTGTGTGTGTGTTGTTTGTTCACTGGTTGGTGTGTGTACGCCCGTATTTTTTCTGTCCACGTGGCTAGGGAATGAAAATATGAATTTTCTTAGAACATTTGTGAGATAATCTCTGTTGTATCATTTACAAATAAGTACTACCTTTCAGACCTCATTCTTACCCGATCACCTTTCACCGTTTTTGATATATCACAATTATTTGTGGAGTTCCTGGTTGATTTTAATTTCCCTAGTCTTCGGTGTGATCGATGGTAAAATGTTCTTTGTGGTTACAGCATTATTTCATGATTGTATACCGATTACAAAACAAGAAAACAGAAACGTCTAGCTTTTACATGTAAATAGTTCCACTTCAAACAAAAAAAACAACGTTGCCAATGCAAAGTTGAATGAAAAGACAGTCTTTTTCTTAATCACATCATACTTGTCGAAAGTTTTTTTTCTTTGTTTGTTTGTTTGTTTATTTCTTTGTTCCTTTCGTTTGCTTGTTTGTTTGTCCGTTTGTTTGTTTGTTTGTTTCAGTACATGTTGACAACTATCATACACACTAACCTTTTTTTATCTATTGCAAACTGTGAAATTCCTGTTCGAAATTTAAATCAACTATTTTTTGTTTGTTTGTTTGTTTTTTGTTTTGTTTGTTTGTTTGTTTTTTGTTTGTTTGTTTGTTTGTTTTTGTGTGTTTTTTGTTTTGTTTTTGTTTTTGTTTAGTGCGTGTGGTTTTTTTAGGCTCCGGATCAGACTTAACATGAAATACAGACGTAACGTGAAATGTCATGCAAAATAACGATTTTGTTTAAATCTTGATTTCTAAATTCATATAATTTGGTATCCACACTCTCACTCCCCTCTCTCTCTTTCTGATCTCTCTCTCTCTCTGTATCTCTCTCTCTCTCTCTGTCTCTGTCAGTCTGTCTGTCTGTCTCTGTCTCTATCTCTCTGTCTCTATCTCTCTCTTTGTGTCTCTCTGTCTCTCTCTGTATCTCTCTGTCTCTCTGTCTGTCTGTCTCCCTGTCCTCTCTCTCTCTCTCTCTCTCTCTCTCTCTCTCTCTCTATCTCTTGTATCTGTCTGTCTGTCTGTCTTTCTGTCTGTCTGTCTCTGTCTCTTTCTCTCTCTGACTCTCTCTCTCTCTCTATCTGTCTGTCTGTCTTTGTCTCTATCTCTGTCTGTCTGTCTGTTTGTCTCTTTCTCTCTCTCTCTCTCTCTCTCTCTCTTTCGTTCTTTACCCCCCCCCCTCCCCTGCGCAGTAGATCAATGTAAAGTGGTCAATTATCTTGCTCTTTTTTTATTCCTAATTTTACGGCTAACGAAATGTATTAAAATGCTGCAGAACAAAGGGATCACATAATTGCAAAAGCAAGCGCTCGGAGCAGTTAAACATCATCCATTTGGGGTTTGAAAGAAGTCTCTGGTATCATCCATGTTTTTCTTGTATGCTCGCACAAAACCAATGTCTTTAAAGGGACTTCCTCACTGCTCATTTCATCCTATGAAACTGCTTCGTGATTGTGTTGTTTTGTTTTGTTTTCTTTTGTTTTGTTTGTTTTGTGTTGTTTGTGTTGTTTTGTTTGTTTGTTTGATTGTGTTTCTTTTTGTTTGCTTGTGTCTTTCTTTCTTGTTTCTTTGTCGTATTGCTCGGTGTGTTTGTGTTGTGTGTATGTGTGTTCGTGTGTTGTGTGTGTGTGTGTGTGTGTGTGTGTGTGTGTGTGTGTGTGTGTGTGTGTGTGTGTGTGTGTGTGTGTGTGTGTGTGTGTGTGTGTGTGTGTGTGTGTGTGGTGTTGTGTGTGTGTGTGTGTGTGTGTGTGTCTGTGTCTGTGTCTGTGTCTGTGTCTGTGTGTTCACTTCTTTTTTTGTTATCACAGATCGATGAAAACAAATTGACAAGCAAATCAAATATGAGGTCAACAGAGCCATAAATCAACCGGGAACATTGCATAAACATTATTGTAAGTACATTTACGGGAGAAATAAATTTATAATAGAGTGATGGACATATGAATCATATAATGCTGAGGTTGATGTCTGGTTGGATGTTTTTTTTTGTGGTTTTGTGTGTGTGTGTGTACGTTTGTCTGATTTTTTTTTTTTGGTCGATTATTTAGTACTTTGTTTATTTGTTAGATAGTTTGTTCGTTTGTTTGTCGTTTGTTTCTTTACTTGCTTGTTATTATGCGACAATGTGGGACTTATGCTATGTTCTTTATGTCTTCTCTATCATTTGGTATCTGTCCGCCAACGTCCACATGGAATTCATTCTGGGTACGGGAGACACAATCTCAAGAAAATGAAACTGAAAATTGTTATGAGAGATTTATTTGTTTATTTATTATCATGGACTTCTAACCCGCAAATTATTTTTTCAATTTTTTTTTATCTTTTATTTGATTTCTAACCTATGTTGAAACTTAAACTGCACATTTTTTTAAACTGTTAATGTTAATTTGGCTGCTGTATACCTAGCTCAGCCTTAAGATTTGATGAAGCAATTATGTTGGTGTGCTGTTTTTTTTTCCCGTATTCCAAACGTCAAAACCTTAGCCTGAGCGTATTTTTCGTCTTGACCAGTGCATAAGATTGTCGACTACTGTCCAGCACAGCAAACAAATGCGACTCAGAGTTTAGGAAACACGTATTTTGTCTGTAGTGTTCGGAGTTTTGTGTACTCGTCTTTAGTATTCGGAAATTTGTACTCGTCTGTGAAATCTGATGTACTTTTCCAAGCTAAACAAAATCTGGTGTACTTTCCACGTCATTACCATGCATTGATCTGAGCAAACCTCCGTCTATCCGATCCGCCGACTTAATAACTCCTTGCTGTAAACTGATAGATATGGTAAGGAAGTGAAAAGTTGTTCCAAAATGGTGTATGTCTTCTCTAGTGCTACCAGTGTTTGA
>CM060310.1:30084894-30087394 GCA_030674185.1 Monoplex corrugatus
TATATAAATATATATATATATATATATAGAGAGAGAGAGAGAGAGAGAGAGATAATTATATATACATATATAAATATATATATTTTGTTTTTGAATGGAACACAATCTACCGACCTTAAAGTAATCATTGAAGCTGAGAATGATCACAAAAGTGGACTATGTGACCCGATTGGTTTGGTGAAACTGGGGGTTCCAGGGTCAGTTAAAAAGCAACAGCAGCATCAATCACAACAGCGGCAATAACAACACAGAAACAATAAAAGCAACAACAACAGCAACAACAACAGCACTCCCACCATTTGCACCACTACCACCACCACAAACAACAACACTAATACTAACACCAACACCAGCAATAACACGATTGACAACAAACAGAAACCAACGGTACCACCACCATCATCAAGAACGACAACAACACCAATATCAACAACATCAGCAGCAACAATAACACCAACCCCACCATTAACAACCACAGAAACAACAACTAACCGGAAACATCAAGAACAACAAAGAAGAACAAAAACGACAACAGCAACAACATCAACAATAGCAGCAGCAACACTACCATCATCACTACCAACAACAAAAACGATAACAATCATAACAGCTACAACACCAGGAACACGAACAATAACAACATCAGCAACAACAACAACAGTAAGAACAGCAAACAGTAACAACAACTACACGAACAGCAAAAGCAGCAGCAACAACAAACATTATGAACGATTACAACGCCACTACCACCACCACCACCACCACCATCTAAAACAACAGCAACAATATCACCATCATCATCACCAACAACAGCAACAGCTGCAATAAAAGCAACTATATCAATAACAACAACTACTACGACTTGAACAGTAACAACAACAACATCAAAAACTGCAACAGCAACAACAAAAACTACAACGATGACATTAACGAGAAAAGAAAAATATTTCTATCCACAGGAAATAAGAGGGAAGCAGGGAGAATTTTAAATATCAACTAAATAACATAACTCTTGGGAGTCACGGAGTTATCTCCCATGTAGAATTTCTCAAACCCAACACAGTTTGCGCTACCCATTCAGCTAAGCATAGACGCAGCCATAAAGCATAAAGTGGTAAGCTCAGAACATTCTGAACTTACCACTTTATGTTTTGTGGCTGCGTCTATGCTAGCTGAATGGGTAGTGGTAAGCTCAGAGTTATGTTACTTAGTTGCTATCCACAGGAGTTTAGAACTCTTGGACCTATTAGCGTTTAACGTTTGCTGTTGCAAAAAAAAAATTATTATGTGTCTGAATACGCACGCATCTTTCAAACTGATTTTAATCATTTAATAATAATATTAATATAAAAAAATGAATAATTTACATTGGTTATTCTGTCATAAATCATTCGTAAAATTAAATAGGCTGAATCAGTTATAAGAGACAGACATATCAGACATCTGTTGTGATACAAAATAATAACAATAAAAAAAAAAACGTTTTGTTATGTCAACTCAACATACAAAATAAAATATTGCAAAAACAAAAGTTGTTCATATAATGATCGCAACAGTCAGTTGCTACGTCTTGCACTTGGTTTACGTTTTTTGTTTGTTTGTTTGTTTTGTTTTGTTTTTTGTGCATCCAACATGTCGAAATGAAACCCTATTTTTTTCTTTTTTCGTTTTCTGTTCTTTAATCGGTTTAAGAATTGTTATTACTCATTGTTTGTCAGGACGAGCCGCATAGCTCACGTTTTTTTGTTTCCCAGAATTTTTCCTTACAATGTAACTGATTCTCTTGTTGATCGGGTGAATGAACAGGCATACTATTTGTACTTTGACAGGTATGGGGGTCTTCATGTAGGATAGCCCAAAAGACCGACCCTAGAGGACCATACCCCCCCCCCCCCCCCAGGAGTTCTGCAGCTTTAGGTTCTGCTATCGCTGGTTCCTTTTTTTTCTTCTGTTGACCAGCAAGCTGTTCTGCGCTGCTGTCATCAACTCACTCCGATGCCGGCA
Source organism: Monoplex corrugatus (assembly GCA_030674185.1). Classification (NCBI taxonomy): domain Eukaryota; kingdom Metazoa; phylum Mollusca; class Gastropoda; order Littorinimorpha; family Ranellidae; genus Monoplex; species Monoplex corrugatus. The sequence goes on from CM060310.1 coordinate 30,086,899, forward strand.
GTCTTTGCAGATGGTGGTCTAGATGCCACAGCTGATCAAGCTGGGTTTTAAGTTATCTTGGTATGGCTTTTGTGGTTTTTCCCTGGTCATAGTACCCTTCCTTCAGTCCTCCGTATTTGAGCATCTTCGGGATGTGTTTGTCTATCATACAGAGAATGCGTCCGGTGCAACGAAGATGGCATTTGATGAGTAGATGCTCGATACCTGGAAATCCACATTTCCCAAGAACTTGAACAGTTGATCTTGCCACTTGATGTTGCAGATCTTGCACAAACATCTTGAATGGAAGCGTTCCGGCTGTTGAATGTTCTGTCGGTAGGTAGTGCAGTATACAATGCCTTTGGCTACATAGTTGTCGTTGTTCATAATTATAAGACAGTGAAATGATCATTTTGTGCAGTTCTTTTTTGTGTGTGTGTGTGTGTGTGTGTGTGTGTGTGTGTGTGTGTGTGTGTGTATGTGTGTGTGTGTGTGTGTGTGTGTGTGTGTGTGTGCG
>CM060310.1:30094894-30109894 GCA_030674185.1 Monoplex corrugatus
TATTTCGTTTATGGTTGTTTTTTTCAGTTTTTGTTTTACTTTTTCTTAAAATTCGGCTTATGGTGTGACAATACCTTCACCCTTCCACGCCGCCATATGTCATTTATTTTTCGTGTTGCTGATCTCTCTTTATATTGACTGTGTCTGCTTTGTTTTATGATTTTTTCCCTTTGATGGTTGCCACATTTCTCCACCTCTATATTTGAACATTTTTTTTAGCATTCCGATTATTTTTGTCTGGATGCTTGCATATGCTTTGTTTTACCTACACTGGGCAGGTGATATTATTTTACACTTTCTTCAAATTACATCGTCGATTAGGCGTGCATGCACAGTGTTTGACATGTTTCCATAAGCCACTGGACAGTGACAAAGACGTACAAAGTCTTTAACGAGAATATTTAGTGTTCTGTGTGCAGTAATACACACGTAGGGGGTGTCTAGAGACTAGCAGGTATGCTTCCATGATGACCTGGAAGATCTGAAAGAAAGTCTGCATCCTTTACCCACCACGCAGAAGATAGCCAGGCAGGATCGAATCGAAACCTTCTGTTTGCAACTCTCTGACGTGTTACACGTCACATATGCACTGAAGAGAAGGGGGGGGGGGACAAACACAAAGAAAATTATAAAAATAATAAGAATCAGAAACATGAAAAGAGACGAAAACTAGTAGCGTATTTAAAGTGTCTAGTGGGTGGCAGACACAAGAAGAACATTAATGATAAATAAGATTAAGAAAAGACAAGCAAGATTTATGTGACATTTTATGAGGCAAGAGAAAGTACAGCACCTGGTCACAACAGGAAAGCTGGAGGGAATGAGAACTCCAGGTAGACACAGGGAGAAAAGAGAAAACATTAGACGGACTAGCAGAGTGGCTGGGGACAGAGAGGGAGGGTGGGAGATGTACTTGCAGCAACAAGGGATAGATTTCGTATGAAGGGCCATGATCACCAACGCCCTGTGGCAAGGCACATGATGATGATGAGTGGGTGGGTGCGTTATCTACGGCATCATGGCTTGTTTTACTTTGTGTTCATGCTATTTACTCTTTGATTTCCTCGTGTATTTTTGTCTTGTTGATTTATTGTGCATTTTAACCGAAAATAGAGAAGTCCTTTTTTGTAAAGTATTACCAACATCATCGTTGTCTTCTTAAGTCTCCTCTTCATCTCTCTCTCTCTCTCTCTGACTCTCTCTCTCTCTCTTTCTCTCTCTCTCTCTCTGGCTCTCTATCTCGCTTTCTGTCTCTCTCTGAATCTGTCTTTTATTCAAATAAGAACAGAAATGTGTTTCTTATCGCATATGTGTGCCTCTGTGTGTATGTGTGTGTGCGCGCGCGCGTGCGTGCGTGTGTGTATGCGTGTGTGTTCGTCTTTTTCATTTGTGTCAGAGAGCTATCATCTTCCACCTCCATTTTCTCATGATAGATCCCAAATATTATTATCGTTAGGGATCTGACTTATGAAAATACATTGAATTACTCTCATTGAAAAGGCAGTGAGCTACGTGTTTGATTTTTACCTCTCATTGTCCTTACCTTTTTTTTTTTTTTTTTTTTTTTTTTTGTTCACTGTTTTATAGGTCTTCGACACAAACCGATGTAAATACAGTGCAAGCGGGTGTGTATGTATGTGTGTGTGTGTGTGTGTGTTTTGTGTGTGCGCGTGCGTGCACGTTGTTTTTGTGTGTGAGGGACGAGGTAAATTAGTATTACGTTCCATCGACTTATCTGCACAACATGAGTGGAGTGTTCATGTGATTCGTCTAAGCTGAAGAGCTCTGTATTGGATATTGGTTTTTGTTGTTGTTGTTGTTGTTGTTTTGTTTGTTTTGTTTTTGTTGTTGAAGGCAAGGAGGGACCTGATATTACATATACTTCCTTTGTCTTTGTGTTGTTGTTTGTGTAGTTCTATTTTTTTTTTTTATAATATCTTGCCAAGAAAAGCGGAACCTTATGGGTCCCCCCTCCTTTTTTTAATTTTTTTTTTTCAAAGCATCATCTTTTCCTAAAGTGTTACTGTATTGGCGAAGATTTGATTGCCTTGTTTGTTTGCATGCTTGTTTGTTTCGAAATGTTTTTTTTTTTTTTTTAATATATATATATATATATATATATATATATATATATCTTGACCTAACTTTTTGTCAGTTTTGTCAATGCTGCTTATTTACATGATACGTTCCGTTCATTTTGCTTTTTCTTAGTGGTAAGGTAGGGTTAATGTGCGGACTGTGATTGTTATTGTCATCAGACTAAGCCAACATTTTTTTTAATTCAGAGAAGCGAAGAGATTTCATGGCTTATCACCAGGAATTGTGGTTTGTCTGTTGTTGTTTTTTTCTGATCAAGTGACGGGAGAGGGACTTTTTTGTGTTGTTTTTTTTTTTGCTTGATTTCAAACTGCATCATTGTTAATCAGTTTCAGTCTTATTTGTAACCCTATCCATAACGGCACTGTTATTAAGTAAACTATTTGTAACAATGTGCTTTTACAATGCGACGATCTAGCTGATAGCGACTTTCAACTTTTGAGTGGTTATAGGTATAATTTACTCGTTACTTTTATTTAAAATCGAGGCTCACTTCAGTATCCATTTATTGCATGACTGAAAAAAATTAATCTTATGCGAAAAAAAAAAAAGGACAGGAAGATCGACTTTTCACGTTTAAGCTGTATATTGTTTATAAGTGTCATTTTATTCTTTTTCGTTTTTCGTTTTTTGTTTGTTTGTTTGTTTGGTTGGTTTGTTTGTTTTTTTTTATTTTATTTTTTTGGCCGTCTACCTTTTTCGAATTTTATCCTATGTTGTCTCCATGATATTGTCTTCATCCTCATCGCAGTGAAGACAAACAATCACAGGAGTATTGTTTTTTGATGGAAATAATAATGATGATAATATTGTGCATTTCTGGTGCGCCTAACAGTGCTATATGCGCCTACAATTCTATGTACAAAACGAAATATAATGTGCATGTATATGTAACACGCATTCACATATTTTATTTTACCCATTAGCATCGTGCACTTACTCCCAATAACATCCATACACAAAACACAAAAAACAACGCACTAAACGAGGATGGGGTAGAGTCGGTAGAACAAACTTGATATAAAAAGGAACCATGGAAAAGATTGGCATTAAGATGGGTCTTAAAAGGGTAGGAGTAAGCAAAGTTCTCACATCAAAGGGCAGATTATTCTCCAGAATGGGTCTTGAAAAGGTAAGAGTAAGCAAGGTTCTCAGATCGAAGGGCAGATTATTCTCCAGAATGGGTCTTAAAAAGGTAAGAATAAGCAAGGTTCTCAGATCAAGGGGCAGATTATTCCCCGGAAAAGATTGAAAATATGCAAAAGATTCAAAACGCGTAAGTCTTGCGTCTGTATAGAGAGAATTTGGACCACTGGAGAATTAGAAGACAAGCAAAGAAAGAAGAAATCTTCAGTTCTCTTTCTTGGTTTTTGTAGAATTCCATTTGTTGGCCTCCAAACCCCATATCACACCTGCACCCCACCATCCCACCTACCCTACAGATGTACGATTTGAAAAGTAAATGCTAAAATTCATGTTTAATGAGTGCAATTTTTCAAGCAAAGCTCATCCTGCGTTTTCAGTAAAAAGAGAATGTGTTAGTGTGGTATGATCATTCTTTGTTTACATGCACTAAGTTAGGATGACGTCACTTGTTTTATTTTGTGATGCTATATTTTTTGTTTGTTTGTTTGTTTGTTTGTATTTACTACATTTTTTTCTCTCGCTTTTCCTTGTGTGTGTGTGTGTGTGTGTGTGTGTGTGTGGTGTGTGTGTGTGTGTGTGTGTGTGTGTGTGTGTGTGTGTGTGTGTGTGTGTGTGTGTGTGTGTGTGTGTGTGTGTGTGTGTGTGTGTAACTGTACTGTACGCGTGTGTTTTTTTTTTTTCTTGAATATGTCGCTCCGAATTTTTGATGGGACATTATGGCACACATAATATTATATAGTTGACAATTCATTGTTCTTTAACAACCTAACCATGGACAGTATGGTACACATTTCGATGAAGATCCATCGTTCATTAAGAATGTAGCTCTTGGTGATGGTTTTAGACATTTTCTGTGTTTTGCATTGCAGGTATATATGTTACTGGAATTATCTGCGTCACAAGGTACACATTGATTCTGGTCGTTACTACTGCATGAGATCACTGGATTCTAGATGTTGTCTTACGGGATAGATGTATTGGATTCTGGACGTTTTTGCCAAACAGGAGATCGTTAAATATTGACGTTCATATCATATAAGACACTGGTGAAAATCGACTTTCGAATCATATGAGATATCGTTGATCATAAACGTGTCTATCTCAATAGATATCGTTGAGCATAGGCGTTTATATCTCATGAGATACCGTTGATTATAGACGTTTGTATATCGCCTGAGATATTGTTGAGCATGGACATTTCTCTCTTATGAAATATCACTGAGCATAGACCCTTCTATCTCATGAAATATCGTTGAGCACAGACATTTTTATTTCATGAAATATTGTCGATTTTAAACGTTTCTGCCTCGTAAGATATTGTTGATCTTAACCTTTTTCTTTCTTATGAAATATCGTTGAGTATAAAGGTTTCTGTCACATGAAGTATCGTAGAGCATATATGTTCTTATCTCCTGAAACTGTGTTCAGTATAGACGTTTGTCTCATGATACATCGTTGATTTTACAGACGTTTCTATCTCATGAGACATCGTTGAATATAGACGGGTTTTTTATTTCACAACAGGTTCTATGGGATAAACATAGAGACCCAATTCGAAAAACCCGGCTAAAGACGAAACCATCAGCCAAAACAATGAATCCGCATATGCTCCATAGAGTCCAAATCGGGCCAACCGAAATCGTTTTTTTTTTTTTTTTTCATATTTCGAGTCTTTTACATCTGATTTTAAATTCCCCATAATGTTATCATATCTTACACACGAAAACACCTTTAAAAGCAAATCTATATTTATGTGTTGTAATTGTTGTTATTTCTCTTTTTTTTCAAAATATTAAAAATGCATCATTTTCCTTGCTTAACATATATTTATAATGCTTGCCAATGCTGGTTTACATAATTATACTGGATCAAAATCATACCTGTCAGACGCTTCTATCGTGTGGGATAAATATCTTGGATTCCAGACGTTTTTGCCACATACCCGATGTCGTTGACTGAAAACATTTGGCTATTTGTTGATCATAGGCGTTTCTGTCTCATGGAACGTCTTAGGTTATATACGTTACTGTCACATGAGACAGATGTTTTGAATACTAGACACACCTGATGCAAGGCATACCTTTGATTAAAGACACTTGTGTAGCATTCCTGTGTTGTGTGTAAACATCTGTTTTGTGAGACATAGTTGATTGCAATCGATTCTGGGACAGAAACCTTGAGTTCTTGGAAGCTTTTGTCGATAAGGGATTTTTTTTTTTTATCACAGACCGTTTTTTGTTTTGTTTTGTTTTGTTTTTAGCATTTTTTATATAAGTATATGCGCTCCTGTCACACGAGATATAATAGATTATGGTCGTTTCTATCATAGGAAAAAACCTGTGAGTCTAGACATTTCTGTCAAGGATGTATCTTTCATTCTAGAAGTTTCTATCACGTGATACAGGTGTCTTTTGATTATACACGTTTCGATCACACGATACAAATATCTTTTGATTGTACACGTTCCTGTTACACGATACATATACCTATTGATTCTAGATGTTCCTGGTGTAGGATAGAGATATCTTTGATTCTAGACGTTTCTGTCACATGATAGAGATATCTTTGATTCTAGACGTTTCTGTCACATGATACACATGATTTCGATTTCTTTGATTCTAGATGTTTTTATTACCTCATACAGATATCTATGGTTCTAAACGGTTCTGTCATATATATATAGAGATGGATAGATAGACAGATAGATAGATAGATAGATAGACAGACAGACAGACAAACAATAGATAGATAGATAGATAGATAGATAGATAGATAGATAGATAGATAGATAGATAGATAGATAGATAGATAGATAGATAGATAGATATCTTATTCTAGATGTTTCTATCACATGATGCACACATCTTTGAATTTAGATATTCCTATCATATGCTACACATATCATTGATTCTAGATGTTTTTATCATACGATGCACATATGTTTGTTTCTAGACGTTTCTGCCACAAGTCACAGATATCTTTGATTCCAGAATATCTATCGCGAGATACAGCTATCTTTGAATCTGTATCATATGATACATATATCTTTTCTTCTAGACGTTTCTATTACATCAAACATACAGTATATCTTTTGTTCTAGACGTTTCTGTCATATAAAACAGATATCTTTGATTCTAGACTTTCCTATAACATAACACAAATATCTTTGATTCTGGAATTTTCTATAATATAAAACAGATATCTTTGATTCTAGACTTTTCTAGAACATTTTACGAATACTTTTGATTCTAGACGTTTCTATCACATGATATATATGTCTTTGATCTTAGACATTTCTATCACATGGCACAGATATTTTTGATTCTTGACATTTCTATTACTTCATATAGATATATTTGAATCTAGATGTTTCTATATATATTTTTCAGATATCTTTGATTCTAAACGTTTCTACCACATGATACAGATATCTTTGATTCTAGACGTTTCTATCACATGATGCACATATCTTTAATTCTAGACGTTTCTATCACATGATACAGATATGTATGATTCTAGACATTTCTATCACATGATACATAATCTATGATTCTAGACATTTCTATCACAAAATACATAGATCTATGATTGTAAACGTTTCTATCACATGATACACATATCTATGATTCGAGACGTTTCTATCACATGATACACATATGTATGATTCTAGACATTTCTATCACATGATGTAAAGATGTTTTATTCTAGGTGATTGTATTTATATATGATACAGATATATTTGTTTAGATGTTTTTTTACATGATACAGATATCCTTAACTCTAGACGTTTCTATCACATGGCACAGGTATCTTTGTGTCTAGGTGTTTCTATTTATATGATACAGGTATCTTTGATTCTAGAAGTTTCTATCACATCATCTCTCTCTCTCTGTGTCTCTCTGTCTCCGTCTCTGTCTCTGTCTGTCTGTCTGTCTGTCTGTCTCTCTCTCTCTCTTTCCATACGTATATATATATATATATATACATGTATATATATATATATATATATATATGTATATACATATACATATATATATGTTATATACATACATATATATTTATGTATGTATATATATATATAATTATATATATATATATACACACATACATGTATGTGTGTGTGCGTGCCTGCGTGTGTGTGTGTATGTGCGTGTATATATATATATATATATAATATATATATATATATGTGTGTGTGTGTGCGCGCGCGCGCGCGCGTGTGTGTGTGTGTGTGTGTGTGTGTGTGTGTGTGTGTGTGTGTGTGTGTGTGTGTGTGTGTGTATGTGTGTGTGTGTTTTATTACACACGTTTCTACCACACGAGTCTGATATCTTTGATTTTACACATATTAAAGAAATAATATAGATTTCCTTGATTCTACACAATTTTATCACATGATATAGCCATATTTGATTCGAAACGTTTCTTTACATGTAATATGATAGAGATATGTTTCCTTCTGGACGTTTTTTGCCACATGATACATATACTTCTTGTTCTAGACGTTTCTCTAACATCATATAGATATATTTGATTATAAACGCCTCTATCACATGAAATATATTTCTCGGATTCTAGACATGTGCACCGCATGATACAGACATCATTTATTCTAGACGTGTCTATCACATAATTCAAATATCTTTAATTCTTAAAACTTCCATCACATTATACAGATATTTTCAGTCTTCACGCATCAGTCACTTGGATAGATATCTAGTGTTTTTTGTCAAATGATAATATTATAGTTTATGTGATTTTTTATGTCAATATCACATCATAAAGATATTTTACGCTCCTGCCTCCTGGGATAGATGTTTTGGAATCATATGATGTAGGTATGTTGGATTTTAGACGTTTCTGTCATATGATAAACATGTCTTTGGTTCTAAGCCTTGCTGTCACTTGATACAGAAACTTTCTATTCTTAATTTAATCCTTCTTTGATTTTACCCGTTTTCTATACGTGATACAGATATCTTTTAATTCCACATGTTTCTGTCACGTGATACAAATATCTTTGATCTAGATCTTTCTGTCACAAAATGCAGATTCTATTGATTTTAGGCGTTTCTGTCACATGATGTGATGTATCGTTGATTCTTGGAATTCCTATCACATGAAATGATACCGATGTCTTTGAATCTATCAAGACATTTGCATTGCATGATAAATATATGCTTGATTGTAGTCAGATCTACTTCATGATTAGAATATATTTGATTATAGACTTTACTATCACACCATGCATATTTGGTTGTACACCCTTCTGTCACGTGATATAGACAACATTGATTCTAGACGTTTCTCTCTCTCGTAAGCCAGATGCTTGACTATAAATCGTTTATATCATTGCATATATGTTTGATTCTAAACGTGCCTATTAGAAAAAAAAGATACATTTGATTATGAATGTGTTATCACAAAAGGTAGATTTGTTTGTAGACGTTTTCAATTACAGAACATATATTTCATTCTAGACATTTCTATCACAAGAGATAGATTTGATTATGAATATACATGTATCTTTCATAGGGTAAAGTTTTGTGTTAGATCTTTCTATCACAGAATTTTTTTTTCATTTTAGACATTTCGATCACAGGATATATATATTTGGTTATGGGCCTTCCTATCACATGCAATATATTTAATTACAGACGTTTCCGTCAACGGTGATATATTTAATTGTAGGCATTTCTGTCACAGGAGATATATTTAAGTTTACAGGTTTCTGGCATAGGAGATTGGTAGATTTTTTGCGTTTGTCAAAGGAAACAGACATCTTTGAGTGTAGACGTTTCTGTCACATGACATAGGCGTATTTGATTCTACATGTTTCTGTCACATGAGATATACTTGATTTTTTGAATGTTTATGCTACATGACACAGATATCTTTGATTGTAGACGTATCTGTCACATGTGATAGGTATCTTGGATTGTAGATGTCACATGAAGCAGACGTCTTTGACTGTGGACATTTCTATCACAGGAAATGCATTTTTATAGACGTTTCGGTCACGTGGTGACAAATCTGGCAATGAATGGTTTTGTCACAAGTGATATACTTGACCACAGACATTTCTGTCAGAAAAAGGAGCATTTTCATTATATATGTTTCTGTCGCATGTGATAGGATTTATTATGGACGTTTCTGTTAAAGCCGTAGATGGTTCTGTCACAGGAAGTGTATTTGATTGTGATTTTTTTTTTATCACAGGAGATATATTTCATTATACTGGACGCTTATGGCATAGGAGATAAATTTGGTTTATTACTTTTTTACAGATATGTGTTTGACTGTAGATGATATGGATAATTTCATCGCATTATATATATATATATGTATGTATGTATATATGTATACATATATATATATATATATATATATACACGCACATAACACACACACACACATATATATATATATACTTATTACAGACAACTATGTCACAGGCGGTATATATGATTATAAACGTCGCTATCGCAGGGGATGTATTTAATTAAAGACACTTTTGTCGCACTAGATGATTATATTTGATTCTTTTTTGACTAATTTATGAATCAAGAAATTTTCTAATGTTTTTGTATTGTTGCATTTAAGATTGGAATTTGGAGTGAATTATTTTCAAATATAGACGTTTCAGAACTGATCATGAGTTACGTTTTTAGTTGTCAACATTAAAATAATGTGGCTTTTAGCATTATGATTTCTTGGCTGAAACATGACATTTGACTGTAGAGATTGCATGGGTTATCTCTTTTGACATTTTCTCAAAGTGACATCATTGTTTACCATCTGTTATTGTATTATCTGTTATTGTCTATGTTAATCTCCAAACAACTGGCCGTCTATTGAAGTACAATTTATATACTATTGGGTTATTTTATATCAAACCTGCAGTGTGTAGACTTACATCTTGGATGCTGTGGGGTCATTTTGTATATTATGCACCCATGACCAAAACTTTGCCGCTCGCTCACACGTTTTTTGTTGTTGTTGTTTTTTTGTTTTTTGTTTGTTTTTTCTTTTTTGGTTTGTTTTTTTTCGGTTTTTTTTTTGTGGTTGTTTTTTGGTTGTTTTGGCTGTGTTTGACCTATTGTAAGATTATTCTCAATTTTTATTTTGTTTTCGTTTCGTTTAACAAATCAGTCTGCATAATTTTGTACAATTGTTGTTCATATGTTTTTGCTCACGTTGTAATGATTTGAGGAAAATAATGCATAGACTTTTAGACATCCATGCAAAAAGCTAAGCCAGTTCCTTTTCGTCTCCCTCTTCAACTAGTCTCCTATTTGTTTTCTCTTTTTCTCGTCATTTTCCTCCTTTTGTATTCTTTTATGTTGTAGTGTTTTGTCTTGTTTTATTATGGATTAAACTCTGAAGTACACCCCTCCAAAACAAAAAGTGCCTGAAATATGCACTTTTCTTGGAAGATGTGTGAACAACACGATCTCTGGAACTCCTGATAATAAGTCAATACTGTTTACACTGTTATTACTGTCTACCTTTTCCTTTACCGCAAGTCATACATCATTGCACGTGAAGTTTATTCAAAGGCATAATAACCGGCATGTCCATGATTATTTTAGTTAGATAAAAAAAAGAGAGCAGTAGATGGCTAGGCCTAATTTTCTGTTTGTTTATCTGTCTGTCTGTTGCTTGGTTGGTTGGTTGGTTGGTTGGTTGGTTGGTTGGTTGGTTGGTTGGTTGGTTGGCTGGTTGGTTGGTTGGTTGGTTGGCTGGTTGGTTGGTGGATTCTTTCTTTCTTTCTTTGTATTTGTTTATTTGCTTTTGTTGTGTTTTGTTTGTTGATTGGTTCGTTTTGTTTAAACTGTTGGTGGCATTTTTTTGGCGCCAACTTACCATGCTATGAAACGGATTTGTCCATCGCTGGGATTTAACAAATACTGTCTTCTGGCTGCCAAATCGATGTTTAAATTTGTTGATTTGATTTTTGATTTAAATTGACTGTAATTTTGTTAGTCAGCTAGTTAGTTTGTTTGTTTGTTTGTTTATTTGTTTGTGGGTTTTTTGTTGTTGTTGTTTGCTTGTTTGTTTTTGTATGTTTTTTTTTTCCAACATGACGACACTGGTTGGCATGTTGTACCCTTCAGGCACACTTCTAGGGATACCGACAATTTGACATTAAGTTATACTGTTCGGCTGGGTTATCTGCCCTGTGTGGTCGTAGGGCTTGAGGATATGACGTCACTTACACTGTTTTGAGGGTACTTCACGTTTCATAAATTCCTCAACGGTCATTAAACTGGCAAACTGAAGATCGAGTATAATTGTCTGTGCACAACAACAAGCTTTGCAGCATAATGTTTTAGCCTTTTCATTTATTAATTTTTGTTTTGAAATGTGTTCTTTCTGGTGTTCAAAACCGGCGAGTGTATAGTGCAAAGACAACGTAACGAAGACAGAAAATTACGAATGGTCTTTCAAAGAAGCTTCTTTTTTTTAAAAACAACAACAACAACAAAGAAACGAACAAGCAAGCAAGCAAGCAAACAAAGAAAGAAAAAATACCCACTTACTCGATGCTACATACTTTAACAAGCGCACAACGCGACGCTATTAAAATTCTCTTTCATTTATATATATTGTGTGTGTGTGTGTGTGTGTGTGTGTGTGTGTGTGTGTGTGTGTGTGTGTGTGTGTGTGTGTGTGTGTGTGTGTGTGTGTGTGTGTGTGTGTGTGTGTGTGGTGTGTGTGTGTGTGTGTGTGTGTGTATTTTAACGTGAGTTGTTTGTTTTTTTGTTTTTTTTCTTTTTTTTCTTTTGTTATCGGGCTATGTCAACAGATTGCAATAAAAATATGCCCACTTCCGCTTCCGGCCAAAATCTCCTGTGCATAATCCCTTCCTAACTACAGAGTGACCCAAAATTCAAACGTCAGAGTTTTAGGACGTAAATCCTACTTTTCTTTCTCTCTTCTTCATCCTCACTCCCCCTATATTCCTTACTCGCGGAAAGAAAAAGATAAATATGACCTCCCACCACGAAATCAGTCTTAACTCGCAGTCAGTCAAACAGCAGTAGGAGCTGAAAAGGTGACTAAGGGTCTATCTGGGGTGTTTTGACTTTTTCTAAAAATTGATTTCAGTAGACCATGATCTATCCCTCAGAATTTTTTTTCTTGAAAAAAATATTATTAATCAATTTAAAATGGTATTTTAATGCACTGATCGCAGCAGAAAGAACGCAATTTCCTACCAAAAGTGCCTATTTTTGTCTGTTAGTATGAACTGTAACCTGTGCAGAACTCGCACATGTAATATACTGACGGAAAGCTCTTTGGTGCACCTTTCAGATAATGACAGTGAAAATCAGAAACAAACTGGGTCAAAGCCACCAAATAAAGAAATTTAAGGAACATGTTTAGGAGAGCACACAACAACTTCAGAGGCCGTTTTCTCAAAATGGCTGTCATACAACTTAATGACTTTAAACATACATAACTTCTACATTTTTTTTTGAGTACAAGCTTTATTCAAGTACCAAAATAATCAGCAGAATGTACACTTTCCAGTGATGTGTTTATCTCAGAATGCCCCAAATGCTAGTTAAGACTGATTTCGTGGTAGGAGGTCACAAATGTACATTACGGATAGGCGTACGGTCTGTTTCGTTTTATTGACTTGACAGCTGGTCACACAACTGTGGACTTGTATCATGTAGCCTGCCTCTTGACTGTTTATATTCATCAATGTCCTACCATACTGAAAATAAGTATGATTCCTCCATTAAAAAAAATTGAAGTTGTCCAGAACTCCCTTGACTAAGTTGATTTGAATTTTGATATTGCTTGTTTGTTTAATTGATTCAATATTTACTAATACAGACACAAAAAGACAGATACACAGACACGCATTCACTCACATATCTATTTTCCTATCACTCTCCTCTCTCTCTCTCTCTCTCTCTCTCTCTCTCTCTCTCTCTCTATTTGTATGTATATGTTTTGTATATATATATACATATATATATATAATTATATTTACATATATATATATATACATATATACAGAGAGAGAGAGAGAGATGGGGAGAGAAACTGAAACTGAAACTGTTTATTGTCATTACCCGAAAAGGTCTTTTGACAAGGGGGATAACAATTTTCCAGTAGTGCGACACATAATCCACTCTTTGTATGTGCGCAAATTCTTCACACATAATCAAAAAAAATATCGAACATCCATTCCTTGAACAGTCGAACATATTCAAATCATATATAATGAACAATCATCCATTTTACCACTACTACATAATGCAAAGAAAACAACAACAAAAAATATCAAAACAGTGTTCCCACATTCAGGCCAATAATTTGTCTAGGTTTAGACAAACCAAAATCTTTTTCACACACCCACACCCACTCACACGCATCCATATACGCTCACACGCGGGCGCGCGCTCGTGCACACACACACACATCAAAACTGTAATATGATGAAACATCTGGGCTAAACCACCCAAACCTTACATTTAGTGATAATAATATAATCTTCACATAACTGCCCCAAAATACTCTGTTAACAAGGGACATCACTATGCCTTTTAATTATTTGTTTTTTGGTTTGTTTGTTTTTTTGTTTTTGTTAACATATATAGTAGACCCTTATGTGTCTATATACCCTTTCAATATCCACTTCTAACATATTCTACAAATATACCATTATTTTCATATTATTAGCTACTCTTAAATTATCGGCAAACAAAGCAAAATAAAGCAAATGAAAACAGCTCTTTACAAAACAGAGCCTATAATAAAGCGGCTTCTTTTGGAGTTAACGTGATATAGCCCACATCAGTCAAAAGAGATTAAATTAATCCCAGTATGATATTGTCTAGCACTATTGTCGGGCTTGTAAGTGTTTATGTCTTATTTTTTGTGCTTCCGCAATGTATAGTGCCACTGATTTGATTATGACTTCGTCATCAGATGACAAAATAGATACAACATCTTGTCTTTTCGCCATGTCGGATTCAAAAACTTTGCATTTTCCACGTATTGTGTCAAAAATTTGGCATTGGAATAAAAAGTGTTTTTCATTATCGACATTGTTTCCACATAAGGGGCAAGGATATACTGTGGACGTCCCAGGTTGAAACCAATTTTTATTTGCATTGAAACCAAGTGTTCTTAATCTAAATCTTGCGTAATTAGTTCTTTGCCATTTATCCGTAACAACACTGAGATATTTTTCGGTTTGAAAAACATCTTTAAATGAGAAGAACCAACTATATTTTTCTTTGTTTTCCATATCTGAGTGCCAATTTTGTTTAAACGAACAAATAAGCCTGTCTTTATATTCATTAATAAACTGACACTCATTTCCTACTCCCTGGGACAACCACACGATTCCAAACCCAAGTTCTGATAAAGCCTTTTTTACCTGATAGGCCCAGTTCTGTTTTCCTATTTCCATTTGAGTAACCGTCATTTCATATGCCTGTTTACATAACCGAGATTGTGGAAGCCTTAACAATTTCAACCAGTATTTAATACTCTTCACAAAGGTTCTAATGTATAAAGGATATCTTCCAGTTTCTCCATATAAAACAGTGTTAGAAGAGTGAATTGGTACAGCCAAAAAACGTTTTATAGCATATGTATGCACTTTTTCCATATGTGGATTTACAGTAAGACCCCATACTTCAGCTGCATATGTAAGTAAAGGTTCTATCTGTGTATCAAACATTTTCCAATATAAATTACAATCAATAGAATTGAGCTTCCGTAAGGATT
>CM060310.1:30114894-30119894 GCA_030674185.1 Monoplex corrugatus
ATATGTTTTGTTTCCTCACAATTATACCATAGCTAGGAAGTTTTATGTAAAACGTAAATGGCGTAAAATCTTCGAAATAACACATTCAACCACTTCTTCTGCTCATATGTATTAATTAACGATTGCAATTTTTGTATAACGAACTTAAATCGTCATGAAATCCGACTGTTTTTTGTTTTGTTTTGTCTTCTTCCAATAGCCTATTTTGGCTGATTTATTGTTTGTTTGTTATTTAGTTTTACGTCATTCCCATAATGTTTTTGAAATGATATTTTGGTCGTTAATGCCTAGAAGGTTATATTTTGTTTGCTTGTGTGTTTTTAACTCAGAAAATGACACTGACCAACATGCAGCTGAAATTCATTGTTCACCCATTCACACACACACACACACACACACACACACACACACATACACACACACACACACACACACACACACACACACACTCACATGCACACACACAAACACACACTCACATGCACACACACAAACACACACACATAATACACCCACACAAACACACACACATGCAAACATACACACAAACACATGCACACACAAACATAAACACACACACACACACACACATACACCCATACAAACACACACACACGCACCATACACACAAACATAACCACACACACACACACACACTCACACACACACACACACACACACATGCACATACACACACAGAAACACCACACACAAACACCACACACACACAAACACGCACACACACACACACACACACACACACACACACACACACACACACACACACACACACACACACACACAAACAAACAAGACAAAATGAATGTATAGATGTACAGCCTATGTTGAACTGTGGACGTTGTGGATATTGTTTATGGGATATAGTCACAATGTTCACTATGGCACAAAATAAGGATTCCAACCGCATTGATTGCTCTTGTGTTATCACTGGATGAGCATAAACAAATTGTCAATCATGTTTCTCTTTCTCATTTGTTTTCATTTTTCTTCTTGAAAAATTTCTTTCCTTCGGTCATTTTTTAAATTCATTATGTATAATATTTTCGCATAATTTTTGTCGTGTTTACATACCGAGAAAAACAAACATATGATGTTTATTATACGAGAAAAGATCCTGTAAGTAAACATCTTTCAGCTGTAATATAGAGAGAAGTATCGGTAAGTAAACACCTTTCAGCTGTAATTACGAGAGATGATCCGGTAAGTAAACACCTTTCAGCTGTAATATACGAAGATGATCCGGTAAGTAAACACCTTTCAGCTGTAATATACGAGAGATGATCCGGTTACTAAACACCTTTCAGCTGTAATATACGAGAGAAGATCCGGTAAGTAAACACCTTTCAGCTGTAATATACGAGAGAAGATCCGGTAAGTAAACACCTTTCAGCTGTAAGGTTTTTGTCTTAAGTTTCCGTGGATTCTATCATTTAATATTGAAAAAAAAATCAAATTTCTATTGCATCCATTGTAATATGCGTATTTTATGTACCAGGGGGAAATTTGATAAGTAAAATCTATATTCGATTTGTATCAGTCTAATAATGAAGTTCACTGCTGTGCCTGTGTGCCTGTGTGTATATCTTTTAAAAGGAGTATAGCGCAAGCAAATAGCTGATTTTATTTTGGATTTGAAAATAAATGAACATTAGCTAATGTATTTTTTTCTGAGAAGGCAGAGCCAAACTGCTAAGCGTCAAGTGAAACTCTCTCTGAAGTAAGGACGTGACTCCACCAGATGCTAAGGACCTAAAATCTACCAAAAGCTGAAAACCTTAGTTAAGGACTGAAAGTAAATCGTCACAGTATAAACATTGCATCAATTTTGTTACTACAGACTGAAATGGTATTATCCTAAAGTAATGATGACCTAATGAAGTGGCCATACTGCAAATAAGAGTTTATTCTGCCAATGAAGAACTAGGTGTCTGGTTCTTTGCTTCTGAATGGTCATCAAAAAGATGTATACACTCCTGTTCCTTTTAAAACATTTTATGTATAAGCTTTGATGTCTGACAATACTAGCATACACGTTTCAGATAAACATCTACAATTTGAAATGTCTGTATCTGTGGTGGATAAGAAGAAATCACACTTGCGATCGAATATTGCTGACTTTTCTTCCCACACGATTTGTTTCTTTATCTGCATGGAAATATGTTGACTCTAAATATTGTCTTTGTTTTTCTGATGCCTCTCAGAAATTGTGCTTTGTTTAAGCAGTTGTTGTTGTTGTTGTTGTCATTGTTCTCGTTGTTGCTGTTATTCACCTTTAGTTGTAATGTTCCTCTCTTTCGTTTTGTTCTCTCTGTCTCTCTGTCTCTCTGTCTCTGTCTCTGTCTCTCTCTCTCTCTCTCTCTCTCTCTCTCTCTCTCTCTTTGTTTTGTTGTTGTTATTGTTTTGTTTTGTTTTGTTTGTTTTTTGGTTTGGTTTTATTTTTGTTTTATTTTTATTTGCCACCACTGACATTCATCATCATCAGTATTATTATTATATCATCATCGTCATCATCATTTCTTCTTCATCTTTCCTCTTTATTTCATCTTGTTGAATACCTTTGAATAAGACATTTGATTCAATGTGTCATTACAAGTGTTGTTTTTTTTTTTTCTCTGGGATGGTATCGTTTGGGTATATTTGCGTAATTTCACAGGTATATGAGCATTTGATTTGATTTGTTTTAGTTTTGCTATCGAAATTGTTTACATCAGATGTTGACCGTGACATTTCTGAGAATGCAAAACTGTTTGTTTCAAATCAGTGCAAAAATTTATTATTATCAGCTATTCTTAATCAAGTTAAAACTTTGTTTGCAAGAAAAGTTTTCCTGAAAATTTTTTTTCTTTAATGAAAAATAAAACGTCGTTTGTATCGTATTGTCTTTTTTGAAAACATCAGTCTGTACATCGTTTATTTGTGGATGGCAGTGCAGTTTTGCAGAAAGAAAAAAAAATAATTGTGTTTGCAGATATGATAAGACGTGCTTGTGACAGTGCATTCAACAATTTTGTTATTATTTAGTGATACAGTGTGTATGTTTCACAATGAACGTGTGTATGTGTGTGTGTGTGTGTGTGTGTGTGTGTGTGTGTGTGTGTGTGTGTGTTGTGTTGTGTGTGAGTGCGTGTGTGCGTGTGTGTGTATGTGTGCGTGCGTGTGTGTGTCTGTGTGTCTGTGTCTGTGTGAAGATGAGACAAACAGAGAGAGAAACTGAGACAGTGGGAGGGCAGAGAGAGAGAGAGAGAGAGAGAGAGAGAGTACAGAGAGAGAGATAGAGAAAGAGAAAGAGAAACAGACAAACAGGGACAGAAACAAAGAGCAACAAAGACACAGAGAGACAGGGACATACATACAGACAGACAGAGACAGAGATAGACAGACAGACAGAGAGACAGAGACATAGAGAGGCAGAGACAGAGAAAGACATAGAGAGAGGGAAAGACAGAAAGACAGAGAGACAGAGAAACAGACAGATATAGAGACAGAGACAGACAGAGAGAGAGAGGGGAGAGATAGAGACAGAGGGAGGCAGAGAGAGAATTATATGAGAGAGAGGATTATGTGTATAAAATAGTAATGAGCTAAAAGCCATTTCTTCAAACTTGCTTTTGACTGTATGCTGAGTGTTTCCATGATCCCATGAGCAAGTATACTGGATATTCTGCCTGCATATATACTAACCGTTCTGCAGAGAAAGAGACAGAGAGAAACAGAGAGAAAGATAAACGAATGTTAGAGAGAGATGATTTTGTCCATTTGTTTAAAACAGCAAAACTGATATTTCTTAATCCGACTTAAAAAAAAAAAAAGTATGGTGTCGTGTTGTTAACGCATTCCGTACCGCGTCACGAGATCCTCGTGACTCAGCTTACTCTCTCCGTGGACCGCGTCACGAGGATTTCGTGCCCTGAACCGTAGTTTCAGTTTCGAGTATATAAATAGAAAATGACCGCATTGCTGATGTGAATCCTTTTCCGGCAAAGGGAGTATACTCTTGTCATTTCCTTTCGGGTGGAGATATGTTGAAAAACAAGAAGGATGTACCTTGTTTTCTGACAATACCACCTCCAGCCTTTCTCTCTCCTAACATTACTTGGTCAGTAGTTAGTACAGTGACCTAGTTTCTTGGTAGGAAAAGGGTTATTTTATATCACAGACATTAACATTGCACAGATGTAATTGCCTAACATTGCATCATAATCTTCTGTTGTATGAGTAACTGAAATGACCATCTGGATTCAAATTTACCGAAAATACATACAAACAATAAGTTCATGAAATAGAAATATGCAGCTGTGTACGACAAACGCATTTTGATATCATTCATGTCGAAAGACTAGAACATCATACAAACTTTTCAATTTTAATGACAGTTTTGTATTGATCATAAACGTGTCATTGCTCATTTGTGTTTAATTCAAAGCATAGATATATCCGTAAGGAGAGATGGATGATAAATGATTGAAACGTCAGCTGTGTCTTCCATACCATGTTGTACATTTTACTTTATTACATGTTTGAAGGTCCTGTTCAAACTGAATTTACTTTAGTTGCTACCTAAAACATAAATCGATATATGCATATATATATATATATACAACCATCTACATAAACTCGTTATTAGCACATTTCTTGATTATCACTTTGAGAATGTTAAGACTGTATAACTATGTAAACAGGAACTAGAGAAAAACAAAACACGAAATATGCGTTCTTCTTTTTCTTTTTTGAACACTTGTTTTGGGTTTTGTATAATTATCTGTGTGTTTTGAAAATGGACAAAGACATTAACAGTTCACAACAAACTTTAATAATTATGCACAGAAAATGACGACAATACCAGTAGAACAAAGTGTGCAAGTATTTATCAGTTTCCACCAACTAGATGCTATTTAAGTATTTTCTTTATGTTCATGTTGCTTTGTAACATCGCACACTCCTTCATATAATTTTTGTTGTTGTTTTGTTTTGTTTTGGAA
>CM060310.1:30124894-30129894 GCA_030674185.1 Monoplex corrugatus
GTTGTAATTTTTGCTTTGTTCTTCTTGTGGTTGTTGGTCTTTATTGATAGTTGATTTCAATCATTCATACAAGGCAGTTATCCTGAATCCGATGATCTTCTCAATAAATGGACTTTTAAAAATACATAATTATACACCATCGAGGCTACATAATAATCGTATTCTTTTTCGTTCACTTATGATTTTGGCTTCGTGATTTCTTTTACTTCAATATATTTTTGTGTCTTTAATCGGCAATTTCTGCTTTCACATTTTCTCCCCATGTTTGCTTTGTTGGAAACTTTTGAATTAGCAGTTTCAATCTGCTGTTTTTTGTGTCTGTGTATTTGTTTTTGATCCTCCCTGTCGATATCAAAGATTGTATGCTGAGAAATCAGCTCCATGTTAATCAGAAGGTGGCCACATATTTGGTCATCCTATATCACACATATTCGAGTTGATTCGATAATCTGAAATGCTTTTTGCTACTATATCTGTACAATGCTTTTGTTCGTTTTCCTATTTATTAACACAATTCAAGGACATATTCAGATTTCTCAATAATGGCCATAAAAAAAATGTGGATGCACATATTCAAATTCTCTCCAGCTCTCTCTCTCTCTCTCTCTCTCTCTCTCTCTTCTCTCTCTCTCTCTCTCTCTCTCTTTCTCTCTCTCTCTCTCTCTCTCTCTCTCTCTCTTCCACAGACACACACACACTATTTTTATCTATATGTCTGTTTTAATCTATTTAAGTATGCATACATATGTGTATATATATATATATATATGCATATATATAATATGTAAAGATATATATGGATATATATGTATGTATATAAAATATATATATATATATATGTATATATACAGGGGAGTGCAAAAGTAGGTATACAGTAAGTATCACATCATTATTATAATGCTTAATTCCGCTCTCGATTAGAGGAGTGTGTGAATACCGACGGCAAGCAGTTTGAGTATCTGAGGGATTAAGGCTGTGCTTGTTATTACATGTATATGCAATATGCATTTGTTTGTATAATAAATGCAATGAATATTGTACTGTTTTCTTTTTCATAACTGTATACCTACTTTTGCACCCTCTGTATATATATATATATATATATATATATATATATATATATATATATATATATATAAATATATATTGCGTGTGTGTGTGTGTGTGTGTGTGTGTGTGTGTGTGTGTTGTGTGTGTGTGTTGTGTGTGTGTGTGTGTGTGTGTGTGTGTGTGTGTGTGTGTGTGATCAGTTTATTAAAGAATAGGCTTGTTGTCTTTTCATTTTTTTTTTAATCTAGATGTTAACTGGAGAAACATAACACAGCAAGGTCACGGTTTTATTGTGTTTTTTTAAGCCTGTAGTTTCGAAGTAGCCTTGTCAATCGAAAAAAAATGTATAACGTATTTCTAGGTCAGATGCTGGTTTTATAACAATGAAAGAAATAAGTAATCATGTCAACATCAAGAACCGCAATGATAATAATGATGAGAAGAAGAAGAAGAAGTTGTGGTAGTAGTAGTAGTAGTAGTAGTAGTAGCAGCAGCAGCAGCAGCAGAGTATAGTAGTAATAGTAGTAGTAGTAATAGTAGCAGCAGCAGCAGTAATAGTAATAGAAAGAAGAGGAGGAGGAGGCTGATAAGAAGAAGAAGAAGAAATAATGATAATAATAATAATTTAATATGGTAATATGATAATAATAACAATAATGATTTGGTAATAATGATGATAATAATAATAATAATGATAATAATAATAATAATAATAATAATAATAATAATAATAATAATAAACAACAATGAGAACTTAATTATTATTAACATCATTATTATTATTATCATTATTATTATTATTATTATTAATATTATTATTATTGCTATCATATCATTAATAATAATAACCGTAGCAGTTGTAGCAATACACGTAGTGATGGTATTGGTAATAGTAGTACACACACACACACACACACACACACACACACACACACACACACACACACACACATACACACACACACACGCTCGCGTGCGCGTGTGCGTGCGCGCGCGCGCATTCAGGCACGCGCACACAAACCCAAGTCATCTAATACGTAATTTTGTCGATAATAATGCGCTGTCGTGTTTTTTGTTTGCTGCCAAATCTGCAGCTCTTGGTCGGCCAGTCTTTGCATGATTATTTTCAAAACATGACAAGATTTACCCCTATCTATTCACATGATTTGTCCTATCTTATTTTACACACTTTTTACACTTCTTCGGCTGTAATTGGTTCCGTCATCTAAAGTAATTTAACCCCCCTCCCCACACTTCCTCCTTAGTTTTTCTAACATGTTTCGTGTTATGTTCTGACACGGTTGTGCCCCATTCTTGAATGTGATATGCCTCATCCCATAATATGCTTCTCCTCTCCTATCTTCTCAAATCAATGATCCGTATGGTTATCCTCAGGTATTATTTGTTTGCCACCCCACCAGTAAAATGTGCTTCATCTTTTTACATCATTTATGTAATCCTCTCTAACATGAATGGTGTCATTCTCCTGTCTTGTGATAATATTTTGTTCTATATTCTGACCTGGCCCCATTGGTTTATCGTCTGGCATTATTTGATACAACCTCTGACATGATTTGCCCCGTGTTTTTTTTTTTTTTTGTGTGTGTGTGTGTTTTAAAGCTATTTGGTTACATTCTATGATACAATTTGCGTCCATTTTACAACTGCATCGTCCTGAGGTCATCAATGATTTGTGTCCTACTCCCCCTGCGTTTTTTTTTTTCTTTGTTTATTTTGTTTTTTAGTTTTTTAGTTTTTGTTTTGCTTTGTTTTTGTTGTTGTTTTTTATGCACCAACGGCAGAGGTTACTTGCTTCTTTTTCTTTTTTTTCTTTTCTTTTCTCTGTAACAAGAGAAGGTTTCTTGCTGTCAACCAGAGAGAAACCATCTCTGTCTCTGTGTGTATGTCAGTGAAGCGAATCGTATACCAACAGATCTCATGATTTGTTTAAGTTTATTGTTCCATAGAAATAAAACAAGAGAACCGTTGTCTGATGATCGTTTAACTTGTTCTCGGTGTTCACTAATCGAGACAAACCGCTATCTTTGCAAAGAAAGTCCAATATTATAACAACTGCATTAAAAAGGTTGATGAAATAAGCATCCCCACAAAAGGCTATTGCCATTCATCGTCATCAGGTGCCTTGCCGCACGGCGTTGGCGATCATGGACTTCCATCCGTCTCTATCTCTTGTTGCCTCAAGCATCTCTTCCACCCTCTTTGTCTTCAGCCATTCTGCAGGTCCGTCCAGTATCTTCTCCCTGAGTCTGCCTGGTGCTCTCTTTCCCTCCAGCTTTCCCGTTGTGACCAGGTGCTCCAATTCCCCTTTCTTCATAAAATGGCCTGTAAATGTATTGCCATTAGAACTTAGAATACTTTTGTCGGATGATAAAAAGAAAGGGAACTGGAATCGGGCCGGGCTTTCATATGCTATTTTCATTTACTTCCTTTCGTTGCAAGATAATGATTTATCCTTTGGCAAATTGTAACTTTTCATTTTCTATTGTAGAAGAAAATCTCTTAGAACTGGTGTTTTTACAACATAGGCCATATCGTTATCAGAATTCCTGATTTTTCTTGCAGCACAAGATCTCAGCTTTTGAAGAGAAAAAGAATTGTTTTGTACCCATTTTTATTCCAATTCAAGATCGTCTGACACATGGCATTAATTGTTGAGAGGTTGGTATAGATGAGTTTCAATTGTCTAGTCATTTAGATGGCCGGTTCTATTTAATCCACGTAATCCAGGATTTTAAGGTGATGCATTTTAATCTTACATGATGTACTGATTGAGGCATACGAACTGCTGTTACAATTCAGCTCTATTTGATCCATATTTACAGTTGGGCTTTTTTCCGTCTCATATTCTACGCCACCTTAATGACCGCAGAAGGTGGCTCTGTTTTTGTTTGTTTGTTTGTTTGTTTGTTTGTTTGTTTGTTTTTTGTTGTTTTTTTTTACAATGCGATGATGATGATGTCGATGAGGATGATAATCATGATGCTATGGAATTACATCTAGAATTGAGACTGCGTGACAGGGCTGTACTCTATGCTTCCTATCATGATAATCTTCGCGTCAACCAGGCCCGAGAGATACAGAGATACAGATACCTGCGGTGCTGGTCAGAAGATTTGAGCTACATCCTCAATGACGCATCCGTGAAGCGGATGACACTCGACTGTGTGGTGTGGTCCCAGTCTTCCCAATAAGCCCATAGCACGCCCAACTCTGGGTAGGAGCCGGTTAGAACCGAAAAATCCCTCAATGATATATTTTTTGAAGGGACTGATAGGGATTCGAACCCACAGTCTTCCAGTCGATAGTCCATTGCGTTAACCACTACACTACAGCGATTTTTACATTTGAGTCTCGCGAATGACATGGCACATGAGTTTTCAGACGGCTGTGTTAATCTAACTCTTCTTAATGCATGAAACCCCAGCTTATGTGTTGTTAAGGCGGTTATCCTATTTTAATTAATGTATGGAGTTTACATCTTTAAGATGCTTCTGCAAACTAGTCTGATTCCATGTCTGAAACCCATACCTTCAAAACAGTGTTACCTATTCCTACTGGTGGCAAGGCACACTGTCATTTGATTAGCTAATGCAATTGAGTTGCATTAGACTTACGAAATCCATACTACATGTATTCAGAGGCATATTTTCTTACTACTTGTATAAAGTCTGGCTTTCAATCGACTTTGCAGATCCACTGTGATGTGATCCTTGGAATCGAGGCCTTTACGAAGATATCATAATTCAGTCTCTCTTTGTGTATGAAGCAGTATGGGCTTTAAGACACTGCTGAAAATAGATGTTACTTGACGGGTGAAATCCATGATTATCTAGGCCGTTATCCATTAGACCCTGTATGTTGCAAAGCATACTGTCATCTGTACGGCGCTTGTATTTCGTTCACGATATATTTATGAAATCAAGGCTGTC
>CM060310.1:30139894-30142394 GCA_030674185.1 Monoplex corrugatus
TTGTTTCCTGTTGTTTTGTTTTAAACGTATCTATGTTCTTCTTTAGTGATGTATTTGTCTGTCTGCGTAATAGCGGTTTTACTTTTCGTTTTGTTTGAAATGTTTGTGTATATTTTCTTCACACTTTTTTTTTCTTTTATCTTGTTTGTTTGTTTGGTGTTGCATTTTGCCATCCCGACTTCCCTGCTGCCTTATAATGACGTCGATCCAACGTCACTCATTCCGGCCCCACAACACAACACACACAACACAACACAACACAACACAACACATACTTCCAGTACATTCACTCAAAAGTCTCAGTGCCAGGAAGCCCATGAGACCTTAATGATACCAAGCCCGCCTTGATACCACCCACCAGAGTATAACCTGCACTGCGGCCAGGCCACCTCGGTGGAGATTAACTGTGTCTGTGCAGATCCGGTGTACTAAGGACACTACCTACTAAGTTCCCAATTAGCGATAGTAATCGCTCAGAAGAGGATCCACACCGAGAGAAGCAAACTTCCCTCGATGAGAAGACCAAGCATTACGACCCTCAACGATAGTTCCTTCACCCCGTCATGAACCACTGACATCAAGAACCCCAAACTTGGATTCCTCTACGGCAGAGAAGCTGTAGAAGAACCCGAAGCTGAGGTACTACTAGTTCTGGATATGAAGGGCCACATAATAATCGTAAATGCTTAGCAAACGTTTTTATCCAATATCTGGGTGTACTTTTGTCAGTATCTTTATGCTTAATCATGATAGAAGACACAATATATGTCAAACAATCTTTCTGTGGACAGGGCTACTATGCTCGTATTTAAACTGGAATTGCCTTTAGAGTAGTCCACAATCGAAATATTTCTTCATCTTTTCTACAAAATGCACCAAAATGAAACATGACCGACTATTCAATGACTCTCAGTTTTCCTTCTAGAGTTTTAACTAATAGAACACTCAGCACATAAGAAGGTATTATATCGATAATGACTGTTTATGCTAATGTGCAACGTGAAGTTCTGTGCCTTGCTGGTCTCTTAGACTTTACACCAATAACTAACTCCATGAAATGATTATAGGTTTGAAATTGTAAGCTAGTTTTAAGGGCCAGTGTAATAAAAAAGAATATCTACATATGAGCTGCACAAACAATAAGATTGTAAGGAATGGTTTAACTATTTGCTCGGAAAGGAGGACAGTTGATATACCCATCTATATACATTATGTGTGTTTGTCTACATGTATATATATACAGGCCAGCATCGGCATACACATGCGACCGCTGCGACAGAGACTGCCTCTCTCGCATTGGTCTCTACAGTCACAGGCGACGCTGCTTGGACCAAGCAGACAGCCCATCTAGACATTAGAACGGATGTACTTTGTCCATGGTCAGCCATGACCGAGGGAGGCCTACTGCTCTCTCTCTCTCTCTCTCTCTCTCTCTCTCTCTCTCTCTCTCTCTCTCTCTCTCTCTCTCTCTCTCTCTCTCTCGTATACATATATACATGTGTCTGTGTGTTTGTGCGTGTGTGTTTGTGTGTGTTGTGTGTGTGTGTGTGTGTGTGTGTGTGTGTGTGTGTGTGTGTGTGTTGTGTGTGTGTATGTGTGTGTGTGTCTGCGTGCGCGCACGTGTTTATTATTATTATTATTATTATGAACATTTAGTACGCCTAATCAAATTAATGCCCTAGGCGTTTTACAATGGCAAAACATATAACCAGAATCACAAGCACACACACACACGCCCACAGAAGCACCCACACACACACAAACACACACACACACACACAAACCACACACAGCATGACATGCAAATACAATGACACATTGACACTAAGACACTATAATGTCACCATTACATTACATGGGGGGAAGGGGGCAGAGATTACCAGTTTTGGAAACAGGTGAGTTTTGAGGAGCGTTTGAATGTGGACAGAGAGGGTGAGTATCTAAGAGAGCGAGGTAACTGATTCCAGATGGTTGGAGCTTGATAGGAAAAAGAACGCTGCCCAAACCTTTTAGTGCGGACTATGGGGATACTATAAAGACGGTATCAGATGAGGACCGCATGTTTGTGTGTGTATAAATGTGTGTTTCAGTGTATGTCTGTGTGTGTTAATGTGTGTGTGTGTGTGTGTGTGTGTGTGTGTGTGTGTGTGTGTGTGTGTGTGTGCGTGAATGTGTGTGTGTGTGCGTGAATGTGTGTGTGTATGCGCGTGCGGGCGTGTGTGTGTGTGTGAATGTGTGTGTGTGTGTGTGTGTGGGTGTGTGTGTGTGTGTGTTTGTGTGTGTGTGTGTGTGTGTGTGTGTGTGTGTGTGTGTGTGTGTGTGTGTGTGTGTGTGTGTGTGTGTGTGTGTGTGCGTGTTATTCATTTGCCTTTTTATGCACGAATGGGTGGGGCAATATGTGTGTGCGTTTAAGGTTGTTGTTATTTTTCTTGTTGTTGTTTTGGCTTTTGATAGATTTTTTTAACTAGTTTAGCTGTCGCCTCTGATCCGATTTAACGTC
>CM060310.1:30152394-30194894 GCA_030674185.1 Monoplex corrugatus
GATGATGATGATGATGATGATGACGACGACGACGACGACGATGATGATGATGACGACGACGACGACGACGACGATGATATGATGATGATGATGATAAAAGTAATAATAATAAGAAGATTAATGTTGTTGATGGTGATGATGATGATGATGATGATTATGATTATCTCTCAACATCATCATCAATATCATCATATCTATAATCATTATCATCATCACCATCATAATTATTAGCATTATCATTGTTATCGGTATCAGCAACAATAGTAGTAGTAGCAGTAGTAGTAATAGAAGTAGTAGTAGTAGTAGTGTCATCGTCATCATCGTCATCATCATCGTTGTCATCATCATCTTCGTTGTTATTATTGTTGTCATTATTGTTGTTATTGTTTTTTGTTATCAAAAGACATTGTTATAATTAAATCATTTGAGGAATGAGTATGATGAAGCGATCATGATCGTACAATGTGCATAATAATTATGTACATAGTCAGTCGCACGAACTGGGAGATCGTCAACATGGCTTGATCGTCGTGATTCAATTATTTCCATTTGATTTCATTCCTTGATAAACCGACTGCGTCAACACGGAGTGCCCGCTGTGCAAAATACGTCACGATATTGCGTCACGAAAGATGGCGTGACAATTCTCAAAAAGCCCTCTCCCTGTGTGTGTGTGTGTCTCTCTTTGACTCTCTATCTATTTGTGTCTGTGTGTGCCTCTGTCGGTGGGTGTGTGTGTGTGTGTGTGTGTGTGTGTGTGTGTGTGTGTGTGTGTGTGTGTGTGTGTGTGTGTGTGTGTGTGTGCGTGCGTATGTGTGTGTGTGTGTTTGCATCTGTCTGTCTGTCTGTATGTCTGTCTCTCTGATTCTGTCTGTCTCTTTCTCAGTTTTTCTCTCTTTCTAAATGTCTGTTTTTCTTTCTGTCTGTCTGTCTATCTCTGTCTCTCTCTCTCTCTCTGTTTCTGTCTCTGTCTCTTTCTCTCCCTCTGTCACTATCTCTCTCTTTCTCTCTCTGTCTCTGTCTCGTTCTCTCTCTCTCTCTCTCTCTCTCTCTCTCTCTCTCTCTCTCTCTCAATGTGTATGAGTGTGTTTCTGTCTCTGTCTGTCTGTCTGTCTGTCCGTCCGTCCGTCCGTCCACCCGTCTGTCTGTCTGTCTCTCTCTCTCTCTCTCTCTCTCTCTCTCTCTCTCTCCTCTCTCTCTCTCTCTTCTTTCTTTCTCCACCTCTCATTCTCTCTCTCTGTCTGTTTCTCTGTCTCTCTGTATCTCTGTCTCTCTGTCTGTCTCTGTTTCTGTCTCTGTCTGTCTGTCTCTTTCTCTCTCTCTCTCTCTCTCTCTCTCTCTCTCTCTCTCTCTCTCTCTCTCTCTGTGTCCCTATAGATCCCTCTACCCCTTTGTCTCTCTTTGTGTTTCTGTCCTTTTGTCTCTCGCCCTCTTTCTCTCTTGATCTCTCTCTGTATGTCTTGTTTGTTTGTTTGTAAGTGTGCGTGTGTGTGTGTGTGTGTGTGTGTGTGTGTGTGTATGTGGTGTGTGTATGTGTGTGTGTTGCGTGTGTGTGTGTGTGGGTGTGTGTGTGTGTGTGTTTCTGTCAGTCTGTCTGTTTGTTCTGTCTGTCTCACTCTCAGTATTTCTCTCTCTCTCTCTCTCTCTCTCTCTCTCTCTCTCTCTCTTTCTCTCTCTGTGTCTGAAAAAGAGACAGACAGACAGCCAGCCAGAGAGAGAGACGCGCCGAGAAAGAGAGGCAGAGAGAGAGAGAGAGACGCCGAGAGAGACGCCGAGAGAGACAGAGGCAGAGAGGGAGAGAGAGAGTAGTCAATAGTCATATCTGTCTCATAACACGCCCATATCAGATCTCTTCAATCAAGGGACCCTGACACCATCGATCTAGAAATGGACACAGTAACATTTTCATCTGAACATTCTTCTCTGATGAGAAATAATAAAATCACGGTTCTTTTTTTTTCCTCCAGTAATATCATCCACATTAAGCGAACAGGCTGGCTTTTGCAGTAGAGCTATGGACTCAAAATCCGGTGTCTCGAGTTCAATCCACCTGCAAAATATATGAAAGAAGAAAATCCTGGCCTCTTACCTGCCCATATTCATTTTCCTGCCAGGGTAGGCCATTTTACAAGGAAAGAGGAATTAGAGCACCTGGTACACAACAGGACAGCTGGAGGGAAAGTGAACACCAAGTAGACCCAGGGAGAAAATATTGGACGGACTTGCATGGTGGCTGAGGACAGAGAGGGTGGAAGACGTGCTTGCGGCGACAAGGATAGATGCACATGGAGGGCCATGATTGGAAAACGCCATGTGGCAGGGCACATGATGATGATGATGATAGTCTGGTGGTGTTCGCTTAGCGTTTCTAAAGTTCTGTCCCTCTCCATTCTTTTCAAGAGTTTCCTAGAGCGTAGGGTTTTGCGCAGGCTTGAGGATTCTGCAAGATAACAGGTGGCAAAATGGATTGAACACACTGTTGTGAGTGCAATGAATTTTATCACAGGCTCAAGGATTCAGCCAGCTAACAGGTGGCAAATGGATCGAACCGTTGTGAGTGCAATGAATTTCTGCGCAGGCTCAAGGATTCTGGCAGATAATAGGTGGCAAAATAGATTGAACTGTTGTGAGTGCAAAATAATTTCTGCGCAGGCTCAAGGATTCTAGCAGATAACAGGTGACAAAATGGATTGAACTGGTGTGAGTGATCCAAAACAAGTGTGACTGCCCGCACCCAAGCAAACAGGAACCAGAAGAACAGGAAAACCAATATAAGCGCGTATCCAACAAAACAAAACAAAACAAACGCAAATTTTCGGCCAACTAGCCTTTGTCAAGCGCGAACGCACGGTCACAAACAGATCACAAACACCAAACAATGGATAATAAAAACGGGACTAAAAACTTCCCTGCCGCCTCGCCCAGTGGGTAAGAAGGGGACCAAAAGAGAGAAAGAGAGAGAAGAGAGAGAGTAAAATGAGACAAACCGACAGACAGAGAGAAGACAGACAGATCGACGGACGGACTGACTGACAGACAGGCAGACAGGCAGAGAGTGACATAGAAGGCGGAGGGGAGAGAGAGGGGAGAGAGAGAGAGAAAGAGAGAGAGAAAGTGAGAGAGAGAGAGAGAAGAGAGAGACTGACACATGGAGAGAGAGAAAGAGAGATAAGGACAGAAACAAAGAGAAAACGAGAGAGAGAGAGAGAGAGAGACAGACAGACAGACAGACAGACAGGCAAACAGAGCGACAGACAGACAGAGAGAGACAGAGAGAAGGGGTGGGCGGAGAGGCAGATACGCGAACAAACAGAAAATGATCTGATGAGTGTGACAGCCATCCGTTACAGATGATGGCCGTGAAGGCATGCTGAGAATATTGATTTTCAAAAGCAGGACATTCAATAATTTCCTAAGAACAAGTTTCTTCAATAAGGACTGAATCTTTTAGAATTCACAATATGGAATATCTTTGCCATTGTGGTGTTGGAAATACTCTTCATTTTTTCTTGAAAATATATATACAAAAAATATGCACCACACACAAATAGAACAAAACCACTCACTTTAAAACGCACAACGGCCGGTGTGACCGAAACGTGCGTTTTAAAGTGAGTGGTTTTGTTCTATTTGTGTGTGGTGCATATTTTTTGTATATATATTTTTCCAAGAAAAAATGAAGAGGACTGAATCTTATTCTGTTCTTTTCCGCCAATAACCCCATCAATGTTTAACAATGCCACAGCATGTCTTGATACATTCACATGCCTTACACCCCTACTCTTAACCCCTACTATTATGACATATCATTCTCCTGATAGTATCATCATCATGCATAACCAATCGAATCCCACTTCTCGTTCTCCTCCCAGCCCTTCCTCGTCAACGATGAAGCCAGATTAACATCCCACCCAAAATGCTCCTTCATAGCCAAATCCTAGATGGTGTTCTTGATGTTTGCTGTATAAAATTCGAAGTTCAGAGTTTGCTCAGAAAGGATTCATCGCACTTGGGCAAGTCCATTTGCGCTCCACCCAAATCGCTAGCAGTTATCTGGTTGACTCCCTGAAACTCCTGTAAAACATATGTGCTGGTAAGGACTTGAAATGGAGAGGGCGGAGAAGAATCTTTGAAAAACTAAAGCTGATACACCATCATCATCATGTGCCCTGCCGCATGACGTTGGCGATCATGGGCCTCCATACGAATCTATCCCTTGTCGCTGCAAGTGCATCTTCCACCTTCTTTGTCCTCAACCACCCTGCAAGTCCGTCCGATATCTTCTCCTTGGGTCTACTAGGTGCTCTCTTTCCCTCCAGCTTTTTTGTTGATGACGAGATGCTCTAATTTATCCCGCCTCATAAAAGCCGATGCGTACCACCAGAATGCTTCAAACATCAAGATGGGCAGCGAACAGGCCAGTTTTCAATGTTCCGGGCTAGGACTGAGCTCGAGTTACCTGATCTTGATCTCTCAAAAGAACCAACCTGCCTGCTAGAAAGAAAGAAGATAGATAGATAGATGATAGATAGATAGATAGATATATAGATAGGTAGATAGATAGATAGATAGAGAGAGAGAGACAGACAGACAGATAGATAGAGATACAGATAGATAGATAGATAGAGAGACAGACAGACAGACAGAGAGAGATGAGATAGATAGATACATAGATATATAGATAGATAGATAGAGAGACAGATAGATAGGTAGATAGATACATGTAGATAGACAGATAGATAGATAGATAGATCGATAGATACATAGATACATAGATAGACAGATACATACATACATACATACATACATACATACATACATACATACATACATACATACATACATACATTCATACATACATACATAGAGAGAGAGAGAGATAGAGAGATAGAGACATAGAAAGAAAGATAGATCATCATCATCATCATCAGGTGCCCTGCTGCATGGCGTTGGCGACCATGGACTTCTAACCATCCCTATCTCTCGTTGCCCCTAGCATCTCCCTCACCCTCCTCATCCCCAGCCACTCCGTCCAGCATTTTCTCTCTGGGTCTACCCGGTGCTCTCTTTCCCTCCAGCTTTCCCGTTGTGACCAGGTGCTCCAAATCCCCCTTCCTCATAAAATGACCTATAAATGTTGCCTGTCTTTTCCTAATCTTCCTTATGAGTGATCTACTTGTGTCTGCCTCCATCAAGACTGTCTCGTTTGTTTTCTTTGCTGTCCATGGAACTCTCAACATTCTTCTTAGAAACCACATCTCGGCTGCCTCAATCTTGCTCTGGCTTTGCTTGCTGACCTGTCCACGCCTCGCATCCGTACAACAGTATTGGTTCTATATAACATTCAAGGACTCTTTTTCTGATGTTAATTGATAGGCATTTGTTGGTAAGAATGCTTGTCATCTTCTTGAATGCTGTTTTGGCTTGGCCGATTCTGCCAGCTATTTCCGATGTGCATCTGCCGTCTGATGAAATGACCGTTCCCAGGTATTTGAACTTATTAACCTGTGTCAAGGTTGTGCCATTTGCTGTTATTTTGCATGAGGGGATTTCATGTTTTTTACTGATCACCATGACTTCAGTCTTCCTGCTGTTAGTTCCAACCCCTTACCTTTGCTTTCTATTTCTAGTATATTCACAAGGTTTTGTAGGTCCCTTTCATTTTCTGCAATTAGCACGGTGTCACCTGCGTACCGAATGTTGTTTATCATTTTCCCTCCAACCTTTAATCCAGGGTCTTCTTCTAGGTTTCTCATGATGTTTTCGCTGTATAGTGAAAACAGACTGGTGACAAAATACAACCCTGTCTGACTCCTCTTTTGATATTTTGGAAAGAGCTGATATTGTTTCCTATTTTCATTGCAGCTGTTTGTTCCCAGTACATATTCCTGATTTTTCGTAGATCTTTTCCATCAACATTGAGTCTCTCCAGTTGGTTGATCAATTCTTTATGTCGTGCCCGATCGAAAGCCTTGGTATAGTCAACAAAGCATAAATACAAATCCTTATTCATCTCAATTGACCTGTCTATGATAGTTCTTAGGATGTATATGGCATTACTAGTTCTTTTCCCTTCCAAAAATCCACACTGTTCTTCTCCTATTTCTCTTTTGATTCTATTCCTTGTCCTCATCATGATTATTCTTAACAGGATTTTTGTTACATGACTCATCAAACTGATTGTGAGATAGATAGATAGATAGATAGTATAGAGAGAGAGATAGATAGATAGATAGATAGATAGATAGATAGATAGATAGATAGATAGATAGATAGACAGGCAGGCAGACAGGTAGACAGGCAGACAGACCATAGTGTGAAGAATTCAGAGTTCAGATTTTTTTTTTTCAAAAAATTCCGCCAGCCCCTACTGAAGGGATGCTTGAAATACGTTACAAAGAAAATAGCCAACTACATTGGAGAACAACATTAACAACAGTAAAATAACAAAAGGAATTTAAGGACATTGCAATTTCCTTGTATTAAACGATTTCAGTAGAAACAAACCAAAATTCTTAACAGTCATAATGAGTCAAGCTTTATGACAAACTCTGTTTAAATACCTAGAGTATTTTAGGGAAAATATTTGAACAAAGATCATCAAAAGCATGGACAGCAGAAGACAAAATGTATATCGTCGGTTTTTGCATGCATGCATAAAGGACACACTACATCAAAATCTACATTCTTTGTGTCTCAGCTGATGAAATTTCAAATCTGATGCACCAAGCATCAATTTGGCAATTTTTTTTTTTTAGAAATGAATATCAAAATCAGGGCTAGTGTAAGGCTTAATATTGTCGGAATTTACGGAAGACCGATACAAATTGTATTTTCTACTCCTCTGTATATGCTCATTCTATTTCTGTCATCTGCAATCAATTACTGTGCTCAAAAAAAAAAAAAACAGAAAAAACAAACAAACAAGATTGACTTGAATCTTACTTCCAGCTCTTTTGGAAAAAATAACTACCAAACCCATATTCACAGAGAGAGAGAGACAGAGACAGAGAGAGAGAGAGAAAGACAGAGAGAGAGAAATAAAGAGAGAAGAGAAAGAGAGAGGAAGGCAGAAAGAGAGGAGAGAGAGGAAAAGAGAAAGAGAGAGAGGAGAGAGAGAGAGGAGAGAGAGAAGGGGGTGAACAAGAAAGAGAGATTGAGAGAGAGAAAGAGGAGAGAGAGAGAGAGAGAGAGAGAGAAGAACGAGGGACAATGAGAGAGAAAGAGAGACAGGGGGAGGGGGAGAATCTAGTGATGACATGAGAAGAAAAATGAGATCATTGAACTTATACGATGTTAGCAGAAAAGTTCATCGATTGTGCGATCGTTACACGCAATGCATCTGGCAAGATCAAAAACAGAAAAGCTATTTCTGTCAAGTGACGCACTGATTTTCCATAAACAAATCGCCCGGTACATGATATACAAATTGTATTGTGGTAAAGCCTGAGACACATCTCTCGCTCATACACCTTTACATTACAACTCACGATATTATGATTATCTTTTTTTTCATCATCGTCTTGATCACATTATATGAATCCAACCCAGGTAGATATGTATATGTTAATCTCAATGTATCTTTCGTTTCCAAATAATTTGCAGCTCTTTCAAACTGTTTACGGGTTTTGCACAGTCTGAAGGGATATGCATGATAATAATCTGGTCAATTTTGGGTGGAGCGCATACGGAATTTCCGACTGAGAACAAGTTCCAAGTTCTTTGGAAACGAAAGATATGTTGTAACGATCGAAGAACAATTGATGAACCTTTTTGCTGATATCATATTTGTTCAGTAATCTCATTTTCTTTTCCTCATTTCATCGCTAGATCCCCCCCTTCTCTCTCTCTCTCACTCTCACTCTCTTTGTTTCACTCTCTCTGTCTCTCTCACTCTCTCTCTCTTTCTCTATCTCTCTCTCTCTCTTTCTCTCACTATCTCTCTTTCTATCTCTCTCTCTCTCTCTTTCTCTAACTCTCTCTCTCTCTCTCTCTACATACATATATATATATATATTCATTCCTCGCTCTTTCTGCCTCTGTGGTGTAGTGGTTAGAGCTTCAGACTAACAATGAAAGGTCATAGGTTCAAATCCCCATCATACAGTCAGTAAGATTCGTGATAAAGTGAAGTAGCTTCAGCAAAACTTGATTCTGTGAGAAACAATATTCATCATCAATTCTCTAATACTGCCTCCACACACACACACACACACACACACACACACACACACACACACACACACACACACATACACACACACGGAAGAGAGAGAGACACACACACACATGCACACATAGTGAAAAGACGTTAAATCAAAGAACGAACGAACACATACACACACACACACACACACACACACACACACACACACACACACACACACACACACACACACATACATACACACACACACACGGAAGAGAGAGAGAGAGAGAGAGACACACATACACACACACACACGCGCGCGCACACACACACACAAGTAAACACACACACAGAGATAAAATCTTGCTCAGTATGTCTTCATAGAACCTCCCTCATCATCTTTGCTTTAACACTAACTCTACTTATCATAGCGGCTTCATCCACGCTCACAATATTCCTTCCACCCTAAGCCATCCTTTCCTCTCCCACAATGTAACCAGATTAACATCCCACGTTTGACCTTCTGATTCTCTGGTGCTGGTCCTGAATGACATTCTTGATTTTTCACCGTCCATAACAAGATAGGGGGTGGGGGGGGGGGGAAGGATTGACATGAGCGTAATAATTGTCGAGGGACGTGATTTAACAATCAGTAGAAAAGATGACAGAGAATGAATGCATGCTGGTGTTTTCGCATTGTCTTCTATTGTTGGAACTGCTAATTCGTTATTTGTTGAAAATGGGCGGTTCATTTTGTCTTAGGGAGATTAAGACAGGGAGAGCATTTTTACATGCGTGTTGTGTGCGTCTGGGGAAAAAAAGAAAGAAAAAGAAAAAAAGGAGATCTCTTAACAGAAAGACTATGACAGATAAACGGAAGGAATGGCATAATTAAAGAAGAAAAAAAAAACGAAAGACAGAGACAGAATGGAGTGTCGGAGAGAGAGAGAGAAAGAGACGGACAGACAGACAGACAGAATTAGAGAGACAGAGACAGACTGACAGACATAGAGAGAGAGACAGACACAGAGACACACAGACAGAGATTTAAACAGATACAAAGACAGACAAACATAGAGACAGAGACATAAATACACGCAGACACTCAGAGAGAGAGAGAAAGAGAGAGAGAGAGAGAGAGGGAGAGAGAGAGACAGAGAGAGACAGAGACAGAGAAAGACAGAGAGAAACAGAGAGAAAGAAAGACACAAAGACAGAGACAAAGAGAGAGAGAGAGAAAGACACAGAGAGAGACAGATTGAGAGAGACAGAGAGAGAAAGACAGAGAGACAGAAAGAGTGAGACACACACACACACACACGCACAGACACACACAGACACACACACACACACACACACACACACACAC
Source organism: Monoplex corrugatus (assembly GCA_030674185.1). NCBI lineage: Eukaryota > Metazoa > Mollusca > Gastropoda > Littorinimorpha > Ranellidae > Monoplex > Monoplex corrugatus. The sequence continues at coordinate 30,161,913 of CM060310.1, forward strand.
ACACACACACACACACACACACACACACACACACACACACACACGCACACACACACACAGACTCACGTGAACACACACACACAATCTTGCTCAGTATGTCTTCATAGAACCTCCCTCATTATCCTTGCTTTAACACTAACTCTACTTATCATAGCGGCTTCATCCACGCTCACAATATTCCTTCCACCCTAAGCCATCCTTTCCTCTCCCACAATGTAACCAGATTAACATCCCACGTTTGACCTTCTGATTCTCTGGTGCTGGTCCTGAATGACATTCTTGATTTTTCACCATCCATAAGAAGATGGGGGGGGGGGGGGATTGACATGAGCGTAATAATTGTCGAGGGACGTGATTTAACAATCAGTAGAAAAGATGACAGAGAATGAATGCATGCTGGTGTTTTCGCATTGTCTTCTATTGTTGGAACTGCTAATTCGTTATTTGTTGAAAATGGGTGGTTCATTTTGTCTTTGGGAGATTGAGAAAGGCAGAGGGTTTTTTATGCATTTTGTGTGTGTTTGGTAAAAAAAATCAGGAAAAGAAAAATAGGAGATAGCTTAATAGAAAGACTATGACAGATAAACAGAAAGAACGACAGAATGAAAGAAAAAACGAAAGACAGAGACAGAGTGGGGTGACAGAGAGAGAGAGAGAAAGAGAGAGACAAACAGACAGACAGACAGAGCTAGAGAGACAGAGACAGACAGATAGATCAACAGAGAGAGAGAGACAGACAGAGACAGACATACAGAGACTTAAACAGATACAAAGACAGATAAACACAGAGACAGAGACATAAATACACACAGACACTCACAGAGACAGAGAGAGACACAGAGAGAGAAAGACAGATCGTGAATGACAGAGAGAGAGATGGAGAGACAGCGAGAGTCAGAGAGAGATAGAGAGAGAGAAAGACAGAGACAGAGACCGAGAGACAGAGAGAGAGAGAAAGACAGAGACAGAAAGAGATACAGAGATAGAAAGACAGAAAGAGAGAGACAGAGAGAGGCAGAGAGAGACAGAGAAACTGAGAGAGAGACTGAGAGAGAGAGAGAGAAAGACACAGAGAGAGACAGAGAGAGAATGAGAGAGTGAGAGAGAGAGAGAGTGTGAGAAAGAGACACACACACACACACACACACACACACCTACACACACACACACACACACACACGCACACACACACACACACACACGCACACACACACACACAGACACACACACACACACACACACACACACACACAATCTTGTTCAGTATGTCTTCATAGAACCTCCCTCATCATCCTAGCTAAATTCTAACTCTACTTATCATAACATCTTCATCCACGCTCACAATATTCCTTCCACCCTAAGCCATCCTTTCCTCTCCCACAATGTAACCAGATTAACATCCCACGTTTGACCTTCTGATTCTCTGGTGCTGGTCCTGAATGACATTCTTGATTTTTCACCGTCCATAACAAGATGGGGGGTGGGGGGGGGGGAGGATTGACATGAGCGTAATAATTGTCGAGGGACGTGATTTAACAATCAGTAGAAACGATGACAAAGAATGAATGCATGCTGGTGTTTTCGTATTGGTTTCTATTGTTGGAACTGCTATTTCGTTATTTGTTGAAAATGGGCAGTTCACTTTGTCTTAGGGAGATCGAGACAGGCAGAGAATTTATATATGCATTTTGTGTGCGTCTGGGGAAAAAAAGAAAGAAAATCAGAAAAAAGTAGATCGCTTAACAGAAAGACTATGACAGTTAAACAGAAAGAATGACAGAATGAAAGAAAAAACGAAAGACAGAGACAGACTAGAGTGAGAGAGAGACACAAAGAGAGAGAGAGAGAGAGAGATACAGACAGGCAGACAGATCGACAGACAGAAGACAAACAGACAGACAGAGACAGAGAGACAGAGGCAGATAGACAGACAGAAAAAGATAGAGAGAGACAAACAGACAGAGAGTTAAACAGATACAAAGACAGACAAAAATAGAGACAGAGACAGACATACACACATACACTGCGATAGATAGATAGATAGATAGATAGATAGATAGATAGATAGATAGATAGATAGAGAGACAGACAGACAGACAGACAGACAGACAGAGACAGAGAGACAGAGTTAGAGAGAGAAAGAGAAAGAAAATGAGAGAGACAAAGACAAAGACAGACAGACAGAGAGAAGAGCAGATAGTTTGGTTGACGTCATGCTCATACTCATTCAAACTTTTGCATTTGCAGTTCCACTCAGGCCGATAGTGAAGCACCAGTCCTGGTTTCTTCCTACTCTCCTCCCTCTATCCTGACTATAGGTCCAAAGTAGGACCTGCTAACGCCACAAGGTTTTTACTCAAATATGTACAATAAGCACCAATCTGACGGCATTACACACGCAATACTGAAGTTTTAAGAGTTCTGCAAATGTAGTTGCTTCGATGCTTCAACAAACTTGGTGCTCGCGCGGGCGCGCGCGCACCCACACACGCGCGCGCGCGCACGCAAGCGCACACACATACACACGCGCGCGTGCATACAAACACACACACACACACACACGCAACACAACACAACACAACACAACACAACACAACACAACACACCACCACCACCACTGCCACCATCAGCATAACAACAACAGCAACAAACACACACAAAAACAGAAAGAGAATCAGAATCAGAATCAGAAATATATTCAGTAAGGACATTTTAAGAGGAAAGAGAAATTAGAGCACCTGGTCACAACAGGAAAGCTGGAGGGAAAGAGAACACCAGCTAGACCCAGGGAGAAACTATTGGACGGACTTGCAGGGTGGCTGAGGACAAGGGACAAGGGATAGATTCGTAAGGAGGGCCATGAATCACTAATGCCATGCAGCAGGGCACATGCTGATGATGAAATGGACAAAATGGTGCATTCATTATACTATTTCTTGCATTCTCTCACTTTCTCGCTCTTTCTTTCTTTCTCTCTATGACGTCTTTGGCACTGTATTAATAGTTGACTCTTCCCTTTGCATGCTTTTGTCTTCTTTTCTTTTTCTCTCATAGGCTCCACTGGGCATCTGAGATCTGAGTGAAAGGATTTTTTTTCCAATATCCCAGGACAAAATATGTGCAGGCCTGCCAGTGTGTAAACTCTTTCGTTTCTGTACACACAGATGTCTATCAATTAAAATCAGGAAGAGAGTTCTTGAATGTTATATAGAACCGATAATGTTATACGGTTGTGAGGCATGGACAGTCAACACGCAAAGCCAGAACAACATTGAGGCAGCCGAGATGTAATTTTTTTCAATGAAGAATGTTGAGAGTTCCATGGACAGCAAGGAAAACAAAGGAGACAGTCTTGATGGAGGTAGAACAAGAAGATCATTGATAAGTAAGATAGGAAAGACAAGCAACTTTATAGGCCATTTTATGAGGAAAGGGGAATTAGAGCACCTGGTCACAACAGGAAAGCTGGAGGAAAAGAGGACACCAGGTAGACCCAGAGAGAAAATATTGGACGGACTTGCAGGGTGGCTGAAGACAAACAGGGTGGAAGATGTACTTGCGGCGACAAGGATAGATGCATATGGAGTGCCATGATCGCCAACGCCATGTGGCAGGGCACTTTGATGATGATGATGATGATGATGACGCATGCTGTATATCAAATGTGCATGTTTACAGAAACTGCCTGTTCGTCATGTCAACGGCTGGCTTATGGATGCATGAAAACATTGAGCATGAACGCCCACCAAAGATGCAGTCTGTACAACGCATAGTGAAATTTTGTCAGCTGACCCAACAGGAACCAGAAAAAAACGAAAAAAAGAATAAGAACGCGTATCTAATACAACCAGACAAGACAGGCGCAAATTTTCGGCCAACTGGCCTTTGTCAAGCGTGAGATCACAAACAAACAAACGTTTGATACAAAAAATTAGAAGAAAAAGACTGAAACTGCTCCGTCCAGTTGGCTGAAAATTTGCGCCTGTCTTGTCTGGTTGTATTACATGTAAATACGCGTTCTTATATTTTTCTCTTGTTTGTTTGTGTTGTTTGTTTGTTTGTTTGTTTGTTTGTTTGTTTGTTTGTTTGTTTTGTGTGTTTATTTTTTCCTGTTCCTGTTTTGCTTGAAGGAGGGGAGTCACACTTGTTTTGGATTTCGTATAGGCCATTTTATGAGTAAAGGAGAATTGGAACACCTGGTCACAACGGGAAAGCTGGAGGGAAAGAGAGCACCGGGTAGACCCAGGGAGAAAATACTAGACGGACTTGCAAAATGGCTGGGGACAAGGAGGGTGGAAGAGATGCTTGAAGCAGCAAGTGATAGAGACAGATGGAAGTCCATAATCGCCAACGCCATGCGGCAAGGCGCCTGATGATGATGATGATGATAACTGACAGCTCGAATTCTTTGTTCTCCATTTTAAGAAGTCATGATGTGTGTGTGTAACAGCTCGAATTCTTTGTGATCCATTTTAAGAAGTCTGATCATGTGTGTGTGATAGACAATGAGTCTAAATGAGTTTTGAGAATAGAGCTTATACAAGAAAGATATCTATTGATAACAATAAAACTTTCCTACTCGGCCACTCACTGGGTTTCGTCAACACGCTATGTGAAACAAGAGCTATATCCGTCCTTAATTGTAGGCTGCGACAAGGTTAATGAAGTAACAGAACATATATATGCGTGAGCTATGAACAGAAAAACTCGGTTTTTCTGCATTTGAAACCTGTCACAGAGCTCTGTCTCTGTCTGTCTCTGTCTGTCTCTTTCTGGTTGTCTGTCTCTGTCTGTCTCTTTCTGTCTTTCTGTCTGTCTGTTTGTCTGTCTGTTTCTCTCTTCTCTTTCTCTTTCTCTTTCTCTCTCTCTCTCTCTCTCTCTCTCTCTCTCTTTCTGCCTCTTTTTGTCTGTTTGTCTCTCTCTCTCTTTCTCTCTATCTCTTTCTCTCTCTCTCTCTCTCTTTCTTTCTCTCTCTCTCTCTCTCTCTCTCTTTCTATCACTCTCTTCCTCTCTCTCTCTCTTCCTCTCTCTCTTTCTTCTCTCTCTCTCTCTTCCTCTCTCTCTCTCTTTCTCTTTCTCTCTCTCTTTCTATCTCTCTCTTCCTTTCTGTCTCTCTCTCTTCCTATCTCTCTCTCTCTCTCTTTCTCTCTCTATTTCTCTCTCTCAGTCTCTCTCTCTCTCTCGCACGCACACAGGCCTGCTAGGTTTCTCCCATTTCTCCTCCCCATCCCCACCCCTTTAGAGCTGTACCCAGTTGACCATTCTATGATGCCTTTTTCTTGTGTTAGACAGATGCAATCTTTGTCCTAAAAAGTGCTGATTTTACATTGGTTTTTTTGATCAAGTCTTTTCTCAACTGCCTCACCTGTCAGCGTCACCGGGTTTGTGCTGGCTGTTGCACATTTGGATGCCACCATCTCCCTCCAGGCCGCTCTGTCTTGACTTTTGTGGACAATTTCTTGAATATCTAGGCCACTGATGTTGGTTATGTTCTCGATGTATGAAATTGGAGGTCTGCCTGCATCCCTTTTTGCCACTGATTTTTGCCATCTGAAAGATGGTTTGCCATGAGGTCCATGTTCTTGTTGCGTGACACATGGCCAATGTATTTCAGTCTTCTCTTGTTGATATTTGCTACTAATCTTCTGGTGACATCAAGTTCTTCCAGGACTCTTTCATTAGTTCTCCTGTCTGTCCATTTGAAACGTAGTAGGCTCCTATAAAAGCACATCTCTGCTGCCTCAATTCTTCTGCAATCATTTTTCCTCAGAGTCCAGGCCTCGCAGCCATAAATCATGACTAGCCAGATCAAACATTTTAGAAGTCTGACTTTCAGGCCATTTGGTATGCCTCTATCTTTCCAAATGTTGTTGAGTTGGATCATTTTTTTTGCTTTGCCATTCCAATCCTTATTTTGATGTCTTTCGAACAGGTTCAATCATCAGTTTTTACAGAGCCAAGATATTTGAAATCCTTAACATTTTTAACATTGTTAATTGTGATGTCATGATTGTTTTAGTGGTTTTGCCTTTGACATGTAGCACTTTTGTTTTCTTGGTGTTCAAGTTTAGACCAGCCTTTTTGCCTGCTGCATCTACCCTGTATGGAATTCATTCTTATGCTGGTAATGCTGTCTGCTAACAGTTCAGTGTCATCGGCATAGCGCAGGTTTGTAAGATTTTTCCTCCCATCTTTATGCCCGTGCCTGCTATGTCAGCATCTCTCATGACTTGTTCCGTTTAGATGTTAAAGAGATACGGTGAGATGATACAACCTTGTCTGACTCCCCTGTGGATGTTGAAGAATTCACATTATCTGATTGTTCCATCTAACTGTAGCGTTTGGTCTTTATATAATGAGGCAATTAATGCAAGGATATGTTTGGGAAGGCCCATTTTGACCATTGTGCTGAACGGGTGGCGATGAATGACACTGTCAGATGATTTCTCTTAGTCTGTGAAGGTGACAAAAGCTTCTTTTTCTGTGCGTTTTGCTTTCTCTATGAGTGTTTGTAGCACAGCGAGCATATCAGTTGTGCTTCTATTGGATCTGAAGCTTGCTTGGCAGTCACATTGTTCTTCTTATATCTTGGGCTTCAATCTGTTGAGAATAATTATGAACAGGATCTTACTGGCGTGGCTGATTAGAGCAATGGTTCTGTAGTTGTTGCAATCTTTGACATTTCCACTCTTTTGAAGCATCACAAATTCTTGAAGTTTCCAATATGTTGATCACTGATGAGTATTCCAGATTTTACAGCAAAGATGGTGCACTGCTTTTAGACCTTATTTTCCGCCATGTTTTAACAGTTCTCTGGAATGTTATTAATTCCTGCGATTTTCTTTTTTTAACTGCTTCGTGGCTGCTTCTATTTCACTTAAAAGTGGTTCTGGTTCTGATTCGGGACAGTTCAGATCAGGGCATAGAGTGTCTGAGGGCTATTGTCGCTGTAAAGGGATGCTCCATATTCATTCCATCTGTTCCTGATATGCTCTGGTTCGGTCAGTATGGTGCCTTCTTTGCTCTTAATGCACTCATTTCTGCGTTGGGTCTTGAAATGGGGAAAGGGGGAAGAGGGACCTATGAAACGTTAAGCTGACACCACCAGAATGATGGAAACATTCAGATGCAGCAAACATGCCAGGTTTTAATGTTGCGGGCTGGGATTGAACTCAAGATATTAGATCCTGAGTTCATGGCTCTGCCAAGTAGCCGGCGTTAAAAATTCGTGGCCCACATGTGGGTCGAACTCACGACCTCCGCGCTTATCAGCACGACGCTCTAACCAACTGTGCTAACAGGCCTCGTTAAAAAAAACACAGTGCATCAACTGAGAATCGAACCCTGGTCACCTGCTTGGCAGGCGAGTATTCTACTACTAGACCACCGATGCTAGTGCATCGGCCGGGAACTGGGGCTATGAACAACACGAACTTATTTGAACTGAATTAAACTGACCAGCAATCTTCCAATTAATTGACCACGACATCATCATCATCATCATCAGGTGCGTTGCCGCATGATAATAATAATAATAATTACAATATTTATATAGCGCAAAATCTTGACAAAATCAAATCTAAGCGCTGAAACAGACACACACGCACGCACGCACGCCAACGCACGCACGCACACACACGCACGCACACACCACACCACACACACACCACACACACACACACACACACACACACACACACACATGGCTACAAATGGGGAGAAAGAATAAAAGCAATAAAAGCAAGAATAAAAGCAATGGAAAACCATAGAGAGCATAGCATATACAATTATATATTATAACCATGTGATTCCCCTCCGAGCGGAGACAGGCTGCAGGGTGGGGGGTGGGGGTTGAGTGAGGTAAGGATTTTATGCAGAGGAGAAAAGGTGAGTTTTGAGAGCGGACTTGAAGGAGACAAAAGTAGGTTGCTGACGGACTGAGAGAGGAAGTTTGTTCCAGGAGAGTGGACCAGAAACAGAGAAGGCTCGTGGACCATAGGTATTGAGCTTAGTGCGTGGAAAGCGAAAAGTCAGAGGATCGGAGGCAGAGCGGAGGGTACGTGAGGGAACATAGATCTCAGGTAGGCTTGACAGGTAATCGGGGGCTGCGTTATTGAGGTTTTGTAGCAATGGTGTCTGTTTGTACTGTATGCGCTTTGATACAGGGAGCCAGTGAAGTTGTGCCAGGAGAGGAGATATGTGGTCAGCTTTTTTCTTTTTGATACAAGGCGTACAGCATTGTTTTGAATGCGCTGTAGGATGTGAATGGTGGAGGCAGGAAGACCAGACAGGAGTGAATTGCAATAGTCAATGCGAGACATTATGAAGGAGAGAACGAGTTTTGCAATTGTTTCCACAGAGAGATACTTCTTGATCAGGCTTATACGATGGAGATGATAGTAGCAAGATCTGGCAGTTTGAGAAACAAAGTTGTTCATGGAGAGGGTAGAGTCAATGCAGACACCAAGGTTTTTAGCTGAATCAGAAATTGGGACTGATGTGTTACATAATGGGAAAGAAAGAGGAGGCAGCTGAGAAAGTTTCTGACGGGTGCCAATGAGGATAGCTTCTGTCTTGTCGTCATTAAGCTGAAGTCTATTGTGTGACATCCAGTTCTTAATGTCCGAGTAACACTCAGTGGTGCGAGTCAACAGGCGCTGTATATTATCAGGCGATTATGGACTTCCATCTGTCTCTATATCTTGTTGCCTCATGCATCTCTTCCACCCTCCTTGTCTTCAGCCACTCTGCAAGTCCGTCTAGTACCTTCTCCCTGGGTCTACCCGGTGCTCTTCTTCCCTCCAGCTTTCTCGTTGTGACCAGGTGTTCGAAATCCCCTTTCCTCATAAAATGGCCTATGAATGTTGCCTGCCTTTTCCTAATCTTCCTTATGAATGATCTACTTGTGTCTGCCTCTATCATGACTGTCTCGTTTGTTTTCTTTGCTGTCCATGGAACTCTCAACATCCTTCTTAGAAACCACATCTTGGCTGCCTCAATCTTGTTCTGGCTTTGCTTGTTGACTGCCCACGCCTCACAACCGTACAACAGTATTGGTTCTATATATAACATTCAAGAACTCTCTTCCTGATGTTAATTGATAGGCACGACAACGTTGATTAATTGATTTGGTTCAGGTTTACGCCACCACTCATCTCAGGTGATACATGTATGGCTGGTAAGGATAAACATCCCAGGGAAGTGGGGGAAAGAAGGATTTATCTAATCCTATACCCACGCAACCATAGCAAGAGTTCTCTTAAGATGGTGTAGTAAGAAAGCCAGTTTTAATGTAGAAGATCGTGTGGTTTTGAACCCACAACCATTAGCATGTGAATGTAACACTGTACTCTACCCCAACTGAGCTAATGAGGAGAGCAAAAGCAGGGCACTGTGACACAAGAAAGTGACACATTTCTCAAATTAGCATATCCTGCGACGTTGTCACTCCTCCTCCTAATTGTTTTATCGTGTCCCTAACATGTTTTATCCCCTTGTCTGCTCTCCTTTGTGTATCTTTATTGATGTCTTAAAGTAGTTAGGAACATCATTCAAGAATAGCAGCGAAGAGTCATAATGTCAATCGTGTGATGTTAATCAGATTAGAGAGAAGGGGGAAATGGTTATGTGTGCGGGAGGATGAAAGTGTTGTGATAAGGGGAATGTCGATTGGCGTGATGGTAGTGGTGGTGGTGGTGTGGTGTGACAGTGGGCTGGGTGAGAGATGCAATGTGGTGAGTTTTACTTGGTAACAAGACAGTTAATCTGATAGGGGAAGCATGCTGAATATCAGTTATCTGAGAAATTATTTTGGAAGACAGAAGGAAAATGGATGGGTATCCTTGGGGCGTGCAGATTAAGAGATATGCTTTGCTGTTCATTAGAATAAAGTTTGTTGTAAAAGATTCCTGGCACTGGGGCAATTTGATTTTCATTCAACCCAATATGCCTGTAATCCTTTAACAGAGTACTTGAGTGTGTGGAAAACTCAAAGCACTGCAAGGTCTAGAAATTGACACTGGGGAGGGGATGGGGGGTACGAAACCCATGAAACCACCACAATGATTGCAACGACAAGACAGCCAGTGAAAAGGCCGTTTTTCATCTTTCAGGATTGCTTGAACTTGAGATATCAAATCTTATGTCTGCAGCTCTATGAACAAGGTATCTGATCAAAATATAAAGAGAAGCAAAGCAGAATAGACATGCAAATACGGTGGACATACCAGCGTGCTGTTAATGAAATATAAAGTTGAGCAAACTACTTCTCCTGCATCCGTGTTGCACTGCCTCAGTGATCAAGACACCGTGACCCATTCTAATGACAGGTTTTACAAATTACCATCACTTTCAACTTTGTTACTTTTGTCCCTAATCGTGTTGTCATGTCCTTCACACATTTCATCTGGCATGGCATGTCTGTCTGCTTTGCATCTCATCACTGATGGATCGAAACAAAGAACGTAATTCCAGGCCTGCGATGAAGAATCAGATGAGTCACATGTGGGATGTTAATCTGATTGCATTATGGGAGGTGGTCAGCGGGATGAGAACTGAGAAGAAATGAAGATGATGTGACAGGGAAATTAATGTGTGTAGAAAGTGAGGCATTTGCATTTAAATCTGCATTCATTTTTATCTTTGTCACTATGGTTTTACCTCGTGAAATTCTGGCTATCCACCCTAGGGTGAGTGCGTGAATGCAGGGATTTGCTACTACCCATTTTTTCTATAACAGTGTATTTCTGTTAACCCTATAAATGTGGCGTTTGTCTACATAATTTTAACAGGGACAGAATCTTTGTTTGCCATGTACTCTTTAACGTGTGCTGCATATGGAACTTTGGTTTGTCATCGTATTCTAAAGACAAGCACCGAGCCCGATACTTAAAAATTCACATTCGATCCCTGATTCAAACCTGGGTTTGTTATGTTCTAGACAGATGTCTTAACTACTGGAAAATTAGAGATCCACTCTCTAAATCTGCTAGGAATCTTCAGGCAGAGTTGTTCAGCCTGTTAAAATACTAAGCAATGACAAGGTCTTGAAATGGAGAGAGAAGAGGGGGAGGAACTGGACCTGTGAAACACTAACCTGACATCACCCGAATGATTGTAAAAATAAAACGTCCAGTGGAATCGCCGCTTTTTATGTTTCAGTTTTTGGGATTGAACTTGAGACATTAAATCTTGTGCCCATGGCTGTATACAAATAAGGTAGCTGATCAACATACAATGAGAAGCTACAGCAAATAAATATGCTGACGAACCAACATATCTGTGTGTAGTTCATTAAATAATAAAGTTTAGCACATTTCTCCTGCATCTCTGTTGCACTAGAAATAATCTGAATGTCTAGACTGGTTTATTGATCTGAACAGCGTGACCCATTCTAATGACAAGTTTTACAAATTACCATAACGTTCAACGCTGTCACTTTTGTCCCTAATTGTGTTGTCATGTCCTTTGCCTGTTTTATCTGGCATGGCATGTCCTGTCTGCTTTGCATCTTATCACTGATGGATTGAAACAAAGAACGTAATTCCAGGCTGCAATGAAGAATCAGATGAGTCACATGTGGGATGCTAACCTGATTATACCATGGGAGATGGTAAGAGGGATGAGAGCTGGGAAAGAATGAAGATGATGTGACAGGGATTAATGTGTGCGAATGGTGAAATATTTGCATTTAAATCTGCATTTATTTTATCTTTGTCATAGTGGTTTACCTCATGAAATTCTGGCTATTTTCCCCAAGGTGAATGCGTGAACGCAGGTATTTACCGCCACCCTCTTTTCTTTCTTTTCTCTTGTAGTATATTTGTAACCTCCCACCACAAAATCAGACTTAACTCGCAGTCAGTCGAACAGCACTAGGAGCTGAAAAGGTGACTGAGGGTCTATCTGGGGTGTTTTGACTTTTCTCAAAATTGTTTTCTGTAGACTATAATCTATTCCCCACAAAAAAATTTTCTTGAAAAAATGTTCTTAATCAATTTAAATCGGTATTTTAATGCACTGATCACAGCAGAAAGAACGCAATTTCCTACCAAAAGCACCTATTTTTGTCTCTTATTATGAACTGTAACCTGTACAGTACCCACACATGTAATATACTGATGGAAAGCTCTTTGGTGCACCTTTCAGATGATGACAGCGAAAATTAGAAACAAACTGGGTCAAAGCCACCAAATAAAGAAATTTGAGGAAAATGTGTAGGAGAGCACACAAAAATTTGAGAGGTTGTTTTCTCTAAATGACCATCATACAACTTAATGACTTTAAACATACATAACTTCTACATTTTTTTTTTGAGTACAAGCTTTATTCAAGTACCAAAATAATCAGCAGAATGTACACTTTCCAGTGATATGTATATCTCAAAATGCCCAAACTGCTAGTAAAGACTGATTTCGTGGTGGGAGGTCACATTTCTGCTTAATCTATGAATGTGGAATTGCCTTTTTTTGTGTTTGTGCATTTCTTATTACCCTGTAATAGTGGATTTTGTCACAGAATGTTACCAAGGATAGAACATTTATTTGTCACGTGTTCTTTACCGTGAGCTGCACACGGGACTATGGTTAGTCATCGAATCCTAAAGATTAGCACCTAAACCATCACTTAAAAATCCATTTTCAATCCCCGATTCAAACTGAGGTTTCTTGTAATACCAATGAAATAAGAGGGAAGCAGGGAGAAGTTTTATAATATCAATCAAAGGACATAACTTTTGAGAGTCACGTTGGAATTATCTCCCATGTTGTGAAACTTCTCAAATCTAACATAGTTTGCGCTACCCATTCAGATAGCATAGATAATAGAGGAGTGTTCTGAGCTTACAGTTTTTGTGCTTTGTATCTGCTTCTATGCTAGTTGAATGGGTAGCGCAAACTGTGTTAGATTTGAGAAGTTTCACAACATGGGAGATAATTCCTACGTGACTCTCAAGAGTTATGTCATTTGGTTGAGGTTTCTTGTGTTTTAAACAGGTGTCTTAACCACTGGACCAGACTCTGGGCACACACAGTTAGAGTACAGTGTAAAGTATAAATGATTAGTAGGTAGTGGAGCTGGTGTGGTGAGTAGGATGTGGAATACAGTGGGTGTGGTGAGTAGTGTATGGAGTGGAGAGGGTGTGGTGAGTAGGGTTTGGTTGGAGTTGGTGTGGTGAGTAGGGTGTGGAGTGGGTGTGGTGGACAGAGTGTAGAGTGGCCGTGGAGAGCGCAATGCTGAGTGGGTGTAATAATATGGTGTGTGGAGTGAGTGTGGTGAGTAGGGACTGGGGTGGATGTGGTGAGTAGATTATGAAAAGGATGTGGTGAGTAAGGTGTGATGTGCATATGGTGAGTAATGTGTGGACTGGATGTGGTAAGTAGGGTGTGATGTGGGTGTGGTGAGTAAACATTGAAGTAGGCATGGTGAGTAGAGTGTGGAGAAGATGAGATGCGTTGGGTATGGCATGGGTGTGAAGATTAGAGAATGGAGTGCGTATAGTGAGCAAAGAGTGGAGTGGGTGTGATGAGTGGTTGTGGAGTAGGTGTGGTGAGTGGTTGTGGAGTAGGTGCGGTGAGTAGGATATGGAATGGGTGCAGTGAGTACGGGAGTGGAATGGGTGTGTGTATAGGGTTGGACAGACGTGGTGAATAGTGTGTGAAATGGGTATAATGAGTAGGATGTGGGTGTGGTGAGTAGTTGTTAAGTTGGTGCAGTGAATAGGGTGAGGAGTAGATGTGGTGAGTAGGGTGTGGAAAGGGCGTGAAGAGGATGCTCATCCCATGGAAGTGGAGGAAAGGGGCACTGATCTAATCATGTACCAACAAGACCAGAATGACTGTTCTCTTAAGATGGGCAGTAAGACGGCCTGTTTTAACGTAGAAGACCCTGTGGTTTTGAACCTACACCCTTTAGCATGTGATTCTAAAATTCTACCCAACTGAGTTACTGAGAAGCGCAAAAGCAGGGAAGTGTGATCGAAGAAAGTGACACATTTCACAAATTAGCATATCCTGCAACGTTGTCACTCCTCCTCCTAATTGTTTTATCGTGTCCCTAACAGGTTTTATCCCCTTGTCTGCTCTCCTTTGTAGCTCTTTATTGATGTCTTGAATAGTTAGGAACAACTTTTAAGAAGAGCAGCGAAGAGTCATAATGTCAATCGTGTGATGTTAATCAGATTAGACAGAAGGGGAAAATGGTTATATGTGCAGGAGGATGAAAGTGTTGTGACAAGCGGAATGTCGATTGGAGTAGGCTGAGTGAAGGATGCGATGTGGTGAATTTTACTTGATAATCAGACAGTTAATTTGATTGGAGAAGCATGCTGGATATCAGTTACCTGAGAATTAGTTTCAAAGACAGTAGGAAAATGGATGCGGATTGTTGGGGCGTGCAGATGCTTTGCTGTTCATTAGTATAAAGTTTGTTCTAAACGATTACTGGCATTGGGGCAATTTGATTTTCATTCAACCCAATATGCCTCTAATTCTTTATCAGTGTACTTGAACGTGTGGAAAACTCAATGCACTTGCAAGGTCTTGAAATTGTAATGGGAAGGGGAAGGGGATGGGGTGTATGGAACGTATGAAAAGATTAACCTGACACCACCACAATGATTGTAAACAACAAGACAGCGGTAAAAAGACCGTTTTTATGTTTCAGGATGGGTTTGAACTTCAGACATCAAATCTTGAGTCTGCAGCATTATGAACAAAGGTAGCCGATCAGCGTATAAAGAGAATCAACATGGAGTAGACATGCAGATAATATGAACTACCAGCGTGCTGTTCATCAAATAACAGAGTTTAGCAAACACTTCTCTGCATCCCTGTTGCGTTAAAAATGATCTAAACGTCCAAATTGGCTCAGTGATCAGTTCAACATGACCCTTTCTAATGACAGGTTTTACAAATTACCATCACTTTCAACGTTGTTACTTTTGTCCCTAATTGTGTTGTCGTGTCCCTCACACGTTTTATCTGGCATGGCATATCCTGTCTGCTTTGCATCTTATCACTGATGGATCGAAACAAAGAACATAATTCCAGGCCTGCAATGAAGAACCAGATGAGTCACTTGTGGGATGCTAATTAGATTACATCATAAGAGGTGGTAAGAGGAATGAGAGCTGGGAGGGAATGAAGATGATGTGACAGGGAAATTAATGTGTGCAAACGGTGAGGTATTTGCATTTAAATCTCCATTTATTTTGTCTTTCTCACAGTGGTTTTACCTTGCAAAATTCTGGCTGTTCTCCCTTGGGCAAAAGCGTTAATGCAGTGATTTGCCGCCATTTTTTTGTGTGTGTGTGTGTAGGCATGTATTTCTGGATACCATTTAAAAATCTATTTTGTTTACAGAATTTTCGCAGAGACAAAATCTTTCTTAGCCGAAGGTTTTTCATGCGTTCTCCTTGTGTGTGTGCTGCACATGGGAGTTTGATTTGTCATGACAATCTAAACATTACCATTTAGACCATCACTTAAAAATTCATGTCCAGTACATGATTCAAACTTTGGTTTCTTGGTTCTAGACATGTGACAACCACTAGGCCAGACTCTAGCCTCTCATAGTTCGGGTTCAGAGTAAAGTAGACGTGATGAGTAGAATGTGGAGCTGGTTGAGTCGGTCCTTCGAGCATTTTATATGGCATGGCATGTCCTGTCTGCTTTACATCTCATCACTGATGGATCAAAATAAAGAACATAATTCCAGGCCTGTAATGAGAATCAGATGAGTTATTTTTGGGATGCTAATCAGATGACATCATAGGAGGTGGTAAGAGGAATGAGAGCTGGGAGGGAATGAAGATGATGTGACAGGGAAATTAATGTGTGCAAATGGTGAGGTATTTGCATTTAAATCTGCATTTATTTTCTCTTTGTCACAGTGTTTTACCTCGCAAAAATCTTGCTGTTCTCCCTTGGGCAAATGGGTTGATGCTGTAATTTGCTGCCATTTTTTGTGTAGGCATGTATTTCTGGTTACCATTTAAAAGTTTATTTTGTGTACAGAATTTTCCCAGAGACAAAATCATTTTTTGCCGAAGTTTTTTTAATGTGTTCTTCTTGAGTGTTGCGCATGGAAGTTTTGTTTGTCACGACAATCTAAACATTACCATTATATTACATATTTATAATAATAATATAATAATAATTACAATATTTATATAGCGCAATATCTTGATCAAATCAATCTAAGCGCTGAAAACACACACACACGCACGCACACACACGCACGCACGCACGCACACACACGCACCACGCACACACACACACACACACACACCACACACACACACACACATGGCTATAAATGGGGAGAAAGAATAAAAACAATGAAAATTATAGAGGCATATTTATACAATTACATATTGCAATGTGATTCCCTTAGACCATCACTTAAAAGTCCATGTCCAGTTCACGATTCAAACCTAGGTTTCTTGTGTTCTAGACAGTTGACAACCACTAAGCCAGACTCTATAGCCTTTCCTAGTCTGGGTACAGAGTAAAGTAGACGTGATGAGTAGGGTGTTGAGTTGGTGTGGCGAGTAGGATATGGATGGAGTGGGTGTGGTGAATAGGGCATGATGTGCATGTAGGGAGTAGTTTGTGGAATAGGTGTAGTGAGTAGGGTGTGATGTGGGTATGATGAGTAGGGTGTGATGTGGATGTGGTGAGTAGGGCTCAGAGATGAGGTGTGTTGGGTATCGAATGTATGCGGAGGTTAGAGTGGAGAGGGTATAAGTGAGCAAAGACTGAAGTGGGTGTGATGAGTGGTTGTGTAGTAATTGTGGTGAGTAGTGTAGAGTGTATGGAATGGATGCAGTGAGTACAGGAGTGGGATGGGCGTGATGTATAGGGCTGGAGGGATGTGACGAGACGTGTGTGAAGTGGGTAAGGTGAGTCGGGTGTGGAGTGGGTGTGGTGAGTAGGTGTAAGTTTCTGCAGTGAACAGGGTGAGGAGGAGGTGTGGTGAGTAGGGTGTGGAATGGGCGTGAAGAGAGTGGCAAGGATACACATCCCGGGGGAGTGGGGAAAATGGGTATTTATCTAATCCTGTACCAACAAGACCAGAATGACAATTATCTTTAAGATGAGCAGTATGAAAGCCAGTTTTATTATAGAAGACCTTGCGTTTTGAGCCCATAGCCATTAGTATGTGAATCTAACGCTCAACCAACCAAGCTACAGAGGCATACAAAAGCACGACACCGCAACCCACAAAAGTGGCAGATTTCGAAAATTAGCATAACTTGCAACGTTCTTGCTCCTCTTCCTCCTCCTAATTGTTTTATCATGTCGCTAACGTGTTCTACTCTCCTTGTCTGCTCTCCTTTGTAGCTCTTTATTCATGTCATAAAATAGTCTGGAATATCATCGTAGAAGAGCAAGGAAGAGTCATAAAGTGAATAAGGGATGTTAATCAGGTTAATGGTTAAGGGAGACAATGGTTATGTGCAGGTGGGTGAAAGTGTTGTGACATGCGGGATTTTGATTGGCGCGATGGTGGTGGCGGTGGTGGTGATGTGGTGTGGCTGTGGGTAGAGCAAGAGATGCTGCGGGGCGAGATTTGATTAATGATGAGATGGTTACTTTAATGAGGGAAACATGCTACATATCAGTTATCTAACAATTATTTTGGATGAAAGTAGGAAGATGGATGAGGATGCTTGAGGCGTTCAGATGTCAGAAATACGCTTTGCTGTTCATTAGTATAGATTTTGTAGTAAACTATTCTTGGCACAGGAGCAACTTAATTTCCACTCAACTCAGTACATGTGTGCATCTGATCTTCTAACAGAGTACTTTAGCATATAGAAAACCCTATGCACTGGAAAGATCTTGAAATGAAGATTGGGGTTGGTGTGGGTGGAATAGGACCTATGAAACATTAACCTGACATGAACACAATGATTGTAACAACAAGACAGCCAGCGAAAAGGCCATTTTGTTTTGTTTTTCTTTCAGGATGGGTTTGAAGTTGAACTTCAAATCTTGTATCATTGCCCCTATGAACAAAGTGGCCGATCAGAATATAAAGAGAAGCAGAGCAGAGTAGACATGCAGATAATGTAGACATACCCACGTGCCGTTCATCAAATAACAAAGGTTAGCTAACTACTTCTCCTGCATATCTGTTGCTCTAGAAGTGATCTAAATGTCTAGACTGGTTTATTGATCTGAACAATGTGACCCATTCTAATGACAAGTTTTACACATTTCCGTAAATTTCAACATTGTTACTTTAGTCCCTAATTGTGTTGTCATGTCCCTTGCCCATTTTATCTGGCATGGCATGTCCTGTCTGCTTTGCATCTCATCACTGATGGATCAAAACAAAGAACAATCCCAGGCCTGCAATGAAGAATCTGATGAGTCACATGTGGGATGTCAATCTGATTACACCATGGGAGGTGGAAAGAGGGATGAGAGCTGGGAAGGAATGAAGATGTTGTGACAGGGAAATCAATGTGTGCAAATGGTGAGGTATTTGCATTTAAATCTGCATTTATTTTATCTTTGTCACTGTGGTTTTACCTCATGAAATTCTGGCTATTCTCCTAAAGATGAATGCGTGAACGCAGGTATTAGCCACCCCTTTTTTGTTCTTTTCTGTAGTAGTATATTTCTGCTTTACCTATAAATGTAGATTTTTGTTCTTTTTCTCTGTTTGTGCGGTTTTTTATTACCCTGTAAAAGAAGATCAAGAGATTCTGCAGAGGTGGACAGAGTACTGCTCCGAATTATACACACACACAACAACAGGAGATCCCAAGGTGCTAGACGTTCCTCCATCAACCAACAACGACAGCTACCCCATCGTGCGAGAAGAAGTTGAAGCTGCAGTAAAATCATTGAAGAAAGGCAAGTCGGCAGGAATGGACAACATTCCCTCAGAACTGGTCCAGGCAGGAGGAGAGGCCATGATAGATTTGTTACTCATCATCTGCAATAAGATCTGGCGGACAGGTGAGTGGCCAACACCTTGGACCCAGTCCCTGATCATCACTCTCCCGAAGAAAGGCAACCTACAACTATGCCAAAACTACCGTACCATCAGCCTGATCAGCCATCCAAGTAAGGTCATGCTAAAAATCCTTCTGAGTAGACTGAAGCCACAAGCTGAGGAGATAATAAAAGAAGAGCAGGCAGGTTTCAGACCAGGAAGAAGTACCACAGAGCAAATTTTCAACCTCAGATTGCTCTGTGAGAAATACCTGCAACACCAGCAAGGCCTTTACCACGTCTTCGTGGACTTCAAGAAGGCATTCGACAGAGTTTGGCATGCAGCCTTGTGGGCAACCATGAGGCTGTACAACATCAATGCCAACCTGATCAGAACCATAGAATGCCTCTACGAAAAGGCGACCAGTGCAGTCTACCATGACAACAACATAGGCGAATGGTTCCGAACCACAGTTGGAGTACGCCAAGGATGCCTGCTCTCCCCCACTCTCTTCAACATCTTCTTAGAGGGAATAATGGCTGACGCACTTGAAGACCACGAGGGAACAGTCAGCATCGGAGGTAGAACAATCACAAACTTGCGTTTTGCCGACGACATTGACGGACTAGCTGGGCAAGAGCAAGAGCTAGTCAGCTTGATAAAACATCTTGATGAGGCCTCCACAGCATATGGCATGCAGATCAGTGCAGAGAAAACCCAGTTGATGACAAATAATACCAATGGCATCAGCACTGACATTACCATAGACAACAAGAAACTTGAGACCGTCCATAGATTTAAATATCTGGGAGCTATAGTATCAGATGAAGGATCAAAGCCCGAGGTACTTTCCAGGATTGCCCAGACCACAGCTGCAATGACCAAGTTAAAAGTCATCTGGAACGACAAGAATATCGCAATTGGCTCCAAGATCAGACTGATGCGTTCCCTGGTCATGTCAATATTTTTGTATGCATGCGAAACATGGACCATAACAGCAGACATTGAAAGAAGGATACAGGCAATGGAGATGAGATGCTTCCGCAAACTCCTTGGTATCTCGTACAAAGATCATATAACCAATAAGGAAGTGAAAACCCGAATCGAAAACGCCATCGGGCTGTATGAAGACCTCCTGACCTCAGTGAAAAGACGCAAACTGAGGTGGTACGGGCACGTCACACGATCATCTGGACTGGCCAAGACCGTCTTGCAGGGAACAGTTCAGGGAGGGAGACGAAGAGGCAGACAGAGAAAAAGATGGGAAGACAATATCAGAGAGTGGACTGGCCTTGAATGGAATATCATTCTGCGGAAAGCTGAGGACCGTGAGGAGTGGAGGAAGTTGGTTGCAAAATCTTCAGTGGTGCCCCAACGGTCAACCCCAACGGGACTGATGATGATGATGATGATGAAAAGTGGATTTTGTCTACAGAATGTTACCAAAGATAAAACTGTATTTCTTGTGTGTTCTTTAACGTGGGCTGCACATGGGACTTTGGTTAGTCATCGAATCCTAAAGATTGGAGCCTAGACCATCAGTTGAAAATCCATTTTGAATCCCTGGTACAAACCCAGATTTCTTGTGTTTTAAACTGGCGATTTAACCACTGGGCCAGACTCTGGGCACGCACAATTACAGTACAGTGTAAAGTATAAATGATGAGCAGGAAGTGAAGCCGGTGTGGTGAGTAGGATGTGGAGTAGAGTGATGTGGTGAGTAGGATCTGGTTGGAGTGGTTGTGGTGAGTAGGGTGTAAAGTGGCTGTGATAAATAGGGTTTTAAGTGGCTGTGGAGAGTAAATTGTGGAATGGGTATAACGAGTAAGGTATGGAGTGAGTTTGGTGAGTAATGAGTGGAAGTGGGTGTCATGACTACATAATGAAGTGGATGTGGTGAATCGTGTGTGTTGAGCATGTTGCAAGTAATGTGTGGAATGTGTGTAGTGAGTAGGGTGTGATGCGGATGGGGTGAATAAGGTTTGAAGTGGCTGTGGTAAGCAGAGTGTGGAGATGAGGTGTGTTGGGTTTGGAATGTGTGTGGAGATTAGCGTGGAGAGGGTCTAGTGAACGAAGAGGGAAGTGGATGTGATGAGTAACAGTTGTGTAGTAGTTGTGGTGAGTAGGGTGTGGAATGAATGCAGTGAGTACAGGAGTGGACTGGGTGTGGTGTATACGGTTGGAGGGATGTGACGAGTAGAGTGTGAAGTGTGTGTGGTGAGTAGAGTGTGGAGTGGGTGTGGTATGTAGGTGTAAGCCAGTGCGGTGAATAGGGTGAAGAGGAGGTGTGGTGAGTATGGTGTGAAAATGGCGTGAAAAGGATGACAAGAGTAGACCCCCCGGGAAGTGGGGAAAGTGAAACTTACCTAATCCTGTGCCAGGAATACCACAGCGACAATTCTCTTAACTCTTTTCCCGCCATGGTCGCAATTAAGTGACTTCCCGTACGACCGCCATGGTCGCATTTGTGCGACTTGGAGGGGTCATGCTAAACAATAGCTTTTCACGCGGGTACAAAGCTTCTGTCAGCTCCACTGGTGAATGCAGGTGACTGTGCTATATTTAAACTTTACCCAGCTACCTAGTTTTTCAGCAGTAAGGCCGAAGTTTGGCTTTGTTAATTGTCGGAATTTACGTCACGTTTACTCCGAAGCATTTTCTCCAAAATGGCAGCAAATCGACAAACATTGTCTACCACTCCGAGTAGAATAAGCAGACAGCTGACTTTGTGTGTAGATTTTCCATTGCTTTTTCTCATTTAACATAATGATATCTGACACACAACTCACGAAATAAGGTCAGTAGTACAACTAATAAACAGTATAAAAAAATTGTTTGTTTTTCTTTATAATAAGACTATCTGTGGAATAATCAATCAAGCACATAAACAAAAGCAAGCATTCATATATAAATACAACATCTGCCCTTTACACAGCAAAAAAAAAAGTAAGTGAAAATCTTTAACAGTCTTCGAGATATAAGCTTTTAAAAATGCATACTGCGCTGCAAAATTGGCTGCCCAAAATATACTTGGCACTGAGGAGTGAGGTTTCTGGAGAAACTTGGCGGTGAAAGAGTTAAGATGAGCAGTATGAAGGCTAATTTTAATTTAGAAGATCATATGGTTTGAACCCATAACCACTAGTGTGTGAATCTAAAGCTCTCTACCAACTGAGCTACAGAGGCTTACAAAAGCAGGACACTGCAACCCAGGAAAGTGACACATTACGCAAATTAGCATATCCTGCAACGTTGTCACTCCTCCTCCTAATTGTTTTATCGTGTCCCTAACATGTTTTATCTCCCTTGTCCGCTCTCCTTTGTAGCTCTTTATTGATGTCTTAAATAGTTAGGAACATCTTTTAAGAATAGCAGCAGAGTCATAATGTCAATCGTGTGATGTTAATCAAATTAGACAGATGGTGGGAAATGGTTATATGTGCAGGAGGATGAAAGTGTTGTGATATTGGGAATGTCGATTGGCGTGATGGTGGTGGTGGTGATGTGGTGTGGCAAGTGGACTGGACGAGAGATGTGATATGGTGAAACACGCAAAAACAGGACAACGCCACCCAAGAAAGTGACAGATTTCACAAGTTAGCCTATCTTGCAGCGTTGTCACTCCACCTCCTCGTAATTGTTTTATCGTGTCCCCAACATGTCATGTCTTATCCCCCCTTGTCTGCTCTCCTTTGTTTTTTGTTTTTTTGTTTTTTTTTAATTGATGTCCAAAAATAGCCAGGAACATTATTCAAGAATAGCAACGAAGAGTCATAAGTCAACATTGAAGTGTTAATCAGGTTAGATAAAGGAAGGAAACAGGTGCAGGTGGATGGAGGTGCTGTGACAAGCGGGATGTTGACTGGTGCGATGGTGGCGGTAGTGATGTGGTGTGGGGCTGTTGGTTGAGCGAAAGACGCGATGTTACGAAGTATAATTAATGACGACATGGTTAAGGGGGGAAAACATACTGCACATTATTTATCTTAGAATTATTCTGGGGCGTGCAGAATTAAGAACTACACTTAACTGTTCATTAGCATAGGTGACCTCCCACCACGAAATCAGTCTTAACTAGCATTTTGGGTATTTTGAGATATACATATCACTGGAAAATGTACATTCTGCTGATTATTTTGGTACTTGAATAAAGCTTGTACTAAAAAAAATGTAGAAGTTATGTATGTTTAATTAAACTTGTATGACGGCCATTTTGAGAAAATGGCCTCTAAAGTTTTTATGTACTTTCCTACACATTTTCCTTAAATTTCTTTATTTGGTGGCTTGACCCAGTTTGTTTCTAATTTTCACTGTCATTATCTGAAAGGTGCACCAAAGAGATTTCCATCAGTATATTACATGTGCGGGTACTGTACAGGTTACGGTTCATAATAAGAGACAAAAATAGGTACTTTTGGTAGGAAATTGCGTTCTTTCTACTGCGATCAGTGCATTCAAATACCATTTTAAATTGATTAATAATATTTTTTCAAGAAAAAAAATTCTGTGGGGGATAGATTATAGTCTACAGAAATCAATTTTGAGAAAAAGTCAAAACACCCCAAATAGACCCTCAGTCACCTTTTCAGCTCCTAGTGCTGTTCGACTGACTGCGAGTTAAGACTGATTTCGTGGTGGGAGGTCACATAGAGTCTGTTCAAAATATTTATCGCTCTTTGATAACTCCATATCCACTCTCTAAATCTGCTAGGAATCTTCAGGCAGAGTTGTTCAGCCTGTGTAAAACATTGAGCAGTGACAAGGTCTAGAAATGGAGAGTAAGGAAGGGGGTAGAAAGGGACCTGTCAAACATTTAATTTACGTTACCCAAATGATTGTAATAACAAGGCCGTTTTTTAATGCTCCAGGTTGGTATCGAACTTGAAACATTACATCTTTATTGCTAGTTTTGTTTAAAGCCCAGCTGACTGTGTAAAGCTAAATCAGGGTTATACACATTTTTTCAACAGAACAAAATCGAAAAGTAAGTTCACATATCAATGCATTCGAGAGATGCTCCCAGCGGTGACCACTCCGACCAATTCATCACACAGGGATTTAAAAAACATACCTTAATACAAATTTAAAGATAACTTAGGACACAAAAGCATGCATAAGAACGGGCCTAATTTACCTACAATTGCTTCTACATATCTCATTTCCCTAGAGCCAAAAATGCACTAATACATGTACCCAATTTCCAATTCTAAGAAACAGTGCGTAAGACTTTATCGAACACGTACAGGTAAATGGACCAGCAAGGCAGAACATTATAGGAAGAAATGGCAGAAAGCAAAGGAACAAGGCAGAAACAAAGAGAGTGACAGGAAAGAGGAAAGTTCTAGCATATAATTTTCAGAAGGTGGGGACACTATTTATACTGAAAGAGCGTCCAGCATTCTCACAGGGGTGAGACATTAAATCTTGTGTCCATGGCTCCATAAACACAGGTAGCTGGTCAGCATATAAAGAGATGCAAAGCAGAATAAAGGTGCAGATAAGCGAACATACCAGCGTGCCGTTCATCAATAACAAAGTTTGGCAAACTACTAATCCTGCATCCCTGTTGCACTAGAAGTGATCTGAATGTCCAAACTGGCTCAGTGGTCAGTTCAACGTGACCAATTCTAATGACAGGTTTTTACAAATTACCATAACTTTCAAAGTTGTTACGTTTTGTCCCTAATTGTGTTGTCATGTCCGTCGCCCATTTTATCTGGCATGGCATGTCAACTCTGCTTTGCATTTCATCATTGATGGATCAGAATGAAAAACAAATGTAATTCCAGGCCTGCAATGAAGAATTAGGAGATCAATCACTCGTGGGATGTTAATCTGATTACACCATGGGAGGTGGTAAGAGAGAGAGAGAGACAGACACACAGACACACAGACAGACACACAGACACACAGACAGACACACAGACAGAGAGAGAGAGAGAGAGAGTCAGACAGACAGAGAGAAAGAGAGAGAGAGAGAGAAAGAGAGGGCTGGGAAGGAATGAAGATGATGTGTGGGTAGGAACCTAATGTGTGTGAATGGTGAGATATCTGCATTGGCGTATACGTTATTTCGTTTTTGCACACAGTGGATTTACCTCGTAAAATCCCAGCTGCTCTCTCTGGGGTGAGCGCGTCGCTGCGATGCATTACTATCCATGTTTTATTTTTATGTATTTATATATTTCTATTTGCTCTATAAAATGTACATTTTTTTACAGAATTTTGCCAGGGACAAAAACCTTCGTTTACCATACTCCCCACACCCTTTCCACACCCTATTTACCACACCCACTCCACATCCCTACTCCCCACACCCGTTCCACACCCTATTCACCACACCCACTCCACATCCCTACTCCCCACACCCGTTCCACACCCTATTTACCACACCCACTCCACATCCCTACTCCACACACCCGTTCCACACCCTATTCACCACACCCTCTCCACATCCCTACTCCCCACACCCTTTCCACACCCTATTTACCACACCCACTCCACCCCTACTATCCAACCCGTTCCACACCATATTCCACACCATCCACACCCTACTCCCCACCCCGACCAGTGACAGCTACCTGTGAGTGAGTGTGTGCTCCACAAGGGATTCTGATTTGTCATCGCAACCAAAAGACTATAATCTAGACCACCACCTAAAAATCCAGGTCCATTCCTTGATGTGAACCCAGCTTTTTCGTGTTTTAAGCGGACGACACTGCATTAATGACAAATAACTTCACAAGCAGGGCAGATTGAAACTGAATGCTAAAAAAACCAGTGTCATGCACATAGCGAGAAAAGAAGGCCGGAACATCCAAACATTCAAATAAATAAAACAGACTTAGAAAATATCTAACGTTTCAAATATCTAGGATCTGTAAAAGCCCATGTCTGCTCCTGCACCAAAGATGTGAAAACAAGAATTGGCATGGCAAAACAAAACAAAAATGGTCCAGTTAAATAACGTATGGAAAAACAGAGGGCTTCCCAAAGATTTAAAACTAAGAATCCTGAAAATTTTGATTTGGCGTGTTTTGCAAGCTTGGACACTAAGAAAAGACGAAGAAAATATAATCAGTGCAGCGGGAATGTGGCTCAATAGACGACTTCTAGAGTCAAATGGACAGACAGAAGCGTGGTTTTTAATGAACGGAATGTCAGCCACCAGCTTCTGACAGAGATCAACAAAAGAAAGCTGAAATACGTAGGCCATGCGATCAGAAACACCAAAACAGATCTGATGTCAGCGGTCCTGCAGGGGAAAGTTGAGGTAAGGAGAAGAAAGGGACGACCGCACACCTCCTATTTCAACAACACTGTTGAAGTCTGTGGTCTGGTGATCCAGGTCACCCACAGATGTCTTAATCGTGTTACCTGGGAAAAATTTTTTTAAAAACTTGTGACGTCGAGCGTGGCTCCTACCGCCGATCCCGGCGATGGAGAGAGATGATGATGAGGAAGTAGATGACCCAACCACTACGCCACATATTCCACAACTCTGGCCTCCCACATCCAGGGTACAACGTAATATAGACGTGGTGAGTAGGGTAAAGGGGTGGTGTGGTGAGTAGGCGTGTGAGGTGAGTGTAGGGAGTACAGATTTGAACCAGGAGTAGTGATAGTGTGTGGAACGGGTGTGGGGGAGTATGGATGTGGAGTGGGGTGTGGTGAATAGGGTGTGGAACGGGTGTGGGGAGTAGGGATGTGGAGTGGGTGCAGTTCCTGCAGAAAGATTAATGTAAATAATAGTTATATTTATATACGCAACGAATGATCGTGAGAATATTGATATTTTTTCAGTGCTAATCGTTATGAGATACTAGTGAACTCTGAGATGAGAAAGGAAAACAAAGGTATATTGTCATCGGTCAGAAAAGTTTGCAAAAGAGAAACAGATAGAACTATATTCATATTTACAATCATTTCTTTTGTCACAGTGGATTTACCGTGTGAAACTCGGGCTGCTCTCCTCTTTGAGAGCTCGTCGCCACAGTGCAGCGCCACCCTTTTTTCCACCAGGACTTCAGAAGGGCAAGAAGGCCAATTGGCCTTCAATGGAAGGGACCTGGGAAATCAACCACTGTTTTATACCAGGGCAGTTTGGCGAATGTCCTGCTCTTCACGATTTTCAATTGCAGTGAGATCTTTAGCGTGTGTAGGCCAGAAGGCAATGGGTCAGAATCGTTTTTCATAACCTTCCAAAGGACCAGACATTCAGTTCGATTTTCCAGTCAAACTGAGGAGGAAAGTCGAGGCCTCAACGCTAAACGAACCTCGACACCTTGAATTCAATTATTGGCAGGCGGCGAATGTCTGAACCATTCTGCCACTCTTCTCCTACAATGATAATGTAGATTTACTTAAACAACACAATGAGACAGGCGGTAATTTTCAGATACCTGGATTTTGACAATCGAACACAAAAAAACAACAAAGAAATCCTTTCATTAAATTATGGACAGAAACAAAACGTCAGCTAACTTCCCTGATGGTTAGTTAGAGCTGGAGAAGATTGTTGTTTTCTAAACTGGTCCGTCTCTTTTTTCTCTGATTTAGGATATGAGAGTTATTAAAGTGATTTCAAGAGGGATTCGCCGCGCTCGGACAGCTCCATATGCGTTCCAGCCAAATCCGCCAGCAATTATCTGACAGATGTCCTGAGCCTGCACGAAAACCCTATACGCTGGCAAGGCTCTTGAAACGGGAAGAAAGGGGGACCTATCAAACACTAAGCTGACGCCGCCAGAATGATGGAAACATTAAGATGGCAGCAAACAGGACAGGCCAGTTTCTGAATTGTTGTATCATGCCTTCGTGCATTCCATGTGCTATCTGAATCCATTGATTTCAAGAAAAAAAAAGAGCCAGGAGGATGTTTGACTTTTTACTGAGACAATTTGCATACTATAGGAAGGGAGATTATGCTGAAAGCACAGTTCAACCACTTTTCTAAGTACATTTCTTTCCCTTTGACTGTAGCAGACTGTTGGAAATCTATTTTTGGCTTTGCTTTTGTGTTACCCCAATCAAGAGTCAAATGACTCTACGCGTGTATATAATCATTTCTGGGACAAATATTCAAAAAAGCAGAACACATAATGAATTCCAGTGAAGGATGTGATATCCTGTGACATGTTCAGTGCAGTTTTGTGACATGGATATTCAATGGATTACAAGCAGCAGTTTGATAAGTCATGCGCGTGTTGCCTACATCCGGAACTTTGTTGTCAGCTATTTGCCTGCCATTTTCAATGGTAAACCAGATAAAATTGAAAACATGCATAAACATGCGGTATATATTTATTATCGTTGGTTATTCTCCATAACTGTATTTAAAAATTACAAAAAAAAACAGTTCCAGCGTCTCCAAAGAGTTAATCCGAAAAGAACAACGAAGAATCGTTAATAGCATATCAAAGGATGTTAATCTGGTTACATCGTAGAAACAAGAGAGAGAGACAGACAGAGAGAGACGAGAGAGAGAGAGAGAGAGAGAGAGTGAAGATGATGTGACAACGACGGGTTTGTGTGCTGATGGTGAAGTGGAAGCAGAGATGAGAAAAACTGTGCGCATGTCATGGTGAGGTTTAGAGTGACAGCGGTAATTTGGAGAAAGCATGCGACATATCAGTGATCAGGAATTTATTTTTCGAAGGAGGGGATATCATGGGGAGAAATGACACAAATTTAGATAAACTTATAAATGGGCATGGTGAGAGGAAACTTATAAATGGGCATGTGAGAGGACTGGCCTGTGAAAGTAAAAGAGAACTGTCAAGCTGTTCATTCACAGCAGGTAATTTTGGGACAGGTAAAATGCAGGTCTGTCAATCATCATAGAATCTTGTTGCTTGGAACGTTTTGAAAGGAGGTTTAACAAATGATATTCAATGAGTTTCAACTACAAGTTAAAAAAAATATGAATTGTGAGCATAGGGATTTTTTTATTGGCGATGTTTCATATCACTCTGTCTCTCTGTGTCTGTGTCTGTGTCTGTGTCTGTGTCTGTCTCTATCTCTCTGTCTCTCTCTCTCTGTCTCTCTCTTTCTTTCTCTCTCTCTTTCTCTGTCTTCTCTCTCTCTTTGTCTCTCTGTCTCTGTCTGTCTCTCTCTCTCTGTCTCTGTCTGTCTCTCTGTCTCTGTCTCTGTCTGTCTGTCTGTCTCTGTCTCTGTCTCTGCCTCTGTTCTTCTCTCTCTCTCTCTCTCTCTTCTCTCTCCTCTCTCTCTCTCTGCGCCATATCTGAATATGTGTGACCCTGTGGATGAGTCATCTGTTTCAATACTTTGTTTCGATGCGCTATTTTTCCCTGAAATGGACAAAAGCTGTAATTGTTCCTTTGTATTAGAAAGGGAACACAAATAGCCCCGATCATTACAGAGGCACATTTCTTAAAGGCATTCTTAATAAAGCATTTTTTTTTGTTCACTTATCATTAACAACGGGTAAACGATACGAGCAGAGAAAATAATGTAATAAGTAAAGCACAAGGAGGTTTCAGGAAGGATCAATGTACTGTTGATCATTATATTCACTTTGCATGCAGTTATTGATAAATAGTTACTGAAAAAATTAATATGAAACTTTGCCGCTTTCATAGACATTTGCAAAGCATATGATACTATGAACAGAAGCATTCTCTCTCTCTATCTCTCTCTCTTTCTCTCTCTTTCTCTCTCTCTCTCTTTCTCTCTCTCTCTCTCTCTCTTTCTCTCTCTCTCTCTCTCTTTCTCTCTCTCTCTCTCTCTCTCTCTCTCTCTCTCTCTCTCTCTCTCTCTCTCTCTCTCTCTCTCTCTCTTTGTATTATTTCGCGCGGGCATACAGAAAAGAACGTTTAAGATGACAAAGGCAATGTATTCCAGACTTCAAGCATGCGTTTTGTGTCACAGTAAAACTGGTTATTCAAATTTTGTTAAAAAATCTCCAGGCCTAAAGCAGGGTTGCACTGTTAAGTCCCATTTTGTTTTCCTTGCTTATCAGTAAACTTGCAAATGAAGTGATTTTGGATGGAAAGCACGGTGTTACGTTCACTCCACACAAAATAGAATTGTTTCTTATTATTTTTTTGCGGATGAGTTCACTCTTATGGATTCGAACGCAATCGATCTTCAGCTTAAACTGTGCACTCTTGAACGTGGGACAATAAATTCAGATAAATAGTAAAACAAATAAGTCAAAAATAGAAGTTTTTCGGAAAGTTGGCTTTCAAGGTGCAAAAGAAAAATGGGTCTTTAATGGTAATGAGATGGATGGGGTCAAGTGATGTAATTGTGGTTTAAGCCTTCCTCTTTCAACCAGACATCGTTTTATGACAGTGATAGACGATGATCACTCATAAGGAAGATTAGGAAAAGACAGGCAACATTTATAGGCCATTTTATGAGGAATGGGGATTTGGAGCACCTGGTCACAACGGGAAAGCTGGAGGGAAAGAGAGCACCAGGTAGACCCAGAGAGAAAATGCTGGACGGACTTGCAGAGTGGCTGGGGATGAGGAGGGTAGGGGAGATGCTAGGGGCAACGAGAGATAGGGACAAATGGAAGTCCATGATTGCCAACGCCATGCGGCAGGGCACCTGATGATGATGATAATGATAGACGAGGCAAACATTTGGACTAAAAAAAAGCAAAAAAAACCAACAAAACAAAAAAAACATGTATTGACGAGATTTTGAGTGCACTGTGGATTACTGTATGTAATTTGCCAGATGTATTCTTCAAACTTTTTGATGCACATGTGGTCCCTTTACTATTCGATGCTGGAGAAGAGTGGCAGAACGGTTCGGATGTTTGCCTGCCAAAAACTGAACTGGAGGTTCCTGTGTTCATGTCCAGTTGAGGCCTCGACTTTTTTCCTCAGTTTGACTGGAAAATCGAACTGAACGTCTGGTCCTTCGGAAGCGAACGAAAGACCAGTCCATCCCGTGTGCCTTTTGGCTTGCGCACGCTGAAGATCTCACAGCATTTGAAATCATAAAGAGTAGGACATTCGCCCGGCTGCCCTGGTATAAAACATTGGAGAGAGAGAGGTTGATTTCCCTGGTCCCTCCTCTTGACAGTCAGTTAGGCTTCTTGCCTTGCTGTAGTCTTCGTCCAACAATAATTGGGTGGCGCTGCACTATGGCGACGCACTCTCAAAGGGGGGGAGTAGCCGAGGTTTTACATGGTAAATCCACTGAGACAAAAGAAATGAATATGAATGTATGAATTCTGTAATATGGTATTATGAGGCACGGTATCAACTTATCAACTTGGGCGAGTGCATTTCTATGTCTGCAAGAGATTTTTGAACATAAGAAATAAAACGACAAATGATATGGTATATCGAGAGTTAGGACAACATCCTTTGTGGATAACTACTGTTTCAAGATGTGTTAGTTATTCGTTTAAATTATTAAAGTATGAGAGAGTCGGTACCGTAAGAAAGCATATAAAAGGTTATTGACCACGCTTGAAAAAAAAGTTATGTAATTTAAGTGTCAGAAATTAGAAATAGATTATGTGATAATAGGTTTGAAGATGTATGGCTCTTTGCGTGTTTCGCTGAAAAAAGATTCAATGAAGAGCTGGGGGAAAAGACTGCACAGCAATTTCGGGCACAACTGGTGTGACTATTTGGATTTGAATGCACAATATTCTTTGTACGTTTTACTTGAATCCTTTTAAATGCCGGAAAAGTAGGTAGAGGTATTGCATATTAACGCTTACAGAAATGTGATAGCACAATTTAGAATGGACGTGTCCCAGTTAAACGTTCATAGGTACCACCTCCGGTTGAAGTAAGACAGTGTTTTGTGAGCTTCCGACTGCTAAGTGTCGAGACTATAGTAAGAGGGAAGGCGCTGACAGCTATGCGAGCTGGTGGCAGGGCGGGCTGCCCGGAGCAGAGGCGAAGACCAGAGTGGGACGAGAGAGGGGGTGTTCCATTCTCTCTTGGTCCGGAGGTTGGGCTGGGCCTGGTTGGTGCGCGTTGTGTGGCTATGTCCCGGGGTCTGTCATCTCCCCACCTTGCCATCCGGTTTGTAAACAAGGTAACTGATGCCAGAGTCCGAGTGGGTCATGGAACGCATGGATATCCCCCCCCCACCCCT
Organism: Monoplex corrugatus; assembly: GCA_030674185.1. NCBI lineage: Eukaryota > Metazoa > Mollusca > Gastropoda > Littorinimorpha > Ranellidae > Monoplex > Monoplex corrugatus. Next base: position 30,193,953 of record CM060310.1, read on the forward strand.
TCGCTTGAAGAAATGACTGTCGATTGGGCGTCGGGAGCTTGGGAGGTGAGTGTCCCGAGAGTGGCGAGGCATTGGTGGTCAAGGTCCCATCCGCAATCTCGTGGTTGTTTCTTGTTAACTGTGAACTTTTCACCAACGACGGAAAACCATTTCCTGTCAAATCTGTCCAAATACACAAGAAAACGAAATATATATGACCTCCCACCACGAAATCAGTCTTAACTCGCAGTCAGTCGAACAGCACTAGGAGCTGAAAAGGTGACTGAGGGTCTATCTGGGGTGTTTTGACTTTTTCTCAAAATTGATTTCTGTAGACTATATACCCCACAGACATTTTGTTCTTGAAAAAATATTATTAATCAATCTAAAATGGTATTTTAATGCACTGATCGCAGCAGAAAGAATGCAATTTCCTACCAAAAGTACTATTTTTGTCTCTTATTATGAACCATAACCTGTACAGTACCCGCACATGTAATATTCTACAGAAAGCTCTTTGGTGCACCTTCCAGATAATGACAGCGAAAATTAGAAACAAACTGGGTCAAAGCCAGCAATAAAAGAAATTTAAGGAAAATGTATAGGAGAGCACACAACAACTTTAGAGGCCGTTTTCTCAAAATGGCCGTCATACAATTTAATGACTTTAAACGTACATATAACTTCTACATTTTTTTGAGTACAAGCTTTATTCAAATACCAAAATAATCAGCAGAATGTACATGTACACTTTCCAGTGATATGTATATCTCAAAATGCCCAAAATGCTAGTTAAGACTGATTTCGTGGTGGGAGGTCACATATTTTCAGTTTATGTCCCCATTGTGCAATAAGATCAGATAAATCTAAATGCCTGTTACCTCTGAAGATATCGCAGTGTACAATCAGATCAGACAACTTTATATTCCTGTTACCTCTGAAGTTGTTGCTTTAGAAGAAATG
>CM060310.1:30199894-30209894 GCA_030674185.1 Monoplex corrugatus
CACCACGATCAGAATGATGTCCCTTGAAATGAGAACTCTGTAGATTGGACGTTGCTGTCAGATTTCTGCTTCTTTTGATTATATAAATATATATTATATATAAATATGATGTAACAGAAAGAGGCATTCTTGTTTTTGCTGGTTGGTTGGTTGGTTGGTTGGTTGGTTGGTTGGTTGGTGGTTGTTGGTTGGTTGTTGGTTGGTTGGTTGGTGGTTGGTTGGTTGGTTGGTTGGTTGGTTGGTTGGTTGGTTGGTTGGTTGTTGGTTGGTGGTTGGTTGGGTGGTGTTGGTTGGTTGTTGGTGGTGTGACTGTTGGGTTGATGTGGTGGATGTTAGTTGTTGTGTTGTGTTGATTGTTGTTTGGGTTGTTGGTGTGGTGGTGGTGTGTGTTGTGTGTGTGTGTGTGTGTGTGTTGTGTTTTGTGTGTGTGTGTGTTGTGTGTGTGTGGTATGTGTGCGTGTTTGCATTGAATTGTTTCTGTTTGATTGATTATTCTTTTGTTTGTTTGTTTGCTTGCTCGCTTGCTTGCTTGCATGCTTGCTGCTTATTTGCTTGCTTGCTTGCTTGCTCTTTGTTTGTTTCTTTAGAAACATATCAGAGGGGAGTACGTGTGTGCTGAATCAAGATACAGTACGTGCAAGTTTGAGCGCGTAAAATATTATTCCTGATACAGTTAGTGTAACGAAGGACATAGGGATAGGAGAAAGAGTAAATTTTGAATATATATTGAGATATTCAGAAATGATCAATGGGTTAGTTCAGTGCAGTAAGAAAAACGTATTACTAAATAAGTTATCATTTGATCTGTTTAATTGTTCATGTTTATTTATATTTTCACAAAGCAAAAGCGACCCCCCCCCACAAACACCCCACCACCCCCCACCACACACACACACACACACACACACACAACAATGTTTGGATATTCAGTCTAACTGTCACTAAATTATACATTTCACCTTCATTCTTTCTTCATGTCATTACTTAACTGGCTTTGTTACACCTTTCGAGTATGTCAGCAAATATTCCATTAGGATTTGAGAGCTATGGAAACACTGCATCACTTATTTCTTCCCTGGGATTTGATCTGATTCCAGTTTTCTATCCGCTCCCAATATCAAATCTACTTTTCCCACTATTTTTTCAGGCCCCATCAGAATCAGGGTGATTTCCCTTAAAACCAGAGCTCTGGAGACTTGGCTGTTGTTGTCAAATCGTTGCATGGCCTGTTTAAACACAGATCGTGTACTGCAATGCAAGTGATAATAAGTGACCACATTCAGACGTGTTTCTATGCGCGACTTAATTATGTGTTGGGCAACGATCTGCAACTTTTAGTAAAGTAGATGCATCATATTTAATTTTGAATATGTTTCGAATGAATGGGGAAGGAAATAAGGACATGTTGAATAGTGGCATGCTACAGACAGAAACTGTAGAGTAATCAAATGTGTGTTTGAAAATGCTAATGGGTTTGTTCTAGTTTGAAAAAAAAAGAACTAAGTTTCTGTTCTAGTTTAAAAATGCTGTTAGGTTTAATTAGATATTATCGCAATGAAGAATACTTGCCGAGAGAAAAGCAGGTTTTATCAGAGCAAAATAGTACATGTCTAGGAAATATTAAAGTGTTAAAGAACTAATATGTAACGATATGATGAAAATAAACAAACAAAACACGAATAAGACAAAACGTAACAATATAGATATATATCAAATGTGAAAGTCAAATATTCAATTATTGCTTTTGTCATTTTTATTGCAAAATATAACATCATTAATACCCCTACAGCAATCTAATCCAGCTAACACCGTTTTACACAGTTCACCCTCCATTCCTCTTTCACAAGGCCTCTTGACAAGTTTTACAGCACCCTTGGAGTTTATCAGCAAACGGTCCGTCAGGCTGAGAGCTGTTGAAACAGTCCATCACTTCCCTAGGATTCATTCTTGAGTCCAGTTCTTCATATGCTCCGATAGCAAATCCACTTTTCCCACCATCTGTCACGCCATCTCAATCAGGTCGATTTCCATGGAGACTGGATGATGCTGTCAAATCTTTATCTGTCTTTTTATTTCTGCCTGAACACAGATGACAGGCATGTCGGGGTGCCGTTCTGTCTGCTGTTTAATGGAAGACAGTTGGAATACTGAAATCTGGTATCTTTGTCAAATATGATATTATTAACCCTTTGACTCCCTTATCCTGTCCACCAGCATCTTGCATTGTCAACCCCACGGACGAGCCCTGATTTTACGACGGGATAGTTGGTAGAACTGGACTCAAGTAATAATGTCTTGACTCCAGTCGAAGCCTGCAACATTAAAAATTGGCCTGTTTCCTGTCCATTTTAATGTTTCCATCATTCTGGTGGTGCCAGCTTTGTGTTTGATAGATCCCTTCGCCCCTTTCCCACCTTTCAAGACTGCCACCATATAGGGTTTTTGCAGGCTCAGGAAATCTGTCAGATCATCGCTGGCGAATTTGGGTGGAGCGCATATGGAGCTGTCCGAGCGCGGCAAATCCCTCTTGAAATAACTCCAACTACTCCAATAACCAATTGTCAACCATGCTAGCAAAACAAAACCTTAAGCCTCTGACTCACTGCAGGAAATTGGTGAATAGGGTGAAGGACTCGAAGTGTTAAGTTTTTACATTTGGTGGATAGGCTGTGAAGTCAAAGGGTTAATGTGAAATTAGGCTACAACATACAAGATGTGACTAACTGTGCACAGTACAACTATTTCTCAGCTTCTTATGACAGAATCAGTGAGTGTCATCAGCAATGTGTTTATGTAAGAGAATCCGTGGTGGGCGTGATGTAACAGCCACAGCTATACATTGTCACAGTTTATAAATATAGATGTTTACCATTTTACAGTTTTGTAAACAATATGCATATAGTCTTCATCTTTTAAAAAGTCAACGAAAACAATAATTAATCAGTTCATTGATATATTGATTAAATATAATCTACAATTGAAAACAGTTCATTGATACATTGTTTGGGTATGAAACAACCAATTGAAATATAATGATATCTGGGGGTTTAGTTCGTTTGTTTTTTTGTTGTGTTTTGATTTTTTGTTGTTGTTGTTTTTCTGCTTTTTTGTTTTGTTGTGTTTTGTTTTTATCTAATTAGCTTAGGCATATGTAGTCTTTTCTCAAAGTGATTCATTAATACAATGTCAGGCTGTCGCATAAAGCATCTTGTTATTTTCGGCTTAACAAGCAATGTATCAGAATCCAATGAACGTCTCTTTAATTAAAATGTATTAATATCACTTTATGCTGTAAATCAAAATAGAGATAATCAGAACAGCTAGCATTCCAATTACACTATATTACACGGTTCGCTTCCATTTTTTTCTCGCAAGACAACTTTGCAAACTTTACGGCATCTTTGGGGTTTATTAGCAAACTTTTTTTGTTTTGTTTTGAATCTGAGTTCTGTTGAAACAGTCCATCATTTCCGTGGGATTAACTCTGATTGCAGTTGTCCATCCGCTCCAATAGCAAATCCACTTTTTGCCTCATCTGTCACTTCATTACAGTCACGGTGATTTCCCTTGAAACGAGAGCTCTGGAGACCGGGTGCTGCCGTTAAATCGTTATCTTTCCTGCCTAAACACAGACAACGTTCAGCTCTTATGCGATAGCTTCCGACTGCTAACTGTCGTGACTAGAGTAAGGGGAAGAACTGGCAGCTTTGCAAGCTGGTTGCAGCGCGGGTTGCTCGAAAGAGAGATAAAAGACCAGAAAGGGTCGAGAGAGGGTCTTTCATTCTCTCTTGGTCCGGAGGCTGGGCTGGGCCTTGTTGGTAAGCGTTGTGTGGCTATGTCCCGGGGTTTTTCGTCTTCCCATCTTGCGATTCGGTTTGTAAAAGGGTAACTGATGACTGGGTCCGGGTGGGTCATGCAATGCATGAACACGCCCCCCCCCTCCTCCTTTGCTTGATGAAATGACTATCAAGTGACATGGGGAGTATGGGAGGTGATTGTCCGGAGAGTGGCGAGACATTGATGCTCTGGTTCCCATTTGCAGCCTCGCGGTGTTTCTTGTTGTTAACTTGTTAACACCTCTGTTTCATACCTAAACGCAGAGAACGTTCAGCTCGTCATATGACAGTTTCCAGTATTCCGGAGAAGGACGTTTTAGTGTTCATTTGTATAGTCTCTGATGTGCATGGTAGTCAACTGAAAAAAAGCGTTAGACTTCCATTGGAAAGATTCGACTCAGGTAGTACGTGTTGTTTGATAACAAACTGACACATATGATTGCTAATGCGTAAGACATCTTACACTCAGGTCAGTACGTCTTTCGTCTGCCCATTTAAGGGCAGAAAACTCAAGTCATGGAACTGTACAATTCTTGCGAAATTAGCAAATGCGTTTTGTGTTATTTGTTTCAAAGAACACGGTGGATATGTGACTGAATTTTTTTAATGACAAATTTACATCATGTATTTAACATGCGTTGGGTATCGTCAAGAATGGGTATGGGATAGTATACCTAAAGAATCACAGCAAGATGAAGATATCTAGATATTGTCACACTAAAATAACTGTGTAGTGATAAACTGACGTGGCATTGGCTTCATAAAACGTTATCAGTATCATATTTTATATATAAGATAAACAGAAATGACCACAAAAAATGATAATAAACAAAAAAGAAAGAGGACGAATAGACAAACAGAAAGAAAATTCAAAAAATAAAAGAACAAAGAAACGAAGTAAAACCAGACAGAGAAAGAAAGAGAGGAATTGGTTGTCAAGCGGTATAGCATTCCATTTGTGGAATTCTAGAGCACTCTGCTTTCGTTCGAAGTTAATTAATTTACATGTCCAGAGATTATATACAAAAAAGTTCACATTATCTACCCTTTGAAAGAATAGAACTTAGGACAAAAAGGCGAATCTGGATAAAATAACCGCTTTAAAAAATCCTATGAATGTTACCTCTTTCTATTGGAGACAGAGCTAAAAGGTGGACTGTATTACAAAGATACGCGCTTACATTGGTTTTCTTGTTCTTCTGGTTCCTGTATTACAAAATTGAAACCTGCTGCAAACTTATTTCAAAGACGACAGGATCATCATTATCTAAATTAAAAGGAAAAAGGAAAAAGGAAAAAAACAAGAAATTAGAGGCTTAAATCTCCGCCCCCCCCCCTCTCTCTCTCTCTCTCTCTCTCTCTCTCTCTCTCTGTCTCTGTCTCTGTCTCTCTCTTCTCTCTGTCTCTGTCTCTGTCTCTTCTTCTCTCTCTCCTCTTTCTCTCTCTCTCTTCTCTCTCTCTCTCTCTCTCCCTCTTCTCTCTCTCTCTCTTTCTCTCTTGCCTTTCTCATCTTCTCCTTTTTCTTCTTCTTTTCTGTTTTTATCTTCTTCTTCATCATCATCTTCATTCAATTCTTCTTGTTTTCTTTCTTGTTTTCTTTCTTTCTTTCTTTCTTCTTTCTTTCTTCATTTTTTCTTCTTCTTCCTTTTTTTCTTCTTCTCATGACTCTTTTTTTTTTGTTTGTTTCTTTGTTGTTTAATTTCTGTTGTGTTTTTGTGACCAATTTCTATTGTCTTCAAACACGACGATTATCATGGGTTGGTCGACTTGTGATATAATATGTACTTCTGTAAGACAAAAAGTCAGTTCAAAGTTGCCGTTTATTTAATGCCAATTTCAATTCATTCCTTATTCTTCTCTCTATCTCTTCGTCTCACTACCTCTTTGTCTCCCTGTCTCGGTCTCTCTGTCCTTGTCTGCCTGTTTCTGTTGGTCTGTCGGTCTGTCTGTCTGTCTGTCTGTTTGTCTGTCTCTCCCTCCCTCCCTCCCCTTCTCTCTCTCTCTCTCTCTCTCTCTCTCTCGTCTGGTTTGGCTCTGGCTCTTTCTCTCTATCATTCTGTCTCTCTGTCTCTGTGTCTGTCTTGCTCTATCTGTCTGTATCTGTCTCTGTCTCTCTGTGTTTCCGTCTCTGTCTCTCTGTCTGTCGGTCTGTCTGTCGGTATGTCTGTCTCTGTCTCTCTGTCTCTGTCTCTATCTCTCTCCATCTCTCTCTTTCTCTCCCCCCTTTCTCTCTCTCCACTGTCTCTGTGTCTGTCTCTCTCTCTATCTCCCTCTTTCTCTCTCTGTCTCTTTGTCTCCCTCTCTCTCTCTCTCTATCTCTCTCTTTGTCTCTGTCTCTGTCTCTCTCTCTGTCTCTGTCTCTGTCTTTGTCTCTCTCTCTTTGTCTGTCTCTCTCTGTCTTTCTGTCTGTCTGTCTCTCTCCCCTCTCTCTCTCTCTCTCTCTCTCTCTATCTCTCCCTCCTTCTTTAATTCTCTCCCTCTCTGATTGAGGAGTCTAGTTATGTTATTTTGTTTTCACACACTGAGACATAGACAAGACAGACAGACAGACAGACAGACAAACACAAAAACTCAGAACTCAGAACTCAGAACTCTGAACTCAGTTCTGAGTTCTGTGTCTGTATGTCTGTCTGTCTGTTTGTCTGTTTGTCTGTCTATCTGTCTGTCTGTCTATCTCTCTGATCGAGGAGTCTAGTTATGTTATTTTATTTTCACACACAGACATAGACATAGACAGACAGACACAGAACTCAGAACTGAGTTCTGAGTTCTGAGTTCTGTGTCTGTCTGTCTGTCTGTTTGTCTGTCCGTCCATCCGTCTGTCTAAGTCTATGTGTGTGTGTGTGTGAAAATAAAATATCGCAACTTGACTCCTCAAATGAAATCAAATCAGTAAAGAGAGAAAACACAAGGACTGAACTTAAGACATTGTAACCAATACCATATTACCACTTTCAACCATACATGGTGGTTTAAAGTTTGCGGTCAAATCATAGATCTGCTTCACACCTGGTCTATGAGTACTGATGTACACAAGTTACTGAAGAGCTTGTATTTCCATTTTTTAATATTACATTTGACACGAAAATACCCTAAAAGGTACATCGAATTTTTTTTTCTTTTTCGCTCCCGTTTGAATGCAGTTTTAGAGTGATTTGATCATCATATCTTAAAAAAATAGTAAGAAATTAAAAGCCAGGAATTGTTCCGTTACGACAGGTGTTATTTTGTTATGTTTGAAAATAATACCAACGCTTATCAAGTTTACAGTTTTGTGGACAAACTGAAGTTTCTGTTTCATTTTCAATTTCATTTTCTCAAGATGACGTCTCCGCGCTCGGAATGAGTTTATATGCACTAACTGTCACAGGTGCCATGCAATGGAGAAGATCCAAAACGATCACGGCATAAGCCTTAAGCCTGCACAAAAAACCATGAGCTGGCCAGGTCCTGAAGTCCTACCTAGATAGTTTCATAACCCTGAAGTCGTTGGGGAGTGAGGTGGCAGAGACCTCAACTTTTCCCGGGGCCTGTACCACGAAGGTGGCATCCATCCCCTTTCCCTCGCTTCTAATTCATATTCTTATTCACATTTTTCTTACAAAAAAAGACTTCAGAAATGCAAGAAGGCTAATTGGTCTTCAAAGAGTGGAACTTGGGAAATCAAACTATCTCTCCGAATTTTTTTACCAAGGCAGCCGGGCAATGCTCTACTATTCACGATTTTCAACTGCCGTAGGATCTTTAGCGTGCGCAGCCAGGAGGCACATGGGTCTGACTTGTAGATGTATATATGTATATACGAGGGTGAGTCAAAAAGTAATACTTTTTTCTTTAGTACAGGAACAATTACCGACACAGGAACATGTATCATACATCAAAATGAAGCTGGTCCTCTGGGGATCACATTCTTACTTCTCAACATAGTCACCGTTTCTCTCAATAGCAATGTTCCACCTTCGAATGAGGGTATGTATCCCTGCCTCGTAAAATTCTGTTGACTGTGCTTGGAGCCACGTCTTCATTGCAGTTTTCACGTCATCGTTACTGGCATAATGTTTGCCTCTCAAACCCTCTTTCATGGGGCCGAAGAGATGATAGTATGAAGGCGCTAAGTCTGGTGAGTATGGAGGATGCGGTAAAGTTGTTCACCCGAATGAGGCGACTGTCTCCCTTGTCCTGATGCTTGTGTGTGGTCGAGCATTGTCACGCAGAAGGAGGACATTATCGATTTGCAAGTTGGGTCTCACTCGTCGGATTCTTCCTTTGAGCCTCGACAGGGTCTTAATGTATGCCTCAGAGTTTATTGTTTCTCATCTTGGCAAGAAATCAACCAGAATGACACCTTGAGCATCCCAGAAGACAGTCGCCATGATTTTTCCAGCTGACTTTTCCGTCTCTTTGACTTTGTTCAAGAAGTTCAGTGCAGGCGTTGACCCTGTCAGTCATGCGTTCGGTAGTCAGCTCTCTCGGTACCCAACGGGCACACACTTTTGAAAAGCCAAGTAATTCAACAATGTTACAAGCACTTCCATGGCTCACTTCAAGGATTTCTGCCAACTCCTCAAGAGTTATGCTCCTATCTTCTCTAATCAGAGCATCTGCTTTTGCTTTATTGGCAGGATTCACAGAAGTGGACGGATAACCAGAACGGGATTTATCGACTACGCTCGCAGTTCCCACCTTTTCATCATTCAGACGACAGACCCACCTGCGAACATTGCTATAATCTAAAATGTTCTTATTCGCATTCTGTAATCGTCTGTGAATTCACAGGGGTTCCCCCTCATCAACAAGGAATTCAATCACTGCTCTGTTTTTGACGCAGCTCTAAGGGGGCAGTCATTTTGAATTTTCCTCACGAGCCTATGAACCGGAAACATACCAAACAAGATATTTCAGTCCATAACAGTTATAATCATTTTTAACTGAGCATTATTTTAGGTAATTTTATTAAAAACTTCGTCTGATATAATAGAAAGACATTGCTTTTTGACTCACCCCCGTATATATGTGTGTGTGTGTGTGTGTGTATAAACACCATTTCACAACAGGAAAGCTGGAGGGAAAGAGAACACCAAGTAGACCCAGGGAGAGCAAGATTGAGGCAGCCGAGATGTGGTTTCTATGAAGAATGTTGAGAGTTTCATGGACAGTAAAGAAAACAAACGAGACGGTCTTTGATGGCGGCAGGCACAAGAAGATCATTGATAAGAAAGATTAGGAAAAGACAAGCAACATTTATAGGCTATTTTATGAGGAAAGAGGAATTAGAGCACCTGGTCACAACAGGAAAGCTGGAGGGAAAGAAAACACCAGGTAGACCTAGGAGAAAATATTGGACGGACTTGCATGGTAGGTGAGGACAGAAAGGATGGAAGATGTGTTTGCGGCGACTAGGGATAGATGCATATGGAGGGCCATGATCGCCAACGTCATGCGGCAGGGCACGTGATGATGATGACGATGTACCATCTTGTATGTCACTGGGAGAAAGAGCTGACTGTCATCAACAACCTTGGGAAGTCTGAAGCGGAGAATAGATCCAGGTCTTTCTTGGTTTACCTCTCGCTTTTAATTCTGCAGACATATGACATACTCAAAAAAAACAAAAAAACATATGTACTGAGTAACTGCTGATTCAACGACTTCAGCAACAGGAAATGTGAGCACCATCGCAGTTGTGCAAACTAGAGACGCTGGAAAAAAAAAAAAAACAACAACAACAGACAAGAGATAGACGGCACATATTAATCGGATTTTTGTTGTTGTTGTTGTTGTTGAAATGAAGGCTGATCTACCGGAAGAAAGCGCACTCTTATAGTGCGACACCATCCCCCCTCTCTCTCTCTCTGTGTCTCTCTCTGTCTCTCTCTCTCTCTCTCTCTCTCTCTCTCTTTCATTTTTTTTTTTTTTTTGTATTTTATTAATCTGTTAAAAGAGGTTGTTGTTTTTGGTTGAAACTTTCCAGGGACGACATTTCTTTTTATTACAGATGGATCATGCAGGTGCATGCTTTGCATGGTATCTCGGTCATCATTTTGTTCCAGAAAACTTAGCACCCCAATCACTACTCTAGATCTGAAAGGAGAGGGGAGGGGGAAGACCGGAGAAAAATCTGTTCAGTTGGATATTATCCCCAATTTGGAATGCCAGGGGTTCTT
>CM060310.1:30214894-30219894 GCA_030674185.1 Monoplex corrugatus
ATGAATCATGCCTCTTGTCTGGGCTTTTAATGTTTAACCACACATCCGACAAAAGCTTAAGTAGAAAAGCAAGGAAATGAAGATTCGTCACACCAGAATCATCGACGGCATACCCTTGAAAGAGCCAACATGTTCCTATTCTAAAAACTAAAGAAACAGTCATGGCAGTGTTGATTCCAAATATATTTACGCATTAGAGCATTCATTCTGGTAGAAGTGCTGGTAATGGATTTTCAAGACAGCCACTAAGCAGACTGAATGAGGGAGTTATGAAGAGAACAAAATCTCACAAAATGAACTTACTAATGGGGTTTAATGGACTGCGTACAAGCTCATTGTCCTGAATGTTTAGGCAGCATCCAAGTTTCCCAATAGTGCTAATGGTATAGTGGTAGTCGTCACTAAACTAACCATATCCGGGATAAACTCGTCTAAGGTTTTTGAATGATGGGCTTAGAATGTTGCTAGGAAAATGACTTCTTTTTGTTCCTTTATGGAGACTTTTAAGTACGCTCTCTAACGTTCTTGTTATAATTTAACCATCTCTTTCCTTCGTTTGCTGTCAAACTTTTTTTTTTTTGTATGTGATTATACTCATAAACCATCCCTTTATCTCTTCCTCTCTCTCTCTCTCTCCCTCTCTATCTTTCTTTACCCCCTCCCTCTCTCTGTCTCTCTGTGTGTCTCTCTCTCTGTCTCTCTCTTTCTTTCTCTCTCTCCTCTCTCTCTCTCTCTCACTCTCGCTCTCTCGCTCTCTCTCACTCTCTCTTGCTCTTTCTCTCTCCTTCTCTCTCTCTCTTTACCTCTCTCTCTCTTTCTCTCTATTCGTCTCTCTGTCTGTCTTTCTGTCTGTCTGTCTGTCTCTCTCCCCCCTCCCTCCCTCTCCCTCCCTCTGTCTGTCTGCCTGTCTGTCTCTGTCTGTCTCTGTCTGTCTGTCTGTCTCTCTCTCTCTCTCTCTCTCTCTCTTCTCTCTCTCACTCTCTCTCTCATTTTATCTCTCGGTTTGTCTGTATTTATTTTCTCTCCACCTGCAATTTATCCACTGAACAAAGAAGATCAGAGCCATGCCTGAAGGTATTGAGTGGATATACATTTCTTCCAACGTTTGCAGCAATCTCTAGTTGTGTGGTGTAAATTTGCGCTTGTGTCTTGCCAGCTATCGACAGAGTCATTGATTCATAAGCCCTTCTCAGCCTGTGCTTCCTGTAGACATTTCAGAGGCACAGACATCACCACACTAAATATATTTATATGCATTGTTGTTGAACGGATATATCTATATGCCAGTTGTGCACAGCTTTGTATTGACATCTATACAGCTTCATCATAAGTGTGTGTGTGAGTTGATTGTTATTGTTGTTTTCTGGGGGGTTTTTTGTTTTGTTTTTGTTTTTGTTTTAGTTTGTTTTGTTTTGTGTTGTTGTTTTTTTGTTTTGTTTTGTTTTGTTTTTGTTTAAAGCCCAGCCGACAGCGTGGAGCCATATCAGGTCTATTATCGTTTCAAAACATACACAATACTTCAACAAGTTAAAAAGGACAAGAAAATTAAATACACATATCAATGCATTCGCGCGCATAATCTAAGGAAATGCCCCTGGTGTTGACCACTCTGTCCAATTTATCGCACAGTGGATTTGAAAAAAACGTATACCTGAATACCAATGTGAACATAACTAAATACACTAAAAAAAATAAAAACAAAGCTAAATTACCTAAAAGTGCTTCCGCACATCTAATTTCCCTAGAGCCAAAAATGCACTTAATATATGCACCCAATTATCAATCCTGAGAGAAAGTAGGTAAGACTTTAAGCATACCTAAGGACACCGAAACATATATAAATCGGGCATAAATTATCCAAAATTGCTTCTGCATATCTCACCTCCCTAGAGCCAAAAATGCACTTAACACATGTACCCAATTATCAGTCAATCCTAAGAAAACATACGGAAGACTTTATCGATCACATACAGGTCAATGGACCAGCAATGCAGAAAATGATAGAACAAATGATAGAAAGCAAAGGAACAAGATACAATCAAAGAGAGTGCAAAAAAAGGAAATTTCTTGCACAGAATTTCCTGGGGATACTATCTATACTGAAAGGGCTCCCGGCGTCCCACGGGAGTGTATGAGTGGATGAGTTTGATTTTGATTGATTGATTTGGTTTAGTTTTTACGTCGACACACACCTCAGGTGATATGGGGATATCCATCCCAGGGAAGTAAGGGAAAGAGGGACTTATCTAGTCCTATACTGACACCACCAGAACAACCATAATGCTAAGATGGGACAATGAGAAGGGCCAGTTTTAATGTAGCACACCTTGGGAATCGAATCCACAACCATTAGCATTTGAATCCGACGCTCAACCAACTGAGCTAAGAGTCCGCGTGTGGATGAGTTCATGTACATTCATCATCATCATCATCATCATCTTCAAGGTGCCTTGCCGCATGGCATTGGCGATCATGGACTTCCATCTGTGTCTATCTCTTCTTGCCCCAAGCATCTCATGTACGTTGCCTTTCTATATTCTAAACGCGGACTGATTGGTCCTTTTGATAGAGCCGTGGACTCGATATCTGATGTCTCGAGTTCAATCCTAGCCCATCATCATCATCATATCATCATCATCATCATCAGGTGCCTTGCCGCATGGCTTGGCGATTATGGACTTCCATCTGTCTCTATCACTTGTTGCCTCAAGCATCTCTTCCACCTCCTTGTCCCAGCCATCTGCAAGTCCGTCTAGTATCTTCTCCCTTGGTCTACCGGTGCTCTCTTTCCCTCCAGCTTTCCCTTTGAGACCAGGTGCTCTAAATCTCCTTTCCTCATAAAATGGCCTACAAATGTTGATCGTTTTTATTTTGTCTGTCCATTATTTTCTAGGGAGAATACGATGGTGGTTTCCCGTTGCCTTCCATCGTTTTTTTTTTTTTGGGTTTGGGTTTGTTTGTTTGTTTGATTTTGTTTGTTTGTTTGTTTGTTTGTTTGTTTGTTTGTTTTTGCGGTCTCTCCGCTAGCCTTTGTCGTTCCCACGACAACCTACAAGGCAGTAGGGTAATTTTTTCTTTCAGGGTTACCTCCCTTAGCCTTATTCTCTCCCGAGATGTCCACAAGGCAGTGGAGCTATTTACCCACAGCTGGGGGTTTGGTTCGTAGGCACCAGGGCATATCCACACGCCGGTGGGCCTGCGTGCTGCAAGTCTGGGGGCCACACCTCCTTCGAGTCCCTCGAGATTTAGCCTGAGTCCGTGAGGTGCTCAGTTACCGCATGTCGCCACGAGGAGGCATAACGTAGGGCTTGCTGGTGGAGAGGCTATGTACTGACAGGAAGAGACCTACGCATTCTGCTCGTCTTTTCGCATAGCTGCAAGCAGCAGCACTAGCCAGCGGTGCAGGCTGAAAGTGAGAGCTGACAAGCATGCAGTCACTAGCCGACACACTAGACCCCAAACACTAAAAAATGGCCTGTTCGTCGCCTATAGTAATGGCTTCATCAGTCTGCGATGTCAGCTGGTGTTTTATAGGTCCTTGTAGTTCCCAGTTCCCATTTCAAAACATTGTCATCGCATAAGATTTTGTGTAGATTGCCAGATAAATGCTGACAAATTTAGGTAGAGCGCACATGGAACTGCCCTAGTGCTATAAATCCCTGTCTTGAAGAAATCCCAAATACCTAACTACACATATATATTTATAGAAATGCATTTCTGCATAAGCATTTTTCATAAGTACAAATAATTAATTTCGAACCAACTATTTCGTTCCGTGTTGTATCATATAAGCACGGACAGCTCTATCACGATCATTTACAAAAGAAATGTTAATACATACATACATATGCAGTGTTACATATTTATCCATATTTAGTGGTGTGACGGATATAACAAAATAAGTCACTTTCTAAGACTGCACGCTGCTTTTTATAATCTGCATGTTACAGGCGTGTGTCCATGTCAAATCACAATGACATATGATATTCTAATGTATATGCCATATATATGTTGAGAGTTCCATGGACAGCAAAGAAAACAAACGAGACAGTCTTGATGGAGGCAGACACAAGTAAATCACTAGGATTAGGAAAAGACAGGCAACATTTATAGGCCATTTTATGAGGAAGGGGGATTTGGAGCACCTGGTCACACAACGGGAAAGCTGGAGGGAAAGAGAGCACCAGGTAGACCCTGGGAGAGAATGCTGGACGGACTTGCAGATTGGCTGGGGATGAGGAGGGTAGGGGAGCAACGAGAGAGGAGATGGTTGGAAGTCCATGGTCGCCAACGCCATGCGGCTAGGGCACCTGATGATAAATGATGATGATATATTTGTGTATGATCAGAACAAGCACATATATTAATCTATACAACGCTATACTCGATATAGTATTGTGTATACTTATGATTTACAAATATCAATGACTTGATTTTGCGATGTTTTAAATTGGTCTAACTTAATGTGTTTACACACACACATACATACACACACGCGCCGCACACACACACACACACACACACACACACACACACACACACCACAAACCACACACACACTACCACACACGCACACCTCACGCACACACACACACCACGCTGCACACACACACACACACACACACACACACACCTCACGTGCAGCAAACACACACACACACACACACACACACACAACACACACACACACACACACACACCCCTGCACGTGCAGGCAAACACACTACACACACATGCACTACACACGAATGGAGCTCGAACTTTGAAATTATCCGCCAAAGCTCTCAACTTCTTCACCAGCCAGAATTTCCCCAAACAACATCATCAACCAAACATTTCTATCAACCAACAAGAGTTGACAAATGACCACAAAAGTTCAATCAAAAATGACTGCCAGTGTTCAAACAAACAGGAACCATAAAGACAGAACAATATAGGAGACCATGTATTTACAAAAAAAACAAACAAACAAACAAACAAACAAGCAAACAAACAAAAAA
>CM060310.1:30224894-30227394 GCA_030674185.1 Monoplex corrugatus
AGAGCTATAACTGTTTCAAAACACACACTACTTCAACAGGAAAAAAAGAACCAGAAAAAGAAATAAAGTACATATAATTATAAACGCACCCACGCACACAACCCAAGGAGATGCCCCTGGCATTGACCACTCCGTCCAATTTATCGCACAGGGGATTTAAAAAACATGCCTGATCACAAATTTAAACATAACTAAGGACACTAAAAATAGATGTAACAGGCCTAAATTACCTAAAATTGCTTTCGATTAACTATTTCCCTAGAATAAAAAATGCGCTTAACACTTGTACCCAACCATCAATCCTAAGAGAAAATATTGAGACTGTTTCAAACTCAGCTGAATGGACCAGCAAGGCAGAAAATGACAGAAAGAAATGACAGATAGCATAGGAGGAAAAAAAAACCCAAAGAGATGGACAGAAAAGAGGAAATTTCTTGAACAGAATTTACAGAAGGTGGGGATACTATTGATACTGAAAGAGTCCCTGGCATCCCCACCGGGGGAGGGGGGAGGGTCCACAAACATCATGAACGCAAACAAATTAATCTAAAGCAGAACACGATTTGATTATCCCATCTGTCTTTGAGAGAAGTACCCCCCATGCTGACAACTGCCCTGCTTTGAAATGCAGGTGAACTGGGATTAACGTGAAGATTACGTGTCAATCACTTGGCCCATGTTGGAAGGTGAAGAGTGTGCAGAACGTCAATGACCGTGGCCACGTTCCTTTTATGAACCACATACATCTTCATGTGATTTGCTTTGGAACCAGCTTGTAGTCCACAACTGGGCAGTAATTCAAGTCTTTTTTTGTTTAGTATTTCCTCTATTATGTTTATATGCCATCCCAAATGAGTTGTGGTGTGGATGCAGATTACTGTTACTGTTATTTTTTGTTTAAAGTCCAGCTGACTGTGTAGAGCCATGTCAGGGCTATAACCGTTTCAAAACACACAATACCACAACAGGAAAAAGAGAACCGGAAAAGAAAAAGAAGTACGCATATCTACGCACCTACACACAGAACCCAAGAAGATGCCCCTGGCATTGACCATTCTGTCCGAATTATCGCACAGGAGATTTAAAAAAAAACATACCTGACACCAAAGTAAACATAACTAAACCATGGAGGACTAAATTTCCTACAATTGCTTTCGCATATATGATTTCCTTGAACAAAAAATACACTTAATACATGTACCCAACCATCAGTGCAGAGAGATAGTATTTTGACGTCTTTGAACACATACAGGTGAATGGACCAGTAAGACAGAAAATGAAGGAAGAAATGGCAGAAAGCAAAGGAGGAAGAAAAAAACAAGGAAAATGACAGAAAAGAGGAAATTCCTAGCACAGAATAGGGATATTATTTATACTGAAAGAGTCCCTGACATCACTACAGGGGGAGGGGGGAGGGTACACAACATCATGAACGCAAACAAATTAATCTAAAGCAGAACACGATTTGATAATCCCATCTGTCTTTGAGAGAAGTACCCCCCATGCTGACAACTGCCCTGCTTTGAAGTGCAGGTGAACTGGGATTAACGTGAAGATTACGTGTCAATCACTTGGCCCATGTCGGAAGGTGAAGAGTGTGCAGAACATCGATGACAGTGGCCACGTTCCTTTGATGAACCACATACATCTTCGTGTGGTTTGCTTTGGAACCAACTTGTAGCCCACAACTGGGCAGTAATTCAAGTCTTTTTTGTTTAGTATTTCCTCTATTATGTTTATATGCCAGCCTAAATCAGATTTTCAGTTGTGGTGTGGGTGTAGATTGCTGATATTTTTTACCACTCCATCCAATTTATCGTACAGAAAATTAAAAAAAACATGCCTGAATACAAAATTAAACATAACACTAAGGACACTAAAACCTATCTAAAAACGGGCCTTAGTAACCTAAAATTGCTTCTGCATATTTTATTTCCCTAGAGTCAAACAAGAACTTAATACATACACCAGAAAGCAAAGAAGGAGGAAAGAAAGAAGGACAATGACAGAAAAGAAAGGAATTTCCTTGCACAGTATGTCCAGAAGGTGGAGACACTATTTATACTGAAAGAGCCCCAGGCATTATCACTGTGTGGGGGGTGAAGGTGATGGGGGGGGGGGGGTCCACAAACATCACGAACGCAAACAAATTAATCTAATGGAGAAAACGATTTAATGATCCCATCTGTCTCGGACAGAATGACCCCCCATGCTGACAACTGCCCTGCTTTGAAGTGCAGGTGAACTGGGATTAACGTGAAGATTACGTGTCAATCACTTGGCCCATGTCGGAAGGTGAAGAGTGTGCAGGACGACGATGACCGTGGCCACGTTCCTTTTATGAACCACATACATCTTCGTGTGGTTTGCTTTGGAACCAACTTGTAGTCCACAGCTGGGCAGCAATTCAAATCTTTTTTGTTGTTGTTTTCTCTGTAATGTTTATATGACGGCTAATTCAGACATTCAGTAGTGGTGTGGGTGTAGATGCAGGCATGCA
>CM060310.1:30242394-30244894 GCA_030674185.1 Monoplex corrugatus
AATCCTAGCCTTTACCGGGAGCCAATGAAGTGTTCTAAGCAGAGATTTTGCACTCTTTCGCCTGGGCTTGCGGAGAACAAGGCGAGCCGCGTGGTTCTGTATGCGCTGAAGTTTAAATAGTTGATTGTCATGGAGACCTGCGAATAGAGAGTTACAATAGTCCATTCTAGATAGTATGAAAGAGACAGCAAGCTTGTTGGGGCATCAGTGGAAAGAAAGGAGCGAATCTTACCTATTCTGCGTAGCTGATAGTACAGAGTACGGTACAATAGTTTGACATGGGCTTCCATAGATATACATACATACACACTAACATTCATACATCCATCTACCCATCCATCTATCCATCCATCCATCCATCCATCCATCCATCCATACATACATACATACATATATGTATGCATACATACATATATACATACATACAAACTCACGCACATATATAGACACATACACATACATACGTATACATACACATACACGTATGTATTTATATATAGACAATAATGCATTACAGAAACTCTCTGAGAGAACTAACGCACAAACACACAAACATAGTGGACAGGCAGAGCTTGGGCATAATTCCCAAAGATTTATATTCATATAGCAATACAAACGAAGCAGTCTTGATGGAGGCAGACACAAGAAGATCATTGATAAGGAAGATTAGGAAAAGACAAGAAACGTTTATACGCCATTTTATGAGGAAAAGGGAATTAGAGCACCTGGTCACATCAGGAAAGCCGGAGAGAAAGAGAACACCAGTAGGCCCAGGGAGGAAATATTGGACTGACTTATAGGGTGGCTGAGGACAGAGAGGGTGGAAGATGTACTTGCGGCGACAAGGGATATATGATTAAGGAGGGCCATGATCGCCAACGTCATGCGGCAGGGCACATATTGATGATGATAGCAATATCAGGCATTTCAAGTATGCAATGATAATGATTCACTGAACTGTGTACTCGCTGTTCATACATACATGCAAGTTCACCAACGCACCAGTCGCCGTGGTTTAGTTGTTAGCGCTACGGACTACCGACTGGAAGGTTGTGGGTTCGAATCCCCATCAGTCCCTTCAAAAATGAATGTAAGATTTTTCGGCTCTAATCGACAGAGTTGGGCGTGATATGGCCTGATTGAGAAGACTGGGACCACACAGTCGAGTCTCACCCACTTCACGGATGCGTCATTGAGGGTGTTGTTCAAATGTTCTGACCAGCACTGCAGTTGTCTGTATCTCTCGGGCCTGGCTGACTCCAGGATACATTATGGTAGTAAGCGTAAAATACAACCCTGTCACGCAGTCTTAATCCTAGATGGAACCCCACAGCATCATGATTATTATCTTCATCGACATCATCATCATGGCATTGTAGAAACTGTGCTTCTGTGGTTATTGATGTAGCGTAGAAAATGAGACCTCCCCCCAAAACAAACAAACAAACAAAACAACAGAGGATGAGCACAACAGTAAACTCCCTGAGTGCGATGATCCTATAAAAAATCTCCAACGTCCATTTAATTTTAATCTAAACTGGGCACTAATTCGCTCGCAAACATACAACTGAAATATCTATGTGTATCAGTTTATTGGTGTTTTGAATATTCACAAATAGGTCACATAAAAACGTATGCGCTGGCCATCATTTAATAAATTTTTAATAGAATTATTATAGACATATTGATATTTTGAATGGCATTTCAGAAAAACAACCTAGAAGTGCTATCCTAATAGTTTCTTCTGTTCGTTTAGGTGTTTTGTTCATTCGTTCGTTCATTCCTTCCTTCGTTTGTTCGTTCGTTTGTTTGTTTGTTTGTTTTGCTTTGTTTTGTTTTTGTTTTGTTTTGTTTTGTTTTTCTGTTGTTGTTGTTGTTGTTGTTTTTGTATTTGTTGGTGTGGTTTTTTTTGTGTGTGGTTTTTTGTTGTTGTTTTTTTGGTTGCTTGATTGTTTGCTTATTTCGCAGTTTCTTTGCTTTCAGTATTTGCATAGATTTTAAATCTCGGATTTCAAGATTCTTGTATAAAAAAAAAGAAGAAAGAGGAACAAAGAAAGAAGAAAGAAAGAAGAAGAAGAAAAAAAGGAAGAAGAAAGAAGGAAAAGAAAGGAAGAAGAAGGAAGAAGAAAGAAAAAGAAGAACAAGAACAGTAAAAAGAAGAAGAAGACAAAGAACAAGAAGAATAACCCAAAAAAAAAGACAAGAAACAACAACAACAAAAGGAGAAGAAGAAGAAAACAGTGAGAGGAAAAATACTCACACGTTAACTACCCTCACCACCTATCCCCTTTGTGTCTGACTTTCTGAAAACGCGTCTCAGCATCAGGTCAATGGTCAGGGAAATTGCAGACAGACCCATCAATACTTAGATGTCTGTGTGCGACAGAAATAATTTGTCCGCTAACGGCTGCAACTCGGTACAGTCATTACTTTCTTTCTTTTTTTCTTCAACAACAACAACAACAACAACAACAACAAAAAATGTTATTAGGTTGTTTTT
>CM060310.1:30247394-30249894 GCA_030674185.1 Monoplex corrugatus
CCTGGCCAGCTCGTGGGTCTATGCGCAGGCTTAAGGCTTGTGCCATGATCATTCTGGATCTTCTCCATCACACGGCACCTGTGACGTTCGTGCATATGGAATTCATTTCGAGCGCGGAGATGTCATCTTGAAAAACTTAAACTGAAACTTACTGCTGTCCTTAGAGTAATCATGTGTGTAGTAGCACCAGACAGGCAACATTTACAGGCCATTTTATGAGGAAAGGGGAATTGGAGCACCTGGTCACAACGGGAAAGCTGGAGGGAAAGAGAGCACCGGTAGACGCAGGGAGAAGATACTAGACGGACTTGCAGAGTGGCTGGGGACAAGGAGGGTTGAATAGATGCTTGAGGCAACAAGTGATAGAGACAGATGGATGTCCATAATCGCCAACGCCATGCGGCAGGGCACCTGATGATAATGATGAGTAGCACCAAGTGTGCAAAAACCATCAAGCAGCACGCTGGACCGTATAAGAACCTGGTGACATCGGTCGGGTGAGCAAAAATCTACGTTGGTATGGCCATGCAACAGGATCCTATGCCCTTACTGGATCAGTCATTCAGAGAACTGTTAAGGAGGAAGGAAGGAAGACAGAGGGTAAGACGAAGGACTGACAACGTTTCTGAGTGGCAGAAAACCTATTCGCAGAGACCCAGGCTTTAGTCCACAACCGACACAGCTGGAGAAATTTGGTTTCAATTTTCCAGTTTCAGTTTCATTTTCAGTTTCGGTTTCTCAAGATGATGTTTCTGCTCTTGGAACAAATTCCATATGCATTTACGTCAGAAATGCCATGTGTATGGTGATCATGCCACAAACTTTTAGCCTGTACGTAAACCCATGAGCTGGCCAGTCCTGAGGGCCTACCTAGACTATGTTTTACCCAGTCTATATTTTATACTGGTATTTTATCAGCCTACCACTGGAATAATCTTGATTACATGTAAATGACATGTGTATCTGTGTATCTTATCTTCAAAAAAGAAACATATATATATTGAGTAAATAAATGAATAATTAAAGGTCTGAATGTTCAGCTGTCTATCAACTAGGTGAAGACAATATTTTCTTAATCATAGATAGGTATATAAGTAAGTGAGTAAGTAAGTACGCAAGTAATTAAGTAAGTAAGTAAGTAAGTAAAGAAGTAAGAAAGTAGGTGAATAAATAAATACAAACTAAAGGAGTACGTAGATAAAGAAACAGGAAAGGGATGAAGATAGAGAAATTTGCTGAACAGTTCTTTAATGTGGAGCTCCAATAACTCTTCAAGGAGTTAAAGAGAAGAAGAAACTCAGGGGAAAGCTGGACAGCGGAAGGTCTCCGGAGGAATTCGGCCCTAAACTCATTACACTCTAAGGAGGCTGGGCCGTATATAGGTCATGACTCCTAGATACCACCCGACTGCTGTTGCCATTATTTTTCACTTGGTTTTATTCTTGCACCTGCAGGGTGGTCAGACGATTCTGCTGTCGCCCCTTCTCCCCTTTTTCACCTAGTTTCGAACCCACGCCTGTGGCATCTCTAAGCCAAGTCGCACCTGTGACAGATAGCTGTCTTAACCACTTAGCTATTGGACGCCCCGCAGCATACAGGGAAATGTTGACCCTTTCGAAGATCCCGTTTTGTTCCTCTTCGACTAGTTTTTAGTTGTTTTTATTTATTTATTCATTTATTTATTTTTAGTTTTCATTTCTCAAGATGACGTCTCCGCGCTCGGAATGAATTCCATATGCACTAACATCACTGGTGCCATGTGATGGGAAGATCCAGAATGATCACAGCACAAGCATTAATTAAGCCTGCACGTAAACCCATGAGCTGCTCAGGTCCTGAGGTCCTACCTACATAGTTCCATAACCTTGGGGTCTTAGGGGAGAGAGGTGGCAGAGACCTCAACTTTTCCCGGGGCCAGCACCACAAGGGCGGCGCCCATCCCCTCTCCCTAGCTTCAAATTCATATTCATATTCATATCTTTTAATTAACCAATATTTCAGAAAGGCAAGAAGGTTAATTGGTTTTCAAGGGATGGGACCTGGGAAATCAACCTATCTCTGCGATGATTTTTAACAAGGCAGCCCTGCTCTTCACCATTTTCAACTGCCGTGGGATCTTTAGCGTGCGCAGCCAGAAGGCACGCGGGTCCCACTCGTTTTTCGTCCCCTTCCGAAGGACTAGACGTTCAGTTCGATTTTCCGGTCAAAATGAAGAGAAAAGTCGAAGCATCTAAGGCTGGAACCTCGAGCTTAGTTATTGGCAGGCGAACGTCAGAACCATTCTGCCACTCGACTAAATCCTACTGGAACTCTTCAGCTGCTTCTGTCATTGCCGTTAGGGATCTGGTCCTCTCCTCCACAGAAATCGAGAGCTGTTTTATGAGCTCATGGTTAGATGCACCTGCCAACACCCTTTCTCTAACCTGTATGGCTTGAAAACTGGGTTTCCTCGGGCCTTTATCTAGACAGGCATATCTTTCAGACATGCAAATATAGGCTT
>CM060310.1:30252394-30257394 GCA_030674185.1 Monoplex corrugatus
TTTGGCTTGGCCGATTCTGCTGGCTATTTCTGGTGTGCATCTGCCGTCTGGTGAGATGACTGTTCCCAGATATTCCAACTTATCAACCTGTGTGAAAACTGTATCCATACCGATAGAGCTGAGTATATCAATATGGCGTTAACAAACGGTAATAGTAGTTGGCTGGTTGACTGGGTCAGGCTGTTTGGTTGGCTGGAAAGTTGATTGGTTGGTTGTTTGGTTGGTCGGCTGGTCCGTTGGCTGTTTAAGGAGTTGGCAGGGTGGGTACTTTGGGTGCTTGATTGCTTGTTTGCTTGCTTTCAGACGATGTTCAGATTTATTTTCAGTGGCTACAATAACATGCTTTCTGTTTACTATTTACGTCAAATGTTGCTGCTAGTTATGTCAAATCAATAGTTGAATTAATAATCGAAACCAATATATTTGTGTGTACCCTTCAGTTCCTTCTCAATATTTCAGTTTGTTTTTATTAATCTTATGACCATTTTTATTAATCACAGTATTAATAATTCATGTTAGATTAGTTTCATTTTTTTAACGTAAACCACATCTGTTGTATGCGTATTACGATCGATTTATTGATGAATCAATTGCAATGAACGAGAGTCAGCCAATACTCTGAGATAATCAACAAACCAGCCAATCATTTAATATTTGCACCGAAAAAAAAATTAATTAATCGCCTAAACAATAGACAAACAGCAGGCAAAGAGGAAGAAGAAACAATCATTTTACTGAAATACAGCCATACAGGGATGAACGATCGCCTGTTACCTTATGATTTATTCTTTCGGCTGGGCTTCAAATGTTTTATCACAAGTACACATAATGCGAAGCTATAAACGATCTTCACTAAAAAAAGGCGTAGAAATCCTCTCAGCATTATTGAAAAAAGCATTTTTCTTCCGCCAAAAATCAAAGCAGCGGTGATGCCAAATAACTTCCATTATCAAAGTATTCATTCTAATATGAATGCCATTCGTGGGTTTTCAAGACAGCCACTTATCTCAATAAAAGGATAACTTTTAGGAGGCAGAATACTTTACTCAGAATCGAAGTGACTAATGGAGAGAAATGGATGAGGGACAGGTTCTTTGTCTGATTCCGAGGCAACATCCTCCAGCTTTGAGTGGTGTTAAAAGTGGTAATAGTCAGTCGCTATGCTACACAAATCCCCTGGGTGATAAACGTGTCTTAAGTTTTGACTGATGTCCTCAGAATTTTGTTGGACGCTGTTGTTCTTATCTTTCGTTTATTACGATTCTTATGGTCTAGCTAAAAAGTAAAGTGTGTGGGGATGTGTGGTTAAAGCACATACTTAAGACACAAGATAACCGGGTTCGACTAGTCACCGTGGTGTAGTGGTAAGCGCTATGGATTACCGACTGAAATGTTGTGGTTCGAATCCCCGTCAGCCCCTTTAAAATTCAATCTTAATAGAAAGTTGAAAGCAAAACGCAATAAAGAGTAAAAATAAAGTAAGATTTAAAACTGCGAACCGTACAAAAGGCCCACGAACGGATAATGATGGGAATCACCCTGGAAGGAACGGAAAACAGGCGGCATGGGTAAGAGGAAAAAAACGAAGGTCCAAGACATAATAGACACAGTTTGTGAACTGGGCTGGCCATGTCATGAGGAGATCTGACAACAGATGGACCACCAAACTAACGCACTGGATCCCTCGAAGCCAAAATAGGAACAGAGATCGCCAGAGAACCAGATGGCGAGACGATCTAGAAAAGTTCGACAAACAATGGACAAGAACAGCAGTTAACCGGCAACAGTGGCGTGCGATGAGAAAGGCTTATGTCCAACAACGGACCCAAACGAGCTAAAGTGAAGTGATGATTTTAAAAAAATATGGTAGAATAGAGAGGGGTGGGGTGAATTCATCCATACAGATCATTTGTGATAGTGCTGGTGCTGGTGCTGGTACTAGTGCTGCTGCCGATGGTGATGATGGTAATGAATGCTGCTTCTTATTAACCACGAGGTCAAGGAGAGTAAGGTGGTAGAGACCTCACCTTTGGAGGGGGAGAAAGGGAGATGGGCAAAATGACTGTGGTACCCTTCTCCTCTACTTTACCTCCACCAGAGTTAGGTGTGTATTCCCCCATTGAACGGACCTGAGACCATATACATACACTGAGTTGGGTTTTGTTGTTGTTGTTGTTGTTGTGTTGTTGTTGTTGTTGTTGTTTGGTTTGGCTTGGTTTGGTTTGGTTCGGTTCGGTTAGGTTTGGTTTGTTTGGTTTGCTTTGGTTGGTTTGGTTTGCTTTACCAAAGAAATAAGAGGGAAGCAGGGAGAATTTTCATGATATTAATTAAAGAATATAACGCTTGAGAGTCACGCAGGAATTATCTCCCATATTGCAGAACTTCTCAAATCCAACACAGTTTGCGCTACCCATTCAGCTAGCATAGAAGCAGATAAAAAGCACAAAAACCGTAACTCAGAACACTCCTTTGCTTTGCTTTGCTTTGCTTTGCTTTGCTTGCTTTGCTTGCTTTGCTTTGCTTTGCATAACAAGTGTGAATGCCTGCGTTCAAAGAAACACCAACCAGAAAAAAAAACAGGAAAAACATAAGAACACGTATTTAATACAACCAGACAAGACAGGCGCAAATTTTCGGCCAATTAGCCTTTGTCAAGTGTATGATCACAAACGAACAAACACCAAATACCAACATTAGGAGAAAATGACTGAAACTTCCCTGCTGCTTCGTCAGTCTTTTTCTCCTAATTTTTCTATTTGTGTGTTTGTTTTTTTTTGTTTTTTTTTTTTTTGGTTTGTGATCTTCCGCTTGACAAAGACCAGTTGACCGAAAATTTTGCGCCTGTCTTGTCTGGATGTATTTTAGATACGCGTTCTTTTCTTTTTTTCGTGTTTTGGTGTTTTTTGTTTTGTTTTTGTTTTGTTTTTTTGGTTCTTTTTTTTTTGGTTTGGTTTTCTTTGTTTTTTTTCTTTTGGTTTGTTTTCTCCCTTGATCTAGATACGAGCTCTGAAAGTCAGAATGAAAAGCAGGAATCTCACTTCTACGCCAAGCAGACCTCTAAAAGAACGGTAAGTGTTTACTTACCACCCATAACGCCATAGGCATATTCACTCTGGTTTTTTGTGTTGTTGTTTTTTGTTGTTGTTGTTGTTGTTGTTTTTAACCAAGACTTCAGATAGGCAAGAAGGCTAATTGGTCTTCAAGGGGATGGACCTGGGAAATCAACCTATCTCTCCAATGCTTTACATCAAGGCAGCCGGGCAATGCCCAGCTCTTCACGATTTTCAACTGCCGGTGGGATCTTTAGCGTGCGCAGCCAGAAGGCATACGAGTCCCACTCGTTTTTCGTCCCCTTCCGAAGGACTAGACGTTCAGTTCGATTTTCTGGTCAAACTGAGGAGAAAAGTCATAGCTTCTGCGGGGAGCGAACCCTGGAACCTTAAGTTTAGTTATTGGCAGGCGAACGTCTCAACCATTCTGCCACACTTCTCCCTTCATGTATGGCATAGAGGGCAGCAACAAGGATTCTTTACTCTTGTCTGTTCTGGAACAGCCCCTGTATCTCTGCGTGGAATACCATGTGTGAGTCTGTACATGTACATGCACGCGTATGTGTTTGTGTGCGTATATATGTGCATCTGTACGTGTGTGTGTGTGTATGTTTATTTGTGTGTGTGTGTGTGTGTGTGTGTGTGTGTGTGTGTGTGTGTGTGTGTGTGTGTGTGTGTCTGTACCTATGTTTGTGTCTGTTTGTGTGAGTGTCTGTGTTTACGTGTGTGTGTGGCGTGTTTACGTGTGTGTGTGAGGTGTTGTGGGGGGGGGAGGGGTGTCTGTGTGTGTGTGTGTGTGTTTACGTGTGTGCGGAGGGGTGTGTGTGTGTGTGTGTGTGTGTGTGTGTGTGTGTGTGTGTGTGTGTGTGTGTGTTGTGTGTGCGTGTGTGTGTGTGTGTGTCTGTCTGTCTATATCTGTACCTATGTTTGTGTCTGTCTGTGTGAGTGTCTGTGTCTACGTGGTGTGGTGTGTTGTGTGTTGTGTGTGTGTGTGTGTGTGTGTGTGTGTGTGTGTGTGGTGTGTGGGGGGTGTGGTTGTGTGTGTGTGCATATGTGTGTGAGGGTGTGTGTGTGTGTGTGTGTGAGTGTGTGTATGTATGTATGTGTGTGTGCGTGGGTGTGTGTGTGTCTGTATCTGTATATATGTGTGTGAGCATATGTGTGTGTATTTTTATGTGTGTATGCACGCGCAAACGTGTGTGTGTGTGTGTGTGTGTGTGTGTGTGTGTGTTGTGTGTGTGTGTGGGGTGCGTGCGCTTGTATGTGTATATCTGTATGTATATGTGCATGCATTTTGTGTGTGTGTGGTGTGGGGTGTGTGTGTGTGTGTGTGTGTGTTGTAGTTGTGGGGTGTGTGCGTGAGTGTGTGTATGCGTGTATGATTCTGCCCTTCCTTCCTTTCCTGTAGTTATTCTGAAAGCACTACATGACTTATTGAGTGCTTGTCCTCACATTTGCTAAACAGAGAGAAAGCTAACAAGCATGCGATTCTTCGTGAACCGTTTCCGTTTGGGAATAATGTGTGATGGGTTGGGAAGAGGCTCTACCAGCTGGTGCGATGTTTGATGGAGCGAACGTGTGTGTGTGTGTGTGTGTGTGTGTGTTGTGTGTGTGTGTGTGTGTGTGTGTGTGTGTGTGTGTGTGTGTGTGTGTGGTGTGTGTGTTGTGTGTGTGTGTGTGTGTGTGTGTGTGTTTTGTATGGTGGAGGATTGGAAGCTCTCTCTCTCTCTCTCTCTCTCTCTCTCTCTCTCTCTCTCTCCTCTCTCTCATTACATATATATATATATATATATCCCTCCCTTCCCTCCCTGTATGTCCTCTCCTCTCTCTCTCTCTCTCTCTCAACTCCCCTCTCTCTGTCCTTCCCCCTCTCCTCTCTCTCTCTCTGTCTGTCTGTCTGTCTCTCTCTCTCTCTCTCCTCTCTCCCTCCACTCCCCCTCTCTCTCTCTC
>CM060310.1:30259894-30262394 GCA_030674185.1 Monoplex corrugatus
AGGCAATGATAAAATAGATTCACTATAAAGTCAACTAAGGCAATAATGAAAATAGATTCACTATAAGTCAACTAAGGCAATGATAAAAATAGATTCACTATAAAGTCAACTAAGGCAATAATGAAAATAGATTCACTATAAAGTCAACTAAGGCAATGATGAAAATACATTAACTATAAAGTCAACTAAGGCAATGATGAAAATACATTAACTATAAAGTCAACTAAGGCAATGATGAAAATACATTAACTATAAAGTCACTAAGGCAATGATGAAAATACATTAACTATAAAGTCAACTAAGGCAATGATGAAAATACATTAACTATAAAGTCAACTAAGGCAATGAGAAAATAGATTTAATATTAAGTCAACTAAGGCATGATGAAAATAGATTAATTATTAAGTCAACTAAGGCAATGATGAAAATAATTAACTATAAAGTTAACTAAGGTAATAATGAAAATAGATTAACAATAAAGTCAGCAAAGGCAATACTGAAATAGAATTAAATATGAAGTCAACTCAGGCAATAATGAAAATAGATTAATATATGAAGTCAGCTAAGGCAATAATGAAAATAGATAACTATAAAGTCAGCTAAGGCAATGAGAAATAGATATATAAGTCAACTGAGGCAATAATGAAAATAGATTGACTATAAAGTCAACTAAGGCAACAATGAAAATAGATTATGATAAAGTCGATCACGTTCGTTACAAAAGCATGAGTTTAAGGCAAATACACATGAAGATGACAAGCATTCTTTCCAACAAATGCCTATCAATTAATATCAGGAAGAGAGCTCTTGAATATTATATAGAACCATACTGTTGTACGGATTGAGGCGTGGACAGTCAACAAGCAAAGCCAGAACAAGATTGAGGCAGCCGAGATGTGGTTTCTAAGAAGAATGTTGAGAGTTCCATGGACAGCAAAGAAACAAACGAGACAGTCTTGATGGAGCAGACACAAGTAGATCACTCATAGGAGATTAGGAAAAGACAGGCAACATTTATAGGCCATTTTATGAGGAAGGGATTTGGAGCACCTGGTCACAACGGAAAGCTGGAGGAAAGAGAGCACCAGTAGACCCAGGCAGAAAATGCTGGACGGACTTGCAGAGTGGCTGGGGACGAGGAGGTGGGAGATGCTAGGGCAACGGAGATAGAGACAGATGGAAGTCCATGATCGCCAACGCCATGTGGCAGGGCAACTGATGATGATGATGACACATGAAGCAAGTAGATGTTAATTCCTAACAACAGCACTGTATATTATGAATTCCTAACACAAAGCATACGAGAAGAAAAATAAACAACTACAGAAAGAACAAACAAGGTGGGGGGGGGGGGAGGCAGGGATGTGGGGGTGGAGTCGAGCTGACATGTCAACATCAATGCTTTGATGAAAATAGATGAACGGTAATGCAATATTTTACACAAAGAAATCAGACGCGAAAAATACTATCAAATTAAATCTTAAGGAAATACAGAGAGG
Organism: Monoplex corrugatus; assembly: GCA_030674185.1. Classification (NCBI taxonomy): domain Eukaryota; kingdom Metazoa; phylum Mollusca; class Gastropoda; order Littorinimorpha; family Ranellidae; genus Monoplex; species Monoplex corrugatus. The sequence goes on from CM060310.1 coordinate 30,261,394, forward strand.
AAAATGAGCGAGTGAGCTACAGAGAGAGAAAAGAGAGAGAGGGAGAGACAGACAGACAGATATTCAGACAGACAGACAGTCAGACAGACAGACAGAGACAGAGACAGAAAGAGAAAGAGGGGGCAGAGACAGTGGGAGGGAGAGGGGGAGGGGAAGGGAGAGGGAGACAGAGAGAGAAGAGGAACAGGAAGAGAAGGAGTAAAAGAACAAACTGAGAGACAGAGAATTAGACAGAATAGAAAAGACAGACAAAGAGACAGAGAGCGAGACAGAGAGAGGTCTGACCTAAGACCTTAGATGATTTATTCATAAAGGCCACAGCCCCTCTCAAATGGTACATGAAAAATCCCAAAATCGCGCATTCGTACAGTTACTGTGTTGTATTGCAACAGACACACCAGACACACACACAGACACACACAGACACAACACACAACACACACACACACACACACACACACACACACACAGCAAACCACACACACACACACACACACACAATCAATCAATCAATCAATCAATAACATAACGTTACATAAATGCAGACAGGGAGACAGAGAGGGGAGCGGGTAGAGACAGACAAGAGAGACAGACAGACAGACAGAGAGCGAGAGACAGACTGAAAGAGAGACAGAGAGAGATCAAAAAGAGAGGGAAAGGGAGAGGGAGAGAAAAAAGAGAGCAGAAGGAGGACGACAGACAGACAGACAACAGACAAACACCACACACACACGAGGCACACACAACACCCACACACACTACCACAACCGCACCACCGCGCACGCCCACGCAACCAACACACACACATATATACACACGCACCACACACCACCACACACGCACGCACGCACGCACGCACACACACACACACACACTCACACAAACAAACACACACACACTCACACACACCACACACTCACACACTCACACACACACACACACACCCACTCCACACACACACACGACACAACACACACACACACACACACACACACACACAC
>CM060310.1:30277394-30289894 GCA_030674185.1 Monoplex corrugatus
AGGACAACTTTGCTGTCATCACCATAACAGCTGCTGTAGACACTGTTCGTTCATTCACCCGACTTCAGGAAATTCCACCCAGTCTGACGAGGAGCTAAAGAACATATCTTCTGGTGTACACATCCCTTCGACTTGCCTTCCACAAAAGACCAAGTCAAACTGGTGCTTGGAGAAGGCAACTCAATCACCCAGAACCTGTTCCCATGAAGTCGTTTAAACCTCTCTCTCTCTCTCTCTCTCTCTCTCTCTCTCTCTCTCTCTCTCTCTCTCTCTCTCTCTCTCTCTCCTTCGCTTAAATACCAGAAAATGACAGTGTCCCTAGAGAACTATGAAACGAGTGTGTGAAATAGGAAGGAAAAGCCAAAATAAAATGTATTTCAGTTTTTGGTGTCAGTGAAAGCTTCTGGGGACTTTTGCAGTTTGTGTGAGGCTTTATGTAATTTGACAAATGTATTTATTATTTCACAAATCTTTTCCATGTGATACAAATGACTTTATGATTTGACATATCTTTTCCGCATGACATTTTGTGTTATTCTGCTACCTGTTGAAAGATTCTGAGGTATTTTTGTTTTGTTTGTTTGTTTATTTGTTTGTTTGTTTGTTTGTTTGTTTGTTTTTGTTTTGTTTTGTTTTCGTTTTTCTGTTTGGGTTTTTTGTTTTGCTTCTGTGATTCTGGGTATTTTTTGCGCTTTTGTGTGAGCTTTGTAATTCGACAAATGACTTCAAAAATGTCGCAAATCTTTTCCATGTGATATAAATGACTTTATGATTTGACAAAACTTTGGCATGTGATATTCTTTGTCACTCTACAACCTTTACTAAAATTTGATCAAAATTATAAGGGTTTACTTATTTATATGAAGAACAATATGGAAAGAAAACAAGCACACACATGCACGTGTGTACAAGCGCATATGTGTCTGTGCATACTCGCGGACACATGATGAATAACAGCACTGTGCGCAAACATTCACAGATCTAACCTAGTCGTTCATTGTTTTAGAAACCCCCATAAAGCACAACTTGCCTATCATCACCGTAACAGCTGCTGTAGACACTGTTCATTCATTCACCCGACTTCAGGAAATTCCACCCAGTCTGACGAGGAGCTAAAGAACATATCTTCTGGCGTACACATCCCCTCGACTTGCCTTCCACAAAAGACCAAGTCAAACTGGTGCTTGGAGAAGGCAACTCAATCACCCAGAACCTGTTCCCATGAGATCGCTTACAACTTCTCTCTCTCTCTCTCTCTCTCTCTCTCTCTCTCTCTCTCTCTCTCTCTCTCTCTCTCTCTCTCTCTCTCTCTCTCTCTCTCTCTCTCCCTTCGCTTAAATACCAGAAAATGACTGTGTCCCTAGAGAACCGTGGAATGTGAGTGAAATTGGATGGAAATTCCGTAGTAAAATGTGTTTCGGGTTTTTGATGTCATCGAAAGATTCTGGGGATTTTTGCGTTTTTCTTCTTTTTTTTTTTTTTGTGGGACTTTACAATTTGACAAATGAGTTTATAATTTCACAGATCTTTTCCATGTGATATAAATGTCTTTATAATTTTAACAAATCTTTTCCATATGACTTCCCTTGTTACTAAAGAACCTGTTGAAAGATTCTGTTGATGTTTATTTGCGTTTTAAGTGATTCTGGGGATTTTTGCGTTTTTGTGTGAGACGTTTTATAATTTTGACAAACCTCTTCCATGTGATATTCTTTGTTAATCTACAATCTTTACTGAAATTTAATTAAAATTGTAAGGATTTACTTATTTATATGAAAATAATATGGAAAAAACAACAACTGGCACATGTGATTTCTAGAAGGCCGATACTTAATAGACATCTACGTAAATGTGCATTGTGCGTACGTATGTGTGGGAAGTATATGGGAAATAGATGGATTTCGTAAATCTACATAACGTAAATGTTGTTTATGTATGCAATGTGACTGTTGTATATGATATTAGCGTAAAGGATTTTTGTTTTTAATTTTTTAAAAGGAAGGATAAATTTCATCTGAAACCAGTGGAATTTGATTGATTGATTTGGTTCAGTTTTTACGTCAGCACCCACCTCTGGTGATATGGCCAACAAGGATAACCATCCCAGGGAAGTAGGGGAAAGATGGACTTATCTAATCCTATACTGACACCACCAGAACAATAATGATGTTAAATTGGGACACTGAGAAGGCCAGTTTTAAAGTAGCGCACCCCGGGATTCGAACCCACAATCATCACCATGTGACTAAACCGTGGAAATGTGTTTGGATATGCTTGACGTATCCAGATACACTACACCTGCCCAGTTCCATTTTATGAATTTTGAATGTTAAAAGTTCTGACTTCGGGTCGAGGTTAGTGAAGACATATCCGTAAAAACAAGAATCAAATCTCTTTTTTTTTCCCGAGACCTCTCTGTCTACATATACTTACACTTATGTACAGATAAGTGAGTAGAGTAGAATCCCTTGTTCCCATCCCTCTCCTCCGCACTCTCTCATTCTCTCTCTCTCTCTCTCTCTCTCTCTCTTTCTCTCTCTCTCTCTCTCTCTCTCTCTCTCTCTCAGTGAATTAATAGAATTGTTCAAATGTTAATTTCTGTTTTAGTCTAAGTGCAATGTAACATTAATGTGATTGTCATAATGCCAAATGATAGTTTTGCTTATGCATTTGTACCATTCATGAGGGGCAATGGCCTGTTACATGAATAAACCAGCTGAATCTGAATCTGAATCTTCTCTCTCTCTCGCTCCCTCTCAATCTCTCTCTCTCTCTCTCTCTCTCTCTCTCTCTCTCTCTTAATCTCTCTCTCTCTCTATCTCTCTCTTTAATCTCTCTCTCTCTTAATCTCTCTCTCTCAACTCTCTTTCTCCTCTCTCTCTTATCTCTCTCTCTCTCTTAATCTTCTCTCTCTTCTCTCTTATCTCTCTCTCTTTAATCTCTCTCTCTCTCTTAATCTCTCTCTCTCTCTCTCTTATCTCTCTCTCTCTCTCTTAATCTCTCTCTCTCTCTCTCTAATCTCTCTCCTCATTCCTTCTTTCTTTCTCTAACAACACCCACACACGCTCACTCACATACAACACACACACACACACACTACACACACCACACACAACACACACACACACACACAACACACACACACACAACACACACACACACACACACAACATGAGTGATACTTAGATAGCTATACTGAAACATGGAGGGGGGAGGGGGAGGGAGGCAGAAAGCGAGAGGGAACGATGATGACAATAAGAATGGTCATGGTAATAATACCTTATTTCCCAAAGGCAGAAGCTATTAGCCAGAAGCTAATTTCTAGACTTGCATTGCTAATTCAACACATCTGCATAGAAGTTAAAAAAAAAACACACACTGGAAAAAATACATCAGTGAATTAATAGTATAAGACAATGAGATCAAAGAGTAACAGCAGTTGCTTTCGTTTGAAAGAGAAGGGCGGGGGAGAGAGGGAAAGAGAGGGAGAAAGAGGGAGAGAGATAGAGGGAGAGAGAGAGAGAAAGAGAGAGACAGAGAGAGCGAGAGAGAGAGAAAGAAAGAGACATAAGAGACAGAGACAGAGAAAGAGAGAGAAAGAAAGAGACATAGAGACAGAGACAGAGACAGAGAGAGAGAGAGACAGAGAGAGAGAGAGAGAGGAGACGAGATAAGAATAGGATGTAAAACGACAACAGAGTACAAACGGCAAATACTATCGAAGCAAGTCAATAGGAAGTTGTGTAGAAGTGGGGAGAGAGAGATAGAGACAGACAGACAGAAGACAGACAGGCGCTAGGCAGGCAGGCAGACAGACAACAGACAGGCAGCCGACAGACAAGCAGACAGGCAGGCAGATAAGCAGACAGCAGGCTGATAGGCAGACAGGCAGACAGGCAGGCAGACAAACAGACAGAAAGAGAGAAAATGCGAACAGAGTTAGACGTCGAAAGACACACAGTCAAAAAGAAAGGGTCTTTTCTACCGATCTAATTTCTCTCTCTCTCTCTCTCTCTCTCTCTCTCTCTCTCTCTCTCTCTCTCTCTCTCTCTCTCTCTCTCTCTCTCTCTCTCTCCTCTCTCTCTCTCTCTCTTCTCCTTCTTCTCTTCCTCTCCTCTCTGCCCTCTCTCTCTCTCTCTCTCTCTCTTTTATCTCTCTCCTCCTCTCTTCTCTCTCTCTCTCTCCTCTCTCTCTCTCTCTCTCTCTCTTCTCTCTCTCTCTCTCTCTCCTTCTCCTCTCTCTCTCTCTCTCTCTCTCTCTTCTCTCTCTCTCTCTCTCTCTCTCTCTCTCTCTCCTCTCTCTCCTCTCTCTCCTCCTTGTCTTTTTTCATTTACGAAAGAGAAAAAAAAGATGAAAACAAAAACCAAAAGAATGCTGAAAAGGAAACGAACTATGAGACTTCTCAAGTTGGTTTATAGCTGCATTATATTCCCTTTACCAGAAGAAAATACAAGCTGTTGAAGGACGTGATGCTACCTGACTTCATGGCCATAAAGAGTTGCTTCCCTTTGAACCTCAATGCTGGTCGCCCTTGAGACGCCAAATTGGGATGGCAACAATGTCTTTTTTTTGTTCCCTGAGCGATCCTTTTATTATTGAGAAAAGCAAAACATATTTGTTTTGATGTTAACCGGTTTCATCTACATTGAAATATTGATTTCATATAATATTTGAGAAAGAAAAAATCTCTAAATGTTTAATTATAATATGAAATTGGCGTCTGCATCCCCAGAAAAAAACAAATCTTATTACATGCAGAAATGAATTTTTTCGATTAATTTTAAAAGATCGCTTTTTAATCCAAAATTCTACACTCTCTAATGCAGTGAAAGCCCCGGGTTCAGTTTCAGAGCTGCGTTATTGTTTCGTTCTTGTTTATGCTGCTGCCTATGTTGTTGTTGTTTTTGTTAAGCAGTTACAGTTAAAAATCAGTCATCGTTAAAAGATTTTCTGTCCAAAAAAAAAGTGCTCACAACACCGCTTTCTACGCCCCATAATGCCGTGAGTAATCGATACGGAAATATCTTCAGGTCACTGCACAAGATGAAAGGTACAGCGTCGACAAGGAATAAGTAATTACAAAAAAATCGCTACATCCTTGTCTGAGATTTAGGACGGGCGGGCGGGCGGGGTGGGGGGGGGGGAAGCATTATTGGTTGTTTTTCTCTGTTTGTTGTTGTTGTTGTTGTTGTTGGTGGGGGGGGGTGTTTTTGGGGGGGGGGTCGTTTTCAACATCTTAGTCGTAAATTTTCAGTTTTGACCTCACGTTAATGCTTATGAAGATCAGGAGAACAGTTTTCTATTGAGGAAACCTGCAGACATGCTCCACCGTAATTAATTGCTACTGCTTTGTGTCCATGGTGTTGTAATAGTTGATATGTTTTTATCATATCCGTAAGGGTTGACATGTATAATAAATGCTTTATATGTGCCTCTCTGTGTCTCTCTTTGTCTCTGTCTCTCTGTCTCTGTCTCTGTCTCTCTCTCTGTCTCTCTATCTCTCTCTCTCATACTTTTTGAAAAGTTCGTATTTGAAATGAGGCGTTTTAAGATCTTTATTGTAATCATTGTTGTTATTGGTATATTATTACGATGATGATAATTATCATCATTATTGTTTCTGTTATTATTATTATTATTGTTGTTATTATTATTATTGATAATTATAATATTGTTAATTAAAATATTGTTATCATCATCATTATCATTTGTTGTTATTGCTATTATTCTCATCACTATTGTTATTTAGTGTCATTATCATTATCATTATTATCATATTCATATCATTATCATTTATAGATTTTTCGTCCTTTTCTCATACTGGTCGAAACAGCAGGGAAGTTTCAGTCTTTTTCCCCTAATTTTTGTATTTGGTGTTCGTTCATTTGTGATCTTACGCCTGCGTTTGGCCCAAAATTTTGCGCCTGTCTTGTATGGTTGTATTAAATACGCGTTCTGATTTTTTTTTCCGTGGTTTTTTTTTTTTTTTTAATTTTATTAGTTCCTGTTTGCTAGAACGCGAGCGTCACACTTTTGGATTTATCATTATTATTATTGTTGTTGTGTTGTTGTTGTGTTGGTGGTGGTGGTGGTGGTGGTGGTGGTGGTGGTGGTGGTGGTGGTGTTTAGTGTAACCAATGGATTAATTTTTTTTTTTAATATTCAAGAGGAACTAAAGTGTCCCATACAATGAAGACAAGTGATAAGAAAAAGGAAGAGAGAGAGAGAGGGGGGTGGGGATGAAAACAAGAATGAAATAACGAAACAATATAGATAAGATGATCAAAGAAACATAAAAAGATAAAGCAATATCTGGGAGTTTAATGTTTTCGGGGGGGGGGGGGGGGGGTTGAACGAACAACAGTTCTATTTTGTCTGGAGGAGAGCGTGCTGCTGTGAATATCAAGGGCCCTGACCAAAAAAGAAACACACAAGTGATTTAGATGTTCAGTGGGCGTACACTATAACGGACTTGTACTTTAACCCTTTGAATCCCGCAGCCTGTCCAACATCATCCTTCATTGCCAATCTAGCATGGTTGGCAATGAAGGATGATGATGAACAGCAAAAATAAACCCTTTGACTCCCTCACCCTACCCACCAGCTTCCTGCAGGAAAGCTGGTGGATAGGATGAGGGATTGAAAGGGTTAAGTATTTGTGGTTGGTGGATAGGGTACGGGAATCAAAGGGTAATACAACCCTTTGACTCCTACACCCTGTTCATCAGCAATCTACATGGCCAATCATGCTAGCAAAGAGTAAACTTAACCCTTTGATTCCCTCACCGAATCCATCAGCTTCCTACAGGAAGCTGATGGATAGGGTGAGGGAATCAAAGGATCAATTTTTTGTAGTTTGTGGATAGGGTGAGGGAGTCAAAAGGTTAAACTTCCCAGCTGTTGTTACTTGAAAATGATTATAAACCAAACAATTGATTCATGAATAAAAAATAAAACTCACCTGTCTCCTCTCCACTTCATCTTGACTGTTGGTTTTGTTTTAACTTAAACTTGGTTTGTCGTTTTTAACGTGGTGTTAGCCCTGATATGACTCTAATAGTTGGCTGGACTATAAGCAATATGAACCTGAACCTCCCATTTCTTTGGGGATTAGGGGAGAGGTAATGGATGAACTCATCGGTTTATGTATTTCTCTCTATCGGTCATACTCCACTATCAAACGTTGGCGTTGTAGAGGGCTTGGACAGCAAGAGGGATAAAAGGAATTACGGAGCAAATGCAAAGGAACCTATTTGGTTATGGCATCCAGTGCAGTGTCCACAAAACGGCGGCACACTGGGCTTGTTTTGCACGCTTTTCATGATTCACACGCACCAATGGCTTCCTCGTGATTTGCATGCACCGCACCCCTCACCCCTGTGCTAATAAGGCTCCATTCACGTGAGTCAGATGGTATGGTGAACAGACAGACTCAGAAGTAAACAGTTTCAGGCAATAAATGATACCGGTCTTCCTCGCCGACGGAGGATGGTCTTGTTTGTTTTGCAATTTTAGGGGTGAGAATAGGCGGAATGGGGATGGGCTTCCCAGAGATGGTATACATGTTATGCACTCTGCACGCACTTTTTCGGAGAACTTTTGGTTTTTTTCTCCCCAAAAGCAGTTTATGTGTGTATGTATGTGTGTGTGTGTTGTGTGTGTGTCTGTGTGTGTGTGTTACTGTGTGTGTGTGTGTTACTCTGTGTGTATGTGTAGGGGGTGTGTGTGTGTGTGTGTGTGTGTGTGTGTGTGTGTGTGTGTGTGTGTGTGTGTGTGTGTGTGTGTGTGCAAGTTTGTTCGCGTGAGTGCAATTGTGTGTATCCAAGCATGCACACGTTCTTGTGTGTACAAGCGCGTACTGCCCACGTGTTGTTGTTGTGTCTGTGGGTGTATGTGTGTGTGTGTGTGTGTGTGTGTGTGTGTGTGTGTGTGTGTTCCTACCCTAGCAGATGATCAACGGACCTAGTGACCTTCGTAATAACTGCTTGCAGAGTCTGTGGCAGTTATTTCCCTTTACCTTCTGCTTCCCCTGCTTCTTCTCTTCATCATCATTAAGTTGCTGTGTGACGTGGTTCAATCAGTTTGAAATCACACGTATTGGTGCTTTTTGAGGGGCATTCTTTTCAGCCAATATTGAAAGTCCGACGTTTACGCACTGGCTTACTGTAACTATGCATGCCCGTCAAGAAGAACAAGAAGAAGGGGGGGGGGGAGAGACAGACAGACAGACTGAGACAGAAACAGAGAGACAGAAACACAGAGAAAGGAAGAGAGAGAGGGAGAGAGAGAGAAAGAGACAGACAGACAGACAGACGGACAGATAAAGACGGAGACAGAGAGACAGAAACACAGATAGGGGGAGAGAGACAGACAGATAGAGAAAACAGAGAGACAGAGAGACAGAAACATAGACAGAGAGACAGGGAGAGACAGACAGACAGTGGCAGACAGACAGACAGACAGACAAACAGAGAGACACAGACACAGAGACAGAGAGACAGAAACACAGAGAGGGGGAGAGAAAAAGAGAGACAGACAAACAGATAGAGACAGACAGACAGACAGACAAACAGAGAGACAGAAAGAGATAAAGACAGAGAGACAGAAACACAGAGAGAGACAGATAGACAGACAGAGACAGGCAGACAGACAAACAGAGAGACAGAAACACATAGAGCAGGGTAGGGAGAGAGAGAGAGAGAGAGAGCAAGACAGACAGACAGACAGACAATAGAGACAGAGACGGAGAGACAGGAACACAGAGAGAAGGAGAGAGACAGACAGACAGGCAGAGAGAGACAGAGACGGAAGACAGAGTTCAGATGCTTTATTTATATAGGTCACAGCCCCTTATAACAGGGATGTACATAACTTAATGTATTTTCGAAAGCATATAAACATTAGGTAGGCCTCCCTCGGTCATGGCTGACCATGGACAAAGTACATCCGTTTTAATGTCAGCATGGCGTCACCTGTGACTGTAGAGACCAATGCGAGAGAGGCAGTCTCTGTCGCAGCGATCGCATGTGTATGCTGATGCTGGTCTGTTGGCTGTCATCCCTTTTCTGCGAACTCGCTTTTCTGCTGCAGCAGCTGACAGTTTGTCCTCACCAATCCGCAGCTGTTTCTTGAGAGTGGTTCTCCAGCTGTTGCGGTCGTCTGCGGGGTCCTCCCAGGACTCAGTGTTGATCACCAGCGCCTTCATGTCACGTTTGCAAACGTCTTGTATCTCAGCTGTGGGCTGCCAATGTTTCTCTGCCCTGTGGCAATATAAACAATAAATAGGCAGTAACAATATTTCTAATTTTAAATCTTTTGTACTAGTTCGTAACAAGTGACTGGGGAAAAAACACGAAATACGTTCTCTCCATATTCAAATCTTGAGTCCCTTGGGATGAATTATTTCTAAAAGAGAATTAAGAAAATGCTGTCACTTAAATATAAACGCTTTGTATAGAAAATACAGCCAAATTTCGAACAGCGTAAATGGCGGTGGATGACATCAATAAAGTGAATTTTAATTAGGATGGTTCTCCATAATATTTCAGCATATGCATTACTCACGAATAGAATGGAGTACTGGACAACATAATACAAAATAAACTTTATCTTGTTTTGACAGTTTGCGCATATCACTATCACTATGTGCTCTGTGTCTAAAATAATGAACTGCGACTTCTGGTATACCTAACCATAAACGTGTCATTGTATATTTTAGATATCTGTCCATATTTATCCTTAAATGTGGTTTCAAGTCATGCATATTATTAAAAAAAAAAAACTTCTGTATGTTATATCTCTAATTTGAATATGTTCGTTCCTTTCCTGCCACCTACAATCAATTAAACGTTGAAGAAAAACACGAATAAGAGAGAGAGAGAGAGAGAGACAGACAGACAGACAGAGGCAGAGAGAGAAGACAGACAGACATACAAACAGACAGACATACAAACAGACAGACAGAAAGAGACAAAGACGGAGAGAGACAGACGGAAAGAGAAAGAGAAGAGAGAGAGAAGAGAGAGAGAGAGAGAGAGAGAGAGAGAGGATTGTTCTGAAGTCGCAATTGTTACATGTAAAAGCGTACATCAAAATATTAAAGAAAGTATGTGCTGCTCAATGGCCAGGATTTCTTTTTCTGGCTTTCCTTGATCAACATTTTGGGGATTGAGCAGCCAAGTGATGAGAACGTGTGGGCCACTGATGGTAAGTAGAATAAATAATAACAATCCTATATTATTAATCAAAGGACATAACTCTTGAGAATTATCTCCCATGTTGTACTTCTCAAAAAATTTAACACAGTTTGCGCTACCCACTCAGCTAGCATAGAAGCAGATACAAAGTGCAAAAACAGTAAACTCAGAACACTCCTGTATAATAACAATCCTGTAAAATAACAGAAGTGTTCTCATTCATTGTCATTCGCGATATCAAAAGTTTATAACCCTAGCGTAGAAGTGTTGTCAAGTGTCAATTGTGTGCTTGTTTGTCTCTGTTTGCTTGTATTTTAGTTGATAAAAATAAAGATATTCCTTTTCGTCTCAGCTACCCCCTCCCCACATCATTTTTTTTTGTTTGTTTCTTGTTTTCTGTTTTTGTTTGTTTGCTTTCCTCTTCTCTTCTTCTTCCTCTGATATTTGGGCTCATCCAGTCATCACGAATAAGATTTTGACGTAACAAAAGAAGAAAACAAACGTCGAAACAACTGTGGACCTTTATAACAAATATTACATGCCTTTTGCTTGTAACATGAAAGTGGTAGTTTAAGTTTTCGGTATGTCTTTCTTTATTATCATTCATATATTCGTTTAATGTTTAATTATTCTTCTCTGTCTCTCTCTGTCTCTCTCTCTCTCTCTTTCTTTCTCTCTCCTCTGTCTCTCTGTCTCTGTCTCTCTCTGTCTCTCTCTCTGTCTCTCTCTCTGTCTCTCTCTCTCTCTCTCTCTCTCTCTCTCTCTCTGTCTCTCTCTCCTCATTCTCTTCACCTTTTATGGATAGAGAGAGAGACATAGAAATAGAGACAGAGATGGAGACAGAGAGTGAGCAAGAAAAAAATTAAATAACAAGGGTCTGACATACGCAAACAAATGCACTGGAAAAAAGAGAGAGACAGACAGACAGATAGGCAGACAGAGACAAGACAGACAAACAAACAGATAAAAACAGAAAAGAGAGGCATTACCGTTCGAAAATATATGTATAAAAGATAGAAAAGGCAAAGAAGAAAAAAAAACACAAAATCAGCGCAATGCCAATTAACGGTATCCTTAGCTGTTACGATATGAAGTATGCAGTAAAAGGGCATGCCAGGCGTATAATTGTGCGTATCAATCACACGAGCTCTCGCCTCTTATATCGATGTTGCGATGAGCTGTGTGCCGAAGCCGATGCTCTAATGTTGGTTTAAGGAAACAAGTAAAACGACCATTCAAACTTCAGAGTAGTTTTGAGGAGCCAAATAAATGTTATATGTACTTTTTCCCCCTTCAGAAATCTCTGTAATCATCAAGAGTGCGATTTACCCTCTTCTTCTTCTTCTTCTTTTTCTTCTCTAACATAGTCTTCTTCTTCTTCTTCTTCTTAATATTCTTCTTCACCCCCTCCTCTTCCCCCTCCTCCTCCACTTCATCCTCCTCATCCTCATCCTTCATCTCTTCGTTCTTCTCTCCTCCTTCTCATCATCCTTCTCCTTCTCATCATCATCCTCCTTCTCCTTCTTGTTCTTCTCCTCCTCCTCCTCCTCTTCCTTCTTCTTCTTCTTCTTTTTCTTCTTCTTCTTCTTCGTCTCCTTTGTCTTCTTTGTCTTTTTCTTTCTTTTTTTCCCTCTTCTACGTGTTCTTCTCTTTACTTTTCTACTTCTTCTACTTCGTGTCTTCTTCCTCTATATTAATCTTACTGTTAGTACCAGTGCTTCTTCTTCTTTACTAATCTTCCTACTATGTGCTTACCACCACTACTACTGCTGCTGCTGCTGCCGCTACTGCCGCTACTGCTGCTGCTGCTGCTGCTATTACTGCCACAACTACTTTTACTTCTTTTCTTGCCTCTTTCTTCTTCTACTACCACTTCGACTATTCTACTTCTTTCCTCTTTCTTCTTCTTCTTCTTCTTCTTCTTCTTCTTCTTCTTCTTCTTCCTCCTTTTCTTCTTCTTCTTTTCTCATTCTTCTTCTTCGCATTCTTCTTCTTCGCATTCTTCGCATTCTTCGCATTCTTCGCATTCTTCTTCTACTTCGAATACTCCTACATTTGTTACAACTTCTTTTATTTCTTCCTCTTTCTTCGTTTTCTTCTTTCTTTTTCTTCTTCTCGTTCCTTTACTGAATAACAATATCCGCAAAGCAGCTCAGCTCGTTATTATCTACACTCACTTCCAGTATCAGTTTAAAGATTTCACGCTAATCAATCGTCGATGCTTTGACCGGAAAGGCATTGCCTACGTAGGATGACGACGCCATTCTATTTCGAACATGCAGCTTCAATCTGTCTAACGGAGTA
>CM060310.1:30299894-30309894 GCA_030674185.1 Monoplex corrugatus
ATAGTCAAGGTGTCTTGATTAAAAGTGTCCTCGGGCATTTTGAAGATTAAAAGCTTGGGTCGTTTTTCTCTGCGTCAACACACAGTATTCATATATCATAGCCGTAGAGAAAGTATCGATTCCATACGTGACTTGTATTCTGAAATCGGTGGACAAACACAAACACTGTCATGGTACATATTCAACCTTAAAGCAAACCGTATCACACGACAAAGCAATAAAAAAAAATAGCGGTCAAAATGGGAACAAATACCGATCGTGAAACTCTTAAGAGAAACGTGACAACTGTAATGATCGAGACAAGTCAGCATTCAGGAATAATATATCAATTTCATCAAACAGCTGTAGGTTGTTGGTCACGATAAACCCCGAGAGAAAAACTCATTAGACAAACGTGAGGAGAAAAAAAGAGAAGAAACTAGTTCTTAAGAATGTAAGCCAGTTGGGTGTAGCCGCTGGTCATAATCCGTTTCATATCTAGGCGCTAGTGTTTAGACATACCATTTCGTGACTCTCAAGAATGTAAACCAGGTAGATGTAGCTACCGGTCACATTACGTTACATATCTAGGCACTATTCTTTAGTCCTCTCTTCCCACTGGACGAAGCAGCAGGGAAGTTTCAGTCTTTTTCTCCTAGTGTTTGCATTTGGTGTTTGTTTGTTTTTTGTGGTCTTACAGTCACGCTTGACAAAGGCCAGTTGGCCAAACATTTGCGCCTGTCTTGTCTGGTTGTATTAGATACGCGTTCTGATTCTATTTTCGTATTTTTTCTGTTTCCTACTAGTGTTTAGATATACCATTTCATAGCTCTCAAGAATGTAACCAGATGGGTATAGCTGCAAGTCATAATACGTTTGATATCTTTGCACTAGTGTTTAGACACACTATTTCGTAAACGGGAACCAACAAAAAAGACATGAAAAATGAATCAGAATGCGTATTTAATACAACCATACAAGACAGGCGAAAAATTTCGGCCAACTGGTCTTTGTCAAGCGTAAGATCACAAACAAACAAACACCAAATACAGAAATTAGAAGAAAAGGCTAAACTTTCCTGCTGCTTCGTCCAGTGGGAGAAAAGGACTAAACTGACTAAAATGACATCATAATGTCTTTGAGTAAATATGATGTCAGAGTGGACGTGAGATAATTTCTGTAATTTGAAAAGTGGTCATGCCACATTAGTATTGTTTTATCCTGAAGAGGGTCCAGGGCTAAAATTAAAACTATGATGCACTAGCTAAGAGTAGTTTTTGGAATGTAAAGTATCCTACTATTAAATAATGCATAAGAGGAAATATAATGAATGAATGAATGAAAATTTATATCGCGCAACAAAAATCTCCATGCTATAAAAGCATGCTCGCGGCGCACGGTGGGGGGGAGGGGGGGTGGGGCACAAAAACAATTCCACACAGCCTTTGCACCAACATTCATAAAGGCATTCAAGGTATTCACATTCAAATAAGCAATCCCATACAACATTAGAAAAAGTGTGTCTTGAGACTAGATTTAAAGGATGAATGAGTCTTTTTCTCCCTGATGCTCATGGGAAGCATGTTCCACTTGGTAGGGGCAAGGTATTTAAATTCTCGCTGACCATACCTTTTGGTTTTGACATCCCTTGTCCCAGGAACATGAAGAAGAGACTTGGAAGCAGATCTCAGACTGCGAACAGGTTTATATTCAGAAAGAAGATCTTTAAGATAAGAAGGACTACTAGAGTTGAGTACACGGTAGGCGATAGTTAGTAGTTTGTGATTGATGCGTTGTTGAACTGGGAGCCAGTGCAGATTCCGTAAGATGGGAGTTATGTGTTCAGTCTTCCTGCATCTAGAGATTACTCTGGCAGCTGCGTTTTGTAATAAGTATATGATCGACTGAATGGGAAATATATAATTAAGAGATATGGATGATGTAAATAGATCGTGCCTAGCGCAACGATTCTGGTCTGACCTTGGAATAGGAAGAAAAACATCCTAAACCAACAACCAAGGGACTGTAGAGAAAACCGGAGTCCCTGGAGAAAAAGAACCCTTAGTCAAACACGGCTGGGCCTCTCTTGTGAAACGAGAATTAAAACAGATTTTCTTTATAAAAATAAAAAGGCATAAGTGCAGCCGCAAAGCCAAGAACTCACCGAGATGGGAAAATGGTGATAATAATTATGGTCTATTTCAGCAAATCATCATTTGCTTGAACGCGGGCAGTCACACTTGTTCTGGATACCGTTTCGTAGCTCTCAAGAATGTAAACCAGTTGGATGTAGCTGCCGGTCACATTACGTTTCATATCTAGGAACTAAGTTGTGGACACACCATTTCGTAGCTCTCAAGAATGTAAACCAGTTGGGTATAGCTGCCGGTCACATTATGTTTCATATTTAGGCACTAATGTTTAGACATACCATTTCGTAGCTCTCAAGAATGTTACCAGTCGGGTATAGCTGCCGGTCTCATTACGTCTCATATCTAGGGACTAGTGCATAGACACACCATTTCCAGCTTTGTGTTGGGCTGTCTTACCTTCTGTACCATGCCTGAGTCACACCACTTCCATCCATTCAATTCCACTTTCCAGCATATCTAACCCACAAACTAAGATCACCACGAGAATAAGGCTGGACGAGCCATAAAATCTGGACTAGGACTTGCTTACAATGGTCTGATGATGAAAACACTAGATCATCATCATCATTATGTGCCCTGCCGCATGGCGTTGTTGATCATAACCTCCATATGAATCTATCTTTTTTCGCTGCAAGTACTTCTCCTACCCTCTCTGTCTTAAGGTTTGTGTCATGATCACCATACGCATGGCATCTGTAACGTTAGTGGTTATGGAATTCGTTCCGAGCGAGCGCGGGGACGTCGTCTTGAGAAACTGAAATTGGAACTGAAACTTCATCCACTGTTCATCTCCGTTCAATGTTTTCTCCCTGAGTGAGATGATAGCGATGGTTTTATGATGTTTCAGTTCAGACTGAGACTGTGCGATAGGGTGTACTTTAAGCTCATTTTCATGATATAGCAAACATTCAACCAGGCCTGGGAGATGCAGACACCTGCGATGTCAGTCAGAAAATTGAAGCATCACTGTCAGTGACACCGTCCGTAAGTGAATAAAACTCGACTGTGTGGTCCCAGTAAGCTCACCAAGGGTCCTGGCCGGTCGAGACCAAAAATATCCCACAATATTTATATTCTATGACAGGTGCTCAAACCCACGACCTACAAGGCCAGCAGTTCGTTCCACTAACCACTTCGCCACGATGATGGGTCCCACTATTGATCATAGTTAGCTCAAGAAAAAGAAAAAGAAAACGCTCCAGACAGTAGAGAGTAGGAAGAAAAGATCGCTTTCGAATGTTATCAGATCTTTTGCAGTTGAACGGTCGTCCATCAATTTATCCTCGAGAGAAATGACACAGATTATGACATAGGGGAAAGAAAAGACATTTCAGATGGGTCTCTCTGTACATCCCCCCCACGGTTTCTTACATCGCTGATCATGTTGACGTCCCAGGGACACTCTTCAGGTGAGGTGATTGGTGGGAGAATTAAGTTAGAAAAATTGAGAATGTAACACAAACGGC
Source organism: Monoplex corrugatus (assembly GCA_030674185.1). NCBI lineage: Eukaryota > Metazoa > Mollusca > Gastropoda > Littorinimorpha > Ranellidae > Monoplex > Monoplex corrugatus. The sequence goes on from CM060310.1 coordinate 30,303,493, forward strand.
TGACTGGGAGTTGTATCGACCCCCAAGAGGAACGTTCACAGTCTTGATGATGAACACAGAGATCACTTGACACACGAAATCATATCATCATCTCACCACACTAGGGATTCATCGCGCTCAGACAATTCCATACGTGCCCAACTCAAAATCTGCCAGCAATGATCCGAGCTGGCAGCAAAACCCTATACGGTGGCAAGATCTTGAAATGGGGGTGGAAAGGGGAGAGGTGGGAGAAGAGATCTAAGAAGCACTAAGCTGACACCACCAGAATGATGGAAACACTAGAGATGCGCAGCGAAAAGGGCAGTTTTTAATAATGCGGGCTAGGATTGAACCCTAGATATCAGATCTTGAGTCCGCGGATCTTTGAAAAGAACCAGCCAACCCGCCTGAGAGTCGAACCTACAGCCCCTAGTTCAACAAGCACGGCGCATGAAACAGTTAAGACAAGGCAGCCACTAACTCAGTGATACATAAATAAACATCTACAATCCAACCTAACCCGTGTGTCTTCGTTGATACCCAAAAAATATACTTCTCATCATCATCTCATCTATCTCCATCGCCGTGGATGACAGTGGGAGCTCCACTCTTTGTCACAAAGGATCGTCAGGCGACACTGTCTCTGCTCCTGTGTATGATGTCATGGAGCCCCAGTTTGCATGAGTCAGCGATGTTGTCCATGAAGGATTTTGTTGGCCTTCTTTGTTTTCTCTTTGCCTCGACTCTCCCTTGCAGGACTGATGTCATCAAGTCGGTTCCTGTGTTTCTGTCCATGCGCCCGATATATTTCAATTTTCTTTTGTTGATCTCTGGGAGCATTTTACATAAGACAACTAGTTCCTTTAGCACGAATACATTAGTTCTTTAGTCTGTCCATTTTTAAAACAAATATACTTTTATAGCTCCATTAATCTCAAAAATAGTTTAAAGATAAACTTTCAAGCTGAAAGGAGAGTAGAATTGTGCGACCATCCAGCGGTTCATTTATTCAATATCTCTTCAGTACTGAAAAGGAGCTGAGAGTAGAATTGTGCGACCATCCAGCGTTCATTTATTCAATATCATTCTTATACATGTCAACATTTTCAGTATGATATTTCTAACTTCACTACTTTTTCGTTTTTCTTTAATTTAACGTGTTTTCACTCTGAGTAATATTAGACCAAGAAGACAGTAAAGGAGTCGTCTGGGGGAGAGAGAATAAGAGACTGAAAGTGTGTGAAAGGAAGAGACAAACATATTGAAAAGAGATATTGGTTGATAAATAAATGGAACATAAACTTGGCAACAATGACAGTAACTGTGAACAAGAAAATAATGTCACTGAAATACAAACGTCATCAACATTAAACTAACGTGTAAACAGGACTGTGTAGACTGTGTAACAATGACTCTCAAAGTTCAACAACTGCAACGTGATCTGATGTTGCTTGTTTGATATGCGTTTCAAGATAGCTTTTTTGTGACCTTTTTGTACCTTTTAAAAAAAAAACGTACTTTTTTTTTTTTTTTTTTTTTTTTGTAGTAAACCAAACAATGATATAGCGTCTGAATTCTTCACCTCACATTCGCTTAATACTTTTTTTCACAAAATTTTCTTTTCAAAGTATTTAGTCGAAGACGAAAATAATCAATAATAATCAATCTCAAATGATATAGGGATTCGCTACATGGTTTTGACCAAGGTGTGCGATAACATCATGTGAGGTCTTTTTTTTTATAGATTTTGTTTTTTGCCTCAAGAACATACTATGCAGAAAGAGGAAGAGAGAGGGAGAGAGAGAGAGGGAGGGAGAGAGAGAGAGAGGAAGAGAGAGATACAGACAGAGACAGACAGAGAAAGACAGACAGACAGATAGACAGAGACAGAAAGAAAGAGAGAGAGAGAGAAAGAGACAGACAGACAGACAGACAGACAGACAGAGAGACAGAGAGACAGAGAGACGAGAGAAAGAGAGACATAGTCACATACATACATACATACATACATACATAATACATACATACATACATACGTACGTACGTACGTTCATACATACATACATACATACAGACATACAGACAGACAGACAGACACAAACACAGACAGACACACAGAGTAAGTAACACATTCTCACCCGTCGTGTTTTTAATCACCATTACTAACGCAGAAATGTTAGCAGAGAAATACCTGACTGAACTGAATATCTCCTTTGTGGACATTGTATTCCAGACAGATTTTAAAGCTTCATTTATTACTTTTTTTTCCATTCTTTCTTTTTGTCTTCCTTTTTTTTCATTTCTTTCTTTGTATACAATAGTAGTTTGTTTTTTCATTTTTCCTTTCCTTTTTATGTTTTTCTGTCGTGCAATCGTTCTTTCTCTTTCACTTTCTGTTCTTTGGTTTTCTCAAAAACAATTTTTAAACAAAAGAATAAATGATTTTCAGAGACATACAAACATTCTCCCATTTCTAAGAGCAACAAAACTAAAGCCAAATCACCATATACGAAATGGTTTAAACCAATAAACCACCACAATAAGCGGTGTAGTACTAGGCCTCAGAGAAACAAACAATGTAAGAAATAAGAAAAACAAAAAGAAAGAGAAAAATCGACGTGAAATGAAAGAAATAGGAAAAAGAAAGCTGCCGAAACAGAGGCGATGAAGCAGTAAACATGATGACTTGTTGCCTGATAAAAGTGACGATTGCCATTATCAGCGCGAAATATTAGTCTGCATGACCGAACAGTCGCTGGTATCAGGCTTGTGCCCTCAGCACCTTATGTACAGAAGCGGAACCTGGACTACCTACACGAGGCAAGAACTTCGGCTCAGCTCGTTCCATATGCAGTACTTCAAACACATCCTTGCAATCACCTGATAGGACCGCATCCCACACCAAGACATCCTGGATCGTGCCAAGACTCCCCAGCATGTACTCCCTGCCGAGCCAACGTCACCTTCGATGGTTGGAGCATGTTTGTCATATGGAGGATGTGAGGTTGCCAAAAGACATCCTGTAGGCACATACAAGTTCAAATACCTGGGAACGGTCATTTCATCAGACGGCAGATGCACATCGGAAATAACTGGCAGAATCGGCCAAGCCAAAACAGCATTCAAGAAGATGACAAGCATTCTTACTAACAAATGCCTATCAATTAACATCAGAAAGAGAGTCCTTGAATGTTATATAGAACCAATACTATTGTACGGATGCGAGGCATGGACAGTCAGCAAGCAAAGCCAAAAGCAAGATTGAGGCAGCCGAGATGTGGTTTCTCAGAAGAATGTTGAGAGTTCCATGGACAGCAAAGAAAAAACAAACGAGACAGTCGCTTGGATGGAGGCAGACACAAGTAGATCACTCATAAGGAAGATTAGGAAAAGACAAGCAACATTTATAGGCCATTTTATGAGGAAGGGGATTGGAGCACCTGGTCACAACGGGAAAGCTGGAGGGAAAGAGAGCACCAGGTAGACCCAGGGAGAGAATGCTGGATGACTTGCAGAGTGGCTGGGGATGAGAAGGGTAGGGGAGATGCTAGGGGCAACGAGAGATAGAGATGGCTGGAAGTCCATGGTCGCCAACGCCATGCGACAGGGCACCTGATGATGATGATGATGAGGCACAGTTTGCCCAGGGCACCAGAAGAGTCGGACGCCTCTCATTCCGTTTCAAGGATGTTTGCAAAAGAGATATATAGGCCTGTAACATTTTCACAGTCAGCTGGGAAACTAAGGCCATGGAAAGTGCCTGCCTGGCGTTACATTGTCTACAAGGCATCACAGAGGCTGAGTAGAGAGCCAGCCGCGGCGATAGAGAGGCTAGAGAAGCATGCTGCATCAACCCTTTAACCCAAGCCTTCCAAGTTTTATCTGCAGCATCTGCAGCAAGGACTGCCACTCACGCAATCGGCCTGCACAGCTATAGCAGACGGTAGCAAAACCCAATCCAACAGACGACATTACAGGCTGCATTCAGCATGGTCTCCGCGAACTGAGATGTCATGATGATGACAATGAACCAAACTTTACGCTTGTCTATTTCGGTTTGAATTTTTGGGACGTCAGGCTGAGAACACTGAGCAAAGGGACATGATAGCTGGGAAACTTTATGAAAGAGAAGACATGAAAACGCAATTTGATTCAACCAGAAAAAAAAAATTCTTAGTCATCGAATGCCAGATACGCCCGCTCTGAAAAATCAGATGTGTATAGAACATCCACGACATTAACAAAGCCATAAACAGTCTCGAAACTGTCAGAATCGTCCGCAGAAAGGGATTCAGGGTGCGTGTCCGAGGTTAGCAGTGAGAGATCCTGATCGATCTTAAATGACAGAACATCCATCTCTTTAGCATGAACTCGTTTGGTTATGACACACGAACCGTCAGAGGAGTCCAGTCCTGTGCGTGCACGTTTCGTAATCTTTTTTTTTTCTTCCCTGCCTTGAGAGCTAGGGAAGGGAGAGCACTCTAATTAATGAGAAGGTAATTCTAGATGCAGTGCCACTGCATCATGAGTTTGTTCAAGCGATTAGGATTATTAAATTTGATAGAACGCTTTTTTTTTTATTCTCTGAGTGTCAACCTAGACTGTTCATCATTTTTCTAAGAGTTGCTGCCCCTACTTTTTACTTCTGTCGTCTGGCTTCCTTATGCATTTGATTATTCACAAAGTGTGTTGGGTCACGTTTATTTTTCTTTAACTTGCATGTGTTAATAAGTAACATAACTCTTGAGAGTCACGGAGTTATTCCCCATGTAGAATTTCTCAAACCCAACACAGTTTGCGCTACCCATTCAGCTAGCATAGACGCAGCCACAAAGTAACTTGGGCATTCCTTTTTTAAGGAATGTTCTGAGCTTACCACTTTATGCTTTATGGCTGCGTCTATGCTAGCTGAATGGGTAGCGCAAACTGTGTTGGGTTTGAGAAATTCTACATGGGGAGATAACTCCGTGACACTCAAGAGTTATGTTACTTAGTTGATATTTAAAAATTCTCCCTGCTTCCCTCTTATTTCCTTTGGTATTACATTGTAGTGTTAACATTGCACCTTATAGAAACAGAACAGCAGCCACAAGTTATTGATCAAACTTTATTACAAGTAAAGAAAGAAAGATTGAAAAGAAAGAAAGGAAGGAGAAGACAGTACAGGCAATCCAGTTCTTACGTATTTTCATTTTAATTAAAAAGCCCAACCAAGACATTTTGACAGTGTCGAGACGGTTTAAGTTTTGTTAAAGACAAGAATTTTCTCGACACATTTCTTCAGTTTTGTGTGTGTTGTTGTATTCTGTAATGTCTTTGACTATTTATAAATTTTCCTTTATTTTTGGTTTTTGCTAATTGGTTGTTGTTATTGTTGGTGGTGGTGGTGGTGGTGGTGGTGGTGGCATGGTCAGCTCTGGCTTCTCTGGATTGGATGATTTCAAAAATTATTTCGTCACAGAAAAGAAAACGCAAAATATCCGTGTGGCTCTAAAATAAGGGCTCTGAATAAAACATGTTTATACAACATTCAATGCTTTCTAGCCATTGCTTCATCGTTCAGAATGCATCATTTAACCCTTTGACTTCCGCTGCAAAAACGTAACCCTTCATCCCTCACCCTATCCACCAGCTTCCTGCAGGATAGGATAGGGAGTGAAAGAGTTAGGTTTTGCTTTGCTTCGTGGCTGACAATGCAGGATGCTGGCAGATCGGTGAGGGCTCAAAGGGTTAAAGCTGTTACAGGTTTGAGTTAAGTACTGTGTCAACCATAATACCAGGACACAATCTGAACTGTCAGTTCGAAATTTTAAAAGATGGAAACAGATTAACCCTTTGATTTCCCGCACCTTGTCCATCAGCATCCTGTATTGCCAACCATGCTAGCAAAGCAAAAAATTAACCCTTTGACTCCCTCACCCCATCCACCAGCTTCGTGACTAAACCTTTGACTCCCTCACCCTATCCTTCCAACTCCTGCAGGAAGCTGGTGGATAGAGGAACAGAGTCAAAGGTTAGGTTTTGTAGCTGGTGGATAGGGTGAGGAGTCAAAGGGTTACGTTTTTGTAACTGATGGATAGGGTGCGGGAGTCAGTCAAATGGTTAAAAATCAAAACGCTGAAAAGGGTAAATCCTGTTAAATCTACAATTTAGTGCAAAAACACCAGGAACAGTTGTTTAACTAGCAATCAGTCTTTATGAATAATATAGGGATCAGCAAATGAATGGAAACAAGCAGCGCACATGTAAAGGAATAAACGAAGAATCAGACAACTCAACCTGATCATTTGCTTCTCTTGATGATGTGAGGGATGCCGTTCACATGGAAACATACAAGCAAGCGAACAAACAAACCTGTGATCAGGTTTGTGAAAAAGGTTTGAAACTGTTGTAAGACAACTAACCAAAGAAACAGTTAAT
>CM060310.1:30317394-30319894 GCA_030674185.1 Monoplex corrugatus
CACACACACACACAACAACAACAACAACAACAACAACAAAACGAACGAATATAATGTTCAAAACTGAAGCTATATTATCACAACAACACAGATTATCAAACTTAACTATTCATTTCCTAGACCAAATAAAATGGTTGAACAATGCTAATAATTTTCGCTGAAATGATAATAAAGAACAAATAAATTTGTCATTCTCATTGGCTCATACATACCGATTTCATGATAAAGATATACTCAGATCAGCCCTATCGGTAAAATTTCGGTGAAAACAGCAACACACAGCATTTACGAAATTTAAACCTTAATGTTTCAACAGATTGCTTCGGAAGATTATAAATGTGGATACAATGAAAAAGAAGGGGTCACAGTTAGGTTAGAAATGCACTTATTATTTAAAATTCCCTGGCACAATTTGGCCTCCATATCCCTCCGATGGCTCCATCATACGACATGATTACCCCCTTGACTCCAACTGCAAAAACTTAACACCTTAACTCCTTCGCTTAATCCTTTGACTCCCTCACCCTATCCACCAGCTTAGGCTAGGAAAAGCAAAACAGGACGGAGACAGAAAGAGTTAGTGGGGTCAAAGGGAAGAGGGCAGTCATTAAACAGAGAGAGAGAGAGAGAGAGAGAAACAGAGAGAGAGAGAGAAAGAGAGACAGAGAGAGAGACAGAGAAAGAGAGACAGAGAAAGAGAGAAAGAGAGAGGTGGTGGTGGTAGTGGGATCATTGTGGGGAGAGCAATGATTATCATCATCATCACACACGCACACCACACACACACACACACACACACACAACACACACACACACACACACACACACACACACACACACACACACACACAACAAACACACACACACACGCAAACAAACACACACACACAAACACACACACAAACAGACACGCACACTCAAACACACACACATGAACACACACACTCAAACAAACACACCACACAAACACACACACACAAACACACACACACAAACACACACATACACACACATAAACACACACACACACACACACACACACACACACTCAAACACACAGACACAAACACACAGACACACACACTCAAAAAAACACACACACACACAAAACACACACACACACACTCAAACACACACACAAACACACAGACACACAACTCAAACACACACACACACAAACACACACTCACAAACAAACAAACAAACAAACAGACAAACATCCATTTTTTTTTGTTTTTCGTCTCTAATATCACTCATAGTAAAAAAATTATTTAAAAAATTTAAAAAACGTTAACTCAAAGAACGAACGAACGAACGAAAACATACAAAAACACACACACACAACAACAACAACAACAGCAACAACAACAACAACAAGAGGGGAAAAAAAACATCCAACAGCCCAATAAGTGAAGAAGGAAAGGAGAGCCGAAACTGTGAACCTCTCAGCCCCTATACGGCGATCATGAATCACACGGGGATCCTCATTCTTTGACAGCAACTTTGTCAAACCAGCACACGAAAACGTACCCACTCTACCGGTAACACTACAGCACACCGACCATCATATATATACCCGCCCCAAACTCCCAGCAAACCCCATCAGGCGAAATGAGAGGAAGGGGAGAGAAACGAACGCTGGAAAATCTTAGCAGAATGATGTTGTAGACAGTTTATGGATCACGATTGTTCCCATGGGAAAACGCACGAGACGAATTGAAGACAAAGGAGAGAGAAAAAAAAGACACTGAGCATACGAGAAGGAACCATATTATCGTCTCATTAATACAAATTGCTGATCGTATAAACAACAAAAGGAGCGCATTGTACTGGACAACACCAAAGAGAACATGGGTGAGGAAATGAATGTCTAAAATAGAACTCTACTTATAGCCACAACAGCAGTAACTTGCTAATCACGTTCAACCAAAAACAGAAACATACCCGTCGAGTGAAGACGACAAAAAGAGAAGACGTAAGATACTAAAGGATATTGTGTTGTCTTTATCTGTCTCTCTCCTTCTTACTTATTGTCTTTCTCTGTCTCACTCTGTCTCTGTCTGTCTGTCTGTCTATATATATATATATATATATATATATATATATATATATCTTCTCTCTCTCTCTCACTCTCTCTCTCTCTTTTTATCTTTATCTCTCTCTCTTTGTCTGTGTCTTGTTTATGTCTTCCTTCTGTCTGTCTGTCTCTCTCTCTCTCTCTCTCTCTCTCTCTCTCTCTCCTCGCTTTCTTTCTTTCTTTCCCTCTCTCCCTTTCCCCCTCTCTCTTTCCCTCTTCTCTCTCTCTTTCCCTCCTCCTCTCTCTCTTTCCCTCTTCTCTCTCTCTTTCTCGCCCCTCTCTCTCTCTGTCTCTGTGTCTCTGTCTCTGTCTCTGTCTGTCTGTCTGTCTGTCTCTCTCTCTCTCTCTCTCTCTCTCTCTCTCTCTCTCTTCTGTCTCTATGTTTCTCTCTTCTGTCTAACAGAAAGGTTTCCGGCAAAAAGC
>CM060310.1:30327394-30332394 GCA_030674185.1 Monoplex corrugatus
CTGTGGTCTCAGGGGATCCAGGAAGTCGTCGCCCATAAATGTCTCAATCGTATGTGACCTGGAGAAGACTTGTGACATCGAGCGTGGCTCCTACCTCCGATCCCGGCGAGGAGAGAGGTGAGAGGTGAGGTAAGTCACATGTTATATTGTATTTCAACACTGGGAACCGTTGTCAAAGGATCACCAGTGTTGGGTTCCATGTTTTTGACCAACAGATTTCTGCCATTGCCGTCCTTCTTCATGAGACATTCGAGCTTCGAAACTCGTGTCGATCTAGAAACACACACACACACACACACATACACACACCACACACACACACACACACACACACAACGACACCACCACACACGCAAACCACCACACACACACACACACACACCACACACAACACACATACACACCCGTCTAATATCACTTATAGTGAAAAGACGTTAAATCAAAGAACGAACGAACGAACGAACACACACACACACACACACACACACACACACACACACACACACACAACACAAACACGCACACACCACACACGCACACACACACCACCAGTACATACTATATTACATACACGCAGAGAGAGACAGAGACAGAGAGACAAAGAGAGACAGAGACACAGATAACAGATAAAAACGAGCGACAGAGACAGAGATACTGACAGAGAGAGTAGAGGACGAGAGAGAGGGGGGGGGTGTGAGAAAGAAAGAGAGAGGGAGAAAGACAGACAAACAAACACACACAAACAGACAGACAGAGAAATACAAATAAATAGATAAACGTGCCAACAAACAGAAAGAAAACGTAACGAAAAACAGATGGATGAATTTTTGTTAGTATGTGCATTTGAATTTAAACCCTAATAGACAGAAACACACACACACTCACACACAGAGAGGGAGAGAGGAGAGACAGACAGACAGACAGAGCGAGGAGAGAGAGAGATTGACAGACAGACAAACATACAAACAAACAGACAGACAGACAGACAGTCATAGAGAGAGAATACACACGTCCTCGCCTGTAGTGCCATTTTCAAACTGGCATTATTGATGTCGAAATGTCAGGAAGGAAACGAGTATGACTGAAATGAATGTACGTTTAACTAGCCTCGTGAGCCAAGTAGACCTTAGCTGACTCTTTCTGCAGTCATCTTTCTGTCTGTCTTTCTTTTGTTCATCCTTCTTCTTCTTCTCCTCCTTGTTCTTCTTCTTTCTTCTTTTGCTTCTTGTTGTGCTTCTTCTTCTTCTTCCTCGTCTACTTCTTCTTCTCTCCTTCTTCTTCTCTTCTTGTTTTCTCTCTTCTTTCTTTCTTTCTTTTCTTGTGTTGTTGTTCTTCTTCTTCTTTCTTGTTCTTGTTCTTGTTCTTGTTCTTCTTGTTCTTCTTCTTGTTGTTGTTGTTCTTCTTGTTCTTGTTCTTGTTCTTGTTCTTGTTTTTGTTCTTGTTCTTGTTCTTCTTCTTTTCTTCTTCTTCTGTTCTTCTTTTCTTCTTCTTCTTCTTCTTCTTCTTCTTCTTCTTCTTCTTCTTCTTCTTCTTCTTCTTTCTTCTTCTTCTTCTTCTTCTTCTCTCTTCTTCTTCTTCTCATTTGTTCGTATATACTTTCATCCAACTGTTCTTACTTTTGTTGCTTTGCCTTGTTTCAAAAATCTTAAAAATAACACATTGTCGACCGTGAAGTTCATTTTTATTCCTCCTGATCCAGATCCAGTTGGAGCTCATTTCCGCTGCTTCTGCCATTGCCTTTAGGGCTATGGTCCTCTCTCTTCCCGAAATCGAAATCGAAATGCATACTATACGAAATAAGAAAAACAGAACAGGATAAAAAAAAATAAACAGCAGGAGTATTACGATGAGACAAACATCAAAGTTGCAATGATGAAACTAAAAACGTGATGATTTGTGAGCTAATGAACTTGATGACTATCGTTACCAGCATGAAATAGTCGCATCCATCTGCACAAACAAAATTCGCTTATCGATTGCAGCTTCAGTGTTCAGATTTAAAACTGAGAAATCAGAGCGAAGAGAGAGGGGATAGCAGGAAATAGCTATGACCATGGAACATGAAATGCGGTGTTCCTGAATGTCAAATGACTGTAATATTCCCAGAGGCAGAGATGCTAGCTGCTAACATACGTACGAGTATAGACTGTTTGTGTCGTCAACAAAATCATAAATATCGTCGACATACTGTCAACATTTTCAACAACAACAAAAAATATGTGCATTGTGAGTCTCTAAGACACTAGGGAAAGATATTGATTGATCTAAAAAGACTGGGGTCTAGGTGTTTATGTGAACTCATTTTTTTCTTCTTCTTCTTTGTTTCCTTAACCAGCAATTGTCAGAGAAATCGTCGGTCGTGTTTGTAAATGTGTGATCATTTCATTTTCTTTTTTTTCCGAGGGGTAGGGGAGGGAGAGCAGTCTTATCAGTGAGGAAGACAACTCCAGATGCAATGATATTATACCTCACGTGTCTTTGAGTGATTACAATCATTGAAAGCTTTTACTTTCTTTCATGTCATGCAGGGCTATTCATTATTTTCATAATTTAGTGTTTCTGTCATTCTGAAGTCTGTTTTGTGTGTGTGTGTGCGTGTGTGCGTGCATGTGTGTGTGTGTGTGTGCGTGTAGGGGGTAGTGGGGGGAGGGTGTTGTGTGTGTGGTGTGTGTGTGTGTGGTGTGTGTGTGTGTGTGTGTGTGTGTGTGTGTGTGTGGTGCGTGTGTGTGTGTGTGTGTACATGTGTGCTTTCATCATAAATTGTTAAGTTTTTTATTTATGTATCATCTTTTATGAACCAACCAGCTCAAACCCGCAGAAAGAAATACCATCGTGTGAACCAGGCAACCTAAACTGATCGTTGTGAACAGTAACTAACTATCGTGTGACAGCACCTAATGATCGTTGAACAGCACTAAATGTTGTGTGAACCAGCACGTATGATGTGTAACCAGCAACCTAAACTTTCTTTTTTTTTTTTCCGTAGTTCCGTTTTTTTTTGTTTTGTTTTTTTCTTATATCATATTTTAAAAGACAAAAAGGAACATCGCACAAAACACTTAACATTTGTCAAACCACATTAAGTTGGCATCCTTTTCTAACAAGTAACAAATCAAAGATAACCATGGTTCATCATCATCAGGTGCCCTGCTGCATGGCGTTGGCGATCATGGACTTCCATCTGTCTCTATCTCTCGTTGCCCCTAGCATCTCCCCCACCATGGTTACTTTGAAAATATACATAGATCTAACAATGTTACCTCGTTTTAGTGGCACAGTGTGAAACCTTAAAGAAAATGCATGGTAAAAACTGAAGACAAGAAGGAGAAAGCGATCGTAGACATGAGAGATGTAGGAGGGAAAACCAACACAGCAAGAATGACCCAGTTAATTTGATGAGTTGTTGGCACGTAAAATTGAGACTGGACTGAGACATCACTGCTGAGAAATATTAGTCTGCGCCAACCGAGTAAAACGACTTTCCTGTTATCGATTTCAGCTTCAACGCAGTGACTCCAGTGTAAGAAGTATAGGCAAGGGGGAGATGACGGCATCGGAAAGAAAAATTAGGATAGAGAAATTATGAAAAGGCAATTCTACTCAATCAAAACATTCCTTAACAATTATCCAGACGTGGGAGACGATGGATCTAAACAAATGAATATGTACAGAAAATTAAAAAATGTAACCAAGCCACGAACAGTCTTGATACTGCCAAAATGTTAAACAGAAAGTATTCAGTATCTCCAAGACAACAAGGACAGATCATGATCGATCTCAAGTGACTGGAAATTCAGCCCATTGCATGGACTCATTTCACCATGACCCCAATCGTTTGAGGAGTCAAGTCGAACCCGTGTGCGCTTCGTCTTCTTTTTCTTCTCCTTCTTCTTCTGCTTTCTCCAAGCTTGAGAAGCAAGGGGGAGCACTCTGATTAATGAGGAGGTAACTCTAGACGCAGCACCGTTACACAGTCCGTTTGTTTCTGCGATTAAGAATTGTAGGATTCAATCGAACTGTTTTTTGTTTTGTTTTCTTTCTCTATGACAAAGATGGATTATTCCATATTGTGCATCATTTTCGTATGGAAGTTGCTGCTATTGTTTTGTTTTTTCTCTGGTATCCAGATTTTCTGTGTATTTGTTTAATTGGCCGGCTGGTTTTTTGTCCACGATTTTTTTTTTTTTTTTTTTGCTTAAGTTGACATAAATCCTTTTGTAAACACATTGCCCCAATTCCACAGAAAAAAAGAAGAATTAGAAGCTATAATGTATATGAATTTGCTTTAGACAAACAAACAAACGAATAAATGAACAAACAAGCAAGCAAGCAAGCAAACAAAAACAAAGAAACAAAGCATATTAAATCAAAAAGCAAAATATGAAAGTAAACAATTAAGCTCAGAGTTTGGATATATTCCAGAGAGATTCCAACAATTCCATATAAGCTTCCCCAATCTACGACCTGTTCTCTAGCAGACTCCTTGAGTCCTGCGCAAAACCTTTTGTGCCGGCAAGAATTTTCAGTGGCCCACGTGGGGTTTGAACCGTCAGCCTTCAACCAACCAACCAACCAACCACACACAACACTAAACTAACTAACTAACTAATTAACTAACTAACTAACTAACTAACAAACAAACAAACTAACTAACTAAGTGACTAACGGATTAAGTGACTGACTAACGGACTGACTGCCTGACTGACTAACTGACTGACTGACGCACTGACTGACTAACTGATTGACTGACTGACCCACTGACCCCACTCACTCATCACTCACTCACTCACCAACCCACAGACCAACCAACCAAACCAACCAACCAACCAACCAACCAACCGACAAACAAACAAACAAACAAATAAATGAATAAGCAAACAAAAAAATAACAAAATGGTAAAAAGAAAGGAAAAAAAAAAGAAACGATACGAATGTACGAACTGAAGAAAAAGGAAAGAATATAATTATTCAGTGAAAAGGAAGAGACATGTGAAAAACTA
>CM060310.1:30339894-30357394 GCA_030674185.1 Monoplex corrugatus
TATGAGAATGCTGCCCTCTCCTACTTCTTGCAGAACGTTTCTCAAAGCCAGAATTGTGAGAATGGTACCATCTCCTACTTCTCTCAGTATTTTTGTCAAAGCCAGCACTATGAAAATGGTGCCCTCTCTACTTCTCTCAGTATATTTCTCAAAACCAGCATTATGAGAATAGTGCCCTCTCGTACTTCTCTCACTATATTTTATTCCCAACCCCATCCCCCATCCCCCATCCCAGATTGGGTAAATAAGATACCCATTGATAGGTGGTGAGCCGAAACCATCTCACTCAAACGGTGTTTTTTGGTTTGTTTGTTTTTGTTTTTGTTTTTGGTTGGTTGTGTGTGTGAGTGTGTGAGTGTGTGTGTATGTGTGTGTGTGTGTGTGTGTGTGTATGTGTGTATGCGTGTATGTGTGTGTGTTGTGAGTGTGTGTGTGTTTGTGTGTGTGTGTGTATGTGTGTGTGTGTGTCTGTGTGTGTCTGTGTGTGTGTCTGTGTGTGAGTGTGTGTGTATGTGTGTGAGTGTGTGTGTGTATGTGTGTGTGTGTGTGTGTGTGTGTGTTTGTGTGTGTGTGTTTGTGTGTGCGTGCGTGCGTGCTTCTCTTCTCTAGTTGAGATGAAACCAGTTTTATTGCTAACAGAAGTTTGTTAAGTATACTTCTGACGATTCACACTATTTATTTTTCATTCGTTTTCTTGTTTGTTTAATCATTTATCCGTTAGTTTATTTGTTTAACCAGTTATACGTTCGTCTCTTTGATTGTTTTAAGATGAAATCTGTTTTATAGAGATATTAGCTTTTTGTTGAAGGGTTAGCTTTGTTATTTCATAAAAGATTACAAACGAAAACAGCTAAAGACAGTCAGTCATAAAAGACAGACACACAGGGAAGCCAGATCACAGAAGGGGAAGGCAATATCACCATTAGAATGATGGAAAGTGCTCTGTAACACGAAACAAGAAAAACAACACGTTCAAGTGAACCCAATAAACCAGGAAAATACAATATTTTGTTGTGAAGATTATGAAATAAGCGAGAAATGATTTTCTTTAATTCCAGCCATCACTCTGTAAAAGAAATAAACTAAGCATTATGAAAAATATGAACAAACAAACAAACAGACAAAAACAATGTGACTGCTCAAGCATGTGACATAGAAAGTAAAACACAGAACAACAAGACAACAACAACAACAACGACGACGACGACGACGACGACGACGACGACGACAACAGCAACAACAACAACAACATCAAAAACAAACCAAAATAAATGAAAGTAAGAAAAAAAAAGCAAATCAAATATACGCATCCATCAGTTTTTTTTTAAAAATCCGCCCCTCATAATTATCGTACATCACATTTATGAACACAGGTCTGTCACACAAAAATGGTGCCGTGGCATTGCACATAGAGTTGTTTCCTCATTATTCAGAGTGCTCTCTCTTTCCTGCCACCGGAACCAACAAAATCACAGAGCTCGCGGGCACGTGATCGGACTCTCTTGGCGATTTGTGTCATACAACACAAGTCTACGGGAAAAAAAAGAAAGAAAAAGATGGATTCCTAGTACATTTGAGATCAGCGAGGATCTGTTCTTAGCGCCTCGGAGACACATTCTGAGTCCTTTCTGTTTGACATTGTGAGACTGTATCAAGGCTGGCTATGTTTGTTGTTGTTGATATTGCTATTGTTGTTGTTGTGGTGGTGGTGGTAGTAATGGTGGTGGTGGTGGTGGCGGCGGTGGTGGTGGTGGTGGTGTGGTGGTGATGGAGATGGTGGTGGTAGTGGTGGCGATGATGATGGTGGTGGTGGTAGTGGTGGCGATGATGATGGTGGTGGTGGTGGTAGTGGTGGTTGTGGTTTGATGGTGGTGGTGATGATGATGGTGGTGATGGTAGTGGTGTATTTTTTCTTCCTTTTTTTCCGTTTTATTTCTTTTCTTTTTTTTCCTTCTTTTCTAGAAACGTCAATTGTCCATACAAATCTCTTTATTTGGAACTATCATCTCTAGTGTTTTAACGATCAAGTTTTTTGTGTGTGTTTACGCTGGAGGAATATTGTATTTCGTCCTTTTACTAATTTAAATACTTTCTGCTGCTAACATCTCCTCTGGCCCAGAATTACTCTCAAGATGAAATCTGAAACAAAAACGTTGTTTTCATTCCTTTATGCAAACTCATGTTTTGCTATGGTAATCATTGTCATCAGTTGTGTTGAAAGAAAATTGATGAATTGAAAAAAAGTCGACTGGAGGTAGAAATAGGAAGAATCTGATGGGAAGAGTATAGAGGACATGTAAAAAATAAAGAACACGTAAAATACTGTATATGCGCGTACATCCGTACCCATCTCTCCCCTCTCTCTCTCTCTCTCTCTCTCTCTCTCTCTCTCTCTCTCTCTCTCTCTCTCTCTCTCTCTCTCTCTCTCTCTCTCTCTCTCTCTCTTCTTCTGTCTGTCTCTCTCTCTCTTCTGTCTGTCTGTCTCTCTCTGTCTCTCTCTCTCTCCTCTCTCTCTCTCTCTCTCTTCTTCGTCTGTCTGTCTGTCTGTCTGTCTGTCTGTCTCTCTCTCTCTCTCTCTCTCTCTCTCTCTCTCTCTTAATCATTACCGTTATCAGTAGTGGTAGTGGTAGTGGTAGTAGTAGTAGTAATAATAGCAATAGTAGCAGCAGTAGCAGTAGTAGTAGTAGTAGAAGTAGCAGTAGTGTAATAGTACTAGTGTTACGTCATTATTATTATTATCATTATCATCATCATTATTTATATTATTATTATTATTATATTGTTATATTATTATATTATTAATAATAATGATATGATCATAATAATGTATTATCATTATTATTATAATCATTATTATTATTACTATTATTATTATCATCATTATTATTATTTCATATTAACATCATAGATATTGTCATCATCACTATCAACATCATCATCATCATCATCATCATCATCATCATCATCATCATCATCAATCATCATTATCATCATCAATCATCATCATCTTCGTGATTTATTTCATTGTTACATGTAGTTTTCCTCACATTTTCCAAAGCGTTTCCTAGGAGGATAAGTTAATGGGCGGTTTGAGAATATGTCGGGGAGTATGAACGTGCGCTCTCTGTGTGTCCTTCCAACTGTCGTTAAAGATATTATGTCTTCTCAAATGTTTCAGTGTGATTGGCACATGGCTTCTGTGTCCAACACAACACATGTCAGGCGACAAACAACAAAATATATGTGACCCGTTCTGACAAAAGGTACAATAAGTCGGGCGAGGCCTTTTGCTGCTTAAGGCTGAAAACTCTGAACAGGGACACATTTGTCAGTTTTGAGTTTTCTGCATTTTCATGCCCTATAACCACTTTTACACCATGTCCTAACACAATAAAGTCAAATTCAAACGATAAGTATCCTTTTTTTTTTTAGTTTTAATGTGTAGTAAGTGCTACTATCTCTTTCAAAATATTCACAAGTTCCATAACATTTTGGTGATTAAAGTACGCTTTTCTTAAATTTATTTTTCTTTTTGTTGTTTTTGGATGGATGGACAATTAAATAAACAAGGGAAGTATGGAATTTCAGCTGATTTGGTTGATATTTATTGCTTGTTGCTAAGGAGTTTCTGACCATACCCTTTCAATTCAGACCTATTCTCTTCAACACTGTTTTTTCTCAAAATGGCTGACTTGACCCCTCTCATCTTTGAAAGCCCATAACGTTTTTGTTTTTGTAGCCTGAAACTCAACTTTAGTACCATTTGAAAGCTGAGACTCTAAACGTTATAGTGATACCAAAACTCAGAAATGCCTAAACTGAGACGTATTGTGCCTTTTGTGAGAATGGGTCACATATATAGATTTTGAATTTTCATGCAGAAAACATAGGGACGCACACAAGCTTATATTTTCTGTGTGCATGAAGCTAATGGCCACTTTAACACATGATTTCAAAGTTAAGTTTGTATGTGGTTTATCTGTCTACGCATCTCAGAGAGAGAGAGAGAGAGAAAGAGAGAGACAGAGACAGAGAGACAGAGAGAGACAGAGAGAGACAGAGAGAGACAGAGAGACAGACAGAGAGACAGAGAGACAGACAGAGAGACGGATAGATAGATAAGAGAGAGAGAGAGAGAGAGTGATGGAGAGATAGACAGATAGATAGCTACATACATACATACATACATACATACATACATACATACATACATAAAAACATACATACATACATACATACATACATACATACATACATACATACATACATACATACATACATAGATACATAGATACATCGATAGATAAATAGATAGAGA
Source organism: Monoplex corrugatus (assembly GCA_030674185.1). Lineage (NCBI taxonomy): Eukaryota > Metazoa > Mollusca > Gastropoda > Littorinimorpha > Ranellidae > Monoplex > Monoplex corrugatus. The sequence continues at coordinate 30,344,213 of CM060310.1, forward strand.
GAGAAAGAGAGACAGATGGAGAGATAGATATATAGCTACATACATACATACATACATACATGCATACATACATACATACATAGGATAGATAGATAGATAGATAGATAGATAGATAGATAGATAGATAGATATATAGATAGATAGATAGATAGAAGGATAGGGAGATAGAGGGAGAGAGAGAAGTAGCGGGAGAGAGAGAGATAGATAGATAGATAGATAGACAGATAGACAGACAGATAGACAGACAGATAGAAAGATATATAAATAGATGGGTAGACAGACAGATAGATAGACAGATAGACCCCACCCTTTCTCTGGTGCGTTTCTCTTGGGGCTGAGTACGGTCGCCCGTCTGCGGTTGTGCTGTGAGATAGATACATTTTCATGTCCCACTCCTTCTCCATCATAAACTTTGTCAACGTTTCTCTCGGGTATGAAATGTTCTGTCAGCTAGCTATCTAGTTACGCTCTCAGCAGTATTGCTCCACCTCTCCTCCATCACTTTGTCAATGATGTGAGGAGCTAGCTGAGGGGTGGTGGTGGTGGTGGTGGATTGGTTCATATGAGGATTTTTTTTTTCCTTTGTAAGTTTGTGGCAATTCTCTAGAGAGCGAATACGATCAGCACGTCTGTACAGCTGTGACGATCTGGTTTCATTCTCAAGAGCTTGATCTTTTCCATTCCCTTTCTCTTGCAGTTCATCTGTCACATCTCTCTTGGTTCTTTTCCTGATCAGCAGGTGGCAAGTGTGATAGAGCTGATAGTATCAAATTCTCTCTTCTGGCGTTTCCCTGATCGTTATGCTTGTCACGATTTTTTTTTTCTTCTTGAAAACGACCGATCTCTGCATTAGTTACACACTAGGCTGTCGTTATCATATCGTATCGTTTGTCTTGGTGGGTTGAATATTTATTCTAGGGATATACATTTACGCTGATTTGACTTGACTCTCCATTTCGTTCAGTTTACAAAATTATTTATGCTGGCAATATTTCTCGATTTGCTGTGAAACATGAGAACTGCCAGCTGATGTTTTCTGTCGACGCTCCTTTTCAACCTTGGCTACCACAAGATCAACATTCACGCGTGGGAAGAAAGGAAACACCTGGTAACGCAGGGAACACCTGCTGGTAAAAGCAAAGCAACACGCATGAAGCCTCTACAGTTTGGCCACCTTCATCATCATCAGGTGCCCTGTCACATGGCGTTGGCGATCATAGACTTCCATCTGTCTCTATCTCTCGTTGCCCCCAGCATCTCCCCCACCCTCCTCGTGCCCAGCCACCCCGCAAGTCCGTCCAGCATTTTCTCCCCGGGTCTACCCGGTGCTCTCCTTCCCTCCAGCTTTCCCGCCGTGAACAGGTGCTCCAAATTCCCCCTCCCCACAAAATGGCCTACAAACGTTGCCTGCCATTCCTCAATCCTCCCTACTTGTGTCTGCCTCCATCAAGACTGTCCCGCTCGCCTTCTTTGCTGTCCATGGAACTCTCAACATTCCTCCTAGAAATCACACCTCGGCTGCCTCAATCCTGCTCTGGCTTTGCTGGCCGACTGTCCACGCCTCATATCCGTATAACAGTTTTGGTTCTATATAACATTCAAGGACTCTCTTCCTGATGTTAATTGATATGCATTTGTTGGTAAGAATGTTTGTCATCTTCTTGAATGCTGTTTTGGCCCGGCCGATTCTGCCGGCCACCTCCGATGTGCATCTGCCGTCTGATGAAATGACAGTTCCCAGGTATTTGAACTTATTAACCTGTGTCAAGGTTGTGCCATTTGCTGTTATTTTGCATGAGGGGATTTCATGTTTTTTACTGATCACCATGACTTCAGTCTTCCTGCTGTTTAGTTCCAACCCCTTACCTTTGCTTTCTATTTCTAGTATATTCACAAGGTTTTGTAGTTGGCCACCTTTTCCGCCACAATAACGTGCTAGCTGGTGGCAGGGCGGGCTGCCCGAAAGAGAGATGAAGACCAGAGTGGGGTGACAGAGGGTCTTCCATTCTCTCTCGGTCCAGAGGCTGGACTGGACCTGGTTGTTGCGCGTTGTGTGGCTATTCCCCAGAGTTTGTCATCTCCCCACCTTGCCATTCAGTTTGTAAACAAGGTAACTGATGACTGGGCCCCATTGGGGTCATGCAGCGCATGGACAACCCCCATTTTGTTTGAGGAAATGATTGTCGATTGGCGGTTGGGAGCTTGGGAGGTGAGTGTCCCGAGAGTGGCGGGGCATTGGTGCTCCGGGTCCCATCCGCACCCTAGTGATGTTTCTTCTTAACTCTCAAAAACAAGCTAGAAACAAGACGGGCGCAATTTTTTGAGCGACTGGCTTTTGTCAAGCGTTTACAAAAGACAACAAAGAATATATGCATCATCATCATCATCATCATCTTCATCATCATTATGTCGAGCTTTCTCGGCTATCCATGACACGTTTCTTCCATCCTTCTGTCAGACATTGCAGTAGGTAGTTCATCATACTGACAGCCCGTATCATCCATCAGTTGGTCGATGAAGGTCTTCTTTGGACGTCCTGGTCTTTGTTTGTCATGGCTGGGTCTCCATAGTAGAACATCCCCCACCAGTTCTACGCCAGCAGTGTCCCGAAAAGCGCAGTCTTTGTTGACGTATTGATTTTCTGATTGGTGGGATCTTACCATATAACTTTTTGTTAGCTGGATATTCTCTCCAGGATTTGTTCAGAGCTGCACGCAGCATTCGTGTATATGCTCCATTATCTTCTCCAATGTCGTTGTTAGGATCCAAGAGATTGAGCCATATGTAAGAACGGACTCTACTGCTGCTCGGAAGATGTTCCTTTTCAGGTTGTCTGGTAGATTGGATTTCCAGATTTTGTCCAGTTGATTTAGAGCGCCCCAGGCATTTCCGAGTCTGGTGTTGACGTCTTGTTCTGTGAGGTCAGTGTAGCTGCCCAGGTATTTAAAGCCTTGAACTTGTTTGATTGTATCTCCATTGAGACTTCTCATGCCTTCTGATGCATCTTGGTTCAGACAGATGAACGACACTTAGAACAAAAACAAAAACAAAAAAAAACAGACGACAACTTCCCAAACGTGGCATTCACAGGAGAAAATGGCATATCATCATCATCATCATCATGTGCACTGCGCTGCCGCATGGCGTAGGCGATCATGGCCCTCCATATGTTTCTATCCCTTGTTGCCACAAGCACATCTTCCACCCTCTCTGTCTTCAGCCAGTCTGCAAGTCCGTTCAATATTTTCTCCCTGGGTCTACCTGGTGCTCCTTTCCCTCCAGCTTTCCTGTTGTGACCAGGAACTCTAATTGCTCTTTCTTCATAAAATGGCCTATAAATGTTGCCTGTCTTTTTCTAATCTTCCTTATGAATGATCTACTTGTGTCTGCCTCCATCATTACAGTCTCTTTTTTTTTGTTTGTTGGTTGTTCTTTTTTGCTGTCCATGGAACTCTCAACATTCTCCTTAGAAACCACATCTCGTCTGCCTCAATCTTGTTCTGGCTTTCCGTGTTGACTGTCCACGCCTCACAACCGCATAATTATATTGGTTCTATATAACATTCAAGAACTCTCTTCCTGATGTTAATTGGTAGGCTTTGTTGGTAAGAATGCTTTTCATCTTCTTCAATGCTGTTTTGGCTTGGCCGATTCTGCTGGCTATTTCTGACGTGCATCTGCATATGTGGCATATGTTTTTTCTATAGGCCAGTAATGGAGTGTGTGCCTCTTTTATCTGTGACAAAAATAAATGTGTTAGCAAATTTTTTCAGCTGTGTTTACATTAATCTTTACCAAAGTCAAAGCAGCTGTATCGATTGCTGAGCAGTCGCAAATATACAGGCAAAAGAGTCATGGCATAATGTCAATGTCAAGGTCACAGACAAACAAATGGGTCTAAAATTAGCATTTCCTTCGTATAAATCTGCCAGCGGGGGATTAGGAAGTTTTCTTCTTCTTCTTCTTCTTCTTCTTCTTCTTCTTCTTCTTCTTCTTCTTCTTCTTCTTCTTCTTCGCAATTCTTCTTCTTCTTCTTCGCAATTCTTCTTCTTCTTCTTCTTCTTCTTCTTCTTCTTCGCAATTTCTTCTTCGCAATTCTTCTTTTCTTCTTCGCAATTCTTTTCTTCGCAATTCTTCTTCTTGCAATTCTTCTTTTTCTTCTTCTTTTTCTTCTTCTTTTCTTCCACTTTCTTCTTCTTCTTCTTCTTTCCATTCTTCTTCTTCTTCTTCGCATCTTCTTCTTCTTCTTTCTTCGCAATTCTTCTTTCTTCTTCTTCGCAATTCTTCTTCTTCTTCTTCGCAATCTTTTCTTCTTCGCAATTCTTCTTCTTCTTCGCAATTCTTCGCATTCTTCTTCTTCTTCGCAATTCTTCGCAATTCTTCTTCGCAATTTCTTTTCTTCTTCGCAATTCTTCTTCCTTTCTTCGCAATTTCTTCTTCGCAATTCCTTCTTCTTCTTCTTCGCAATTCTTTCTTCTTCTTTTTCTTCCATTCTTCTTCTTCTTCTTCTTCTTCTCTCTTCTTCGCAATTCTTCTTCTTCTTCTTCGCAATTCTTCTCTTTCTTTTTCTTCTTCTTCTTCTTCTTCTTCTCTCGCAATTCTTCTTCTTCTTCTTTATGCAAATGTGTGCGATTATTCTGTTTGTCTTTTTCATGCTTGCAAGGCGTTGCCCCACATTTGTTCTGTCTGTTATATTAAATGCTGCGTTCCATTCTTTTGTGTGTGTGTGTTGTGTCTTGTGTTGCGTGCGCTGCGGCGTGTGTGATGTGTGTGTGTTGTGTTTGCGTGTATGTGTGTGTCTGCGTGTGTGGGTTTGTGTGTGTGTTTGTTGTTGTTGTTGTTGGTTTTTTGTTTCTTTATTTCGTGGTTCGCTTTTGTTTGAACACTGGTAGTAACTTTTATTCAGATCTGAAACAACAACAAACAAACAAACAAACAAAACAAACAAACAAGCAGATAAACAAAATAAACACATAAAAACTGAACCATAACAACAACAAAAGAGAGAGACAATCAGGAATCAGCTTACCCTGGTAAGATGCAGACACTGGAATCCACAGAGGAAATCTGAGAAGGCAATCAGGAAGATGTGTGTGTGGACTGACCTCAGAGTGACAAAACTGTTCACCTCACTGACCACAAGGACAAGAGGACACAGAACCTTTCTGCTGTTTTTGGTTCTCTAGTCTCCCAATTTACCTTCATCATCACCATCATCAGGTGCCCTGCCGCATGGCGTTGGCGATCATGGACTTCCGTCTGTCTCTATCTCTCGTTGCCCCTAGCATCTCCCCCACCCTCCAAATCCGTCCAGCATTTTCTCCCTGGGTCTACCTAGTGCTCTCTTTCCCTCCAGCTTTCCCGTTGTGACCAGGTGCTCCAAATCCCGCTTCCTCATAAAATGGCCTATACATGTTGCCTGTCTTTTCCTAATCGTCCTTATGAGTGATCTACTTGTGTCTGCCTCCATCAAGACTGTCTCGTTTGTTTTCTTTGCTATCCATGGAACTCTCAACATTCTTCTTAGAAACCACATCTCGGCTGCCTCAATCTTATTCTGACTTTGCTTGTTGACTGTCCACGCCTCACATCCGTACAACAGTACTGGTTCTATATAACATTCAAGGGCTCTCTTTCTGATGTTAATTGATAGGCATTTGTTGGTAAGAATGCTTGTCATCTTCTTGAATGCTGTTTTGGCTTGGCCGATTCTGCCAGCTATTTCTGATGTGCATATGCCGTCTGATGAAATGATCGTTCCCAGGTATTTCAATTTACCGTACGATCGAAAAATCATCTCAACAGTGGTGGTGGTAATGAATAGGAACTGCAGTCTCATCTGAGGAGCTGCAGTGCCTCTATGTTGACATTTTTGTAAATGTCTGTTTATCATTTTCTTTACAATCCATAATTATGATTTACAGTGTAATGTCTAACCCATTTTAGGTCAAAGGAAGAATGAAAATGTTGAAAAGAACGAACAACTAAATGCAAGACAGAACAGATGGAGGGGCAAAATAAATATGGAACAACTGTTCAGTTATGACATTATTTAAATCAACAACGGAATGCATGTACTTTGTCAGAGTGAGGCATACAATACAAAGGGAAAGTTTACATCATTATCGCTACGAACAAAGCTGACATAACAAGGATAGAAGAACCAGAAAAAACACGAAAGAAGAATATGAACGGGTATTTAATACAACAAAACAAGACAGGCACAAACTTTCGGCCAACTGGCCTTTGTCAAGCGTAAGATTACAAACAAACAAACACTAGATACAAAAAAAATTGAGAAAAAGACTGAAACTTCCCTGCTGCTGTCTTCAATGTGAGAAAAGGAACGGACCATCAAGTCACGGAGGTTCGTGTCTCGTTTATGGACAATTAAAGTAAGCTGGTCAAAAATGTCAGCTACAGTAGGACAGGACTGTAGAATGTCTTCTGCATTATTTAATACCTCTTGATTAAATATTTTCCCATTCTGTCGAACATATGCAATATTTTCTCTTCTGCATAATGTAATACTGGTATCCTTTACATTCCAAACACTACTCTTCCCTAATGCGTCATAGTTCTCATTTCCGCTCTGACATCATATTTACTCAAAAACACATTATGATGTCATCTTAGTCAGTTTGTTCCTTTTCTCACATTGAAGATAGCAGCAGGAGAGTTTCAGTCTTTTTCTCAAATTTTTTGTATCTAGTGTTTGTTTGTTTGTAATCTTACGCTTGACAAAGGCCAGTTGGCCGAAAATTTGTGCCTGTCTTGTTTTGTTGTATTAAATACGCGTTCATATTCTTCTTTCGTGTTTTTTCTGGTTCCTGTTTGCTTGAACGCGGACAGTCACACTTGTTAAGGATAGAAGAGTTCAACGTTGACTTATAACTTTCTCCATTATCAGGTCTAATCTACATTTGAGGACTTTTCTCTTACAAAACACGATCAGTAATCCATGCGGTTGGAATGGTATGATCAACGATCGCATAACTGAACTGCTCATTTCTTAACACTTTTCCCCTTCTCATCGTCTGATGTCCTTCTTCCAGAAATGTGTAACAATTATTAGTGAGAGGCAGTGGTCTGAGATGAAAAGCTGTAATGTGCCTATTCATTTCCAGTTTAAATGAGACTGTCACATTCCTATCAGAAGTGAAAAGAGGAGTGTTCTGAGCTTACTGTTTTTGTACTTTGTATCTGCTTCTATGCTAGCTGAATGGGTAGCGCAAACTGTGTTAGATTTGAGAAGTACAACATGGGAGATAATTCTCAAGAGTTATGTCCTTTGATTAATAGAAGTGAATATAATCAGCACTTCCAGGAGCCTTGATGTAGGGGTGGGTTGGTTTCTTCTGGCGTTTCGTTTTCCATCATTTCTTCTGTACCATTTCCTTTTGGGATGGATACAATGGACATTTCATTTTGTTGTTGTTGTTGTTGTGTTGTTGTTTTATTATTGTTGTCAAAGACCGGCCGACTGTGTAGAGTCATATCAGAGCTATAACCCCTTCAAAACATAGAAAACCTCAACAGAAAAAAATAAGAAAATTACGTACACATATCAACGCATTCGTGCACATAATCTGAGAACTGCCCCTGGCTTGTGTTTGTCTTCATTTTCTATTTTCTGTCTTTTATAATATATATCTTCCCTCACCCCTCACCCCTCACCCCTAACCTCTCACCCCTCACCCTCACTCCTTGTAACCTGCCCCCACCCCACCCCACCCCCCCCCACCCCGGTTAGTTAAACCACCACCACATACATGATGTTTGGAATCTTCTAATATTCTCCTGTCTCGCTCTGTGTCTCTCCCTGTCTCTGTCCATTTTCTCTCTGTCTCTCTTTCTCTGTCTCTGTCTGGCTGTCTCGTTGTCTCTGTCTGTCTGTATGTCTGTCTGTCTGTCTCTCTGTCTCTCTCTCTCTCTCTCTCTCGCTCTTTCTCTCGCTCGCTCTTTTTTCGCATTCTACCTATCTCTATAAGCTTGTAGGTGCTGCGATTGTATGTGAGATAAAAGATCTACAGAGAGAGACAGACAGAGACAGACAGACAGACAGACAGACAGAGACAGAAAGAGACAGAGTCTTTTGGTTGAGTGGTATTTGTCTGAAAAACGTTATTTTTGAATGGTAATTCTGTCTAATCAAAAATGCAAATATAACATCGTGATCCATTGTTTATAACATAACAAGTGGAGACACCAATATAAGAGAGAGAGAAAAGAGAGCGAGAAAGGTGAGGGTGGGGGTGGGAGACAGTGTTAGGTGATTTAAGCACTTTTTCATTATTTTTATCATCATGTTATTGATATTTTGTACCTTTCAAATCTTTGACTATTTACAACAATTTCATAATGTTCTCCTGCACTTATTGTGCACTCAGTATAATCACAATTCTTGTGAGAAACAGAGAAGACAGACAGACGGGACAAACAGACAGAGACAGAGAGAGAAACAAGACAGACAGAAGGCTGACAGAGACAGACACAGAGACAGAGAGAGAGAGAAAAAGAGACAGAAACAAAAAGAAAGACAGACACAGACACAGAGAGGAGAGAAGAGAGAAGAGAGAAAAACAGACAGCCAGACAGACAGACAGACAAAGAGAGAGCATAGAGACAAGAGAAGAGAGAGAGGCAGAGAGAGACAGAGAGAGAGGCAGAGAAAGAGAGAGAAGAGCGCAGAGAGAGACACAGAGAGAGACAGAGACACAGAGACAGACAGAGACACAGAGAAGAGAGAAGAGAGAGCTAGAGAGACAGAAAGAAAGACAGAGAGAGAAAGAATGTGTTTGTGTGTGTGTGTGTGTGGTGTGTGTGTGTGTGTGTGTGTGTGTGTGTGTGTGTGTGTGTGTGTGTGTGTGTGTGTGTGTGTGAAAGTGTGTGTCTGTCTGTGTTCGTGTGAGTGTGTCTGTGTGTAAGTGTGAGTGTGTGAAAATTTGTGTGAGTGTGCATACGCGCGCGCGCACATGTGTGTGTTTGTGTGTGTGTGTGTGTGTTGTGTGTGTGTGTGTGTGTGTGTGTGTGTGTGTGTGTGTGTGCACGTGCGTGCACGCGCGTGCGGGCATATCAGCAATCACACATAGAAACCGCCTTAACCCCTAAGGGTATCCATCTTACTCAACCGCTACGATCAATTTTAATTTCTGTCTGCTTCTTTGGCGATCAAAAATCCCATTTTGCGTTAATAAATGAAATTAATTTCACCTCATCAAATTCATTGCTTGCCATCATAGGTTTTTGATTCAGCAGATAATGATTACAGCTGACTGGAAACTAAATACCGAATGCTTGTGCTTCAGAACAGGTATGTCGTTGAAGAATGAAAGTGTGTGCTCTCAGAATTCTCGATTGAAGACGAAACAAACAAAGCATCTTCGGAGCGAATGCAGTGATTTAAATCAGCATGATTCTCTTTCAATCTAATCAAATGAAACTTTTTAATAGAAGAGAAATGTGTTGGCATCGTCGAGCGATTTATAAATAGCCTTCAAGAATATGGGAGCATGTTCGTCAGTAAAGACTCGTTGGACGCTCTCTTACATATCTTTAAAGAAGGTGTTTTTTTGTTGTTGTTGTTGTTGTTGTTGTTGTTGTTGTTGTTGTTGTTGTTGTTGTTGTTGTTGTTGTGTTAAAGATCATCGCAGTCAGGGAGGTTACCTTTGTGCTCATCTGTTTTTTTGTTTTGTTTTTTTCGTCCCATATTCTACGCCACCTTAATTAATGGCCACAGAAGCTGGCACCGTGGTTTTTGTTTGTTTGTTTGCTTTGCTCTTTTTCACAATGCGATGATGATGATGTCGATGAGGATCATAACCATGGTGCTATGGAGTTCTAGCTAGGATTGAGACTGCGTGACAGTGCTGTACTCTATGCTTACTATCATAACATATCCTGGCGTCCATCAGGCCCAGTTACAGATACCTGCGGTGCTGGTCAGAGGATTTGAGCAACATCCTCAATGAGCGCATCAGTGAAGTGGATGAGATTCGACTGTGTGGTCCCAGTCTTCCCAATGAGTTCATAACACACCCAACTCTGGGTAGGAGCCGGTTATCTTTAAAGAAGTTTGTTTTGGCCTGTTAGGTGCTCATGTATCTGCATGCAACTGAAGTCCTTTAATATTTTTGTGTTATGGTTTATATTTATATTTAAATGAAAATATCTTGATAAATGACAATGATATAGAATGAGTTGTATATGGTTTCAATATATTTGTAAGTCAAACAATATTACTTTATAATTTAAGGCATAAATCAACAATGAACAGGATTTCTCATTGATCAGTCCATATGCCTTTCTAGTTTGTTAACACATTTTGCTATTAAGCATACGTCTTTCAATTGTGAAAATCTGTTGAAAACAATTATAGATATTTATACCTGCGTGGAAGTGAAAATGTTTTACTGAAGCAGTTTTGTTCATTTCAAGAAAACAAGATATAAGCAAATATTCTGTCAACTGGCCTTTGAAAAGTGTGTACAAAACACAGCAAAGAAACAAAATCCCAACGGAACACAAGATAAGTTAGCCAACATTTCAACGAAAAATAAGAAAGTTAGTTGCCCTATTGTTATTGTAGTTTATGATACAGCACTAGTGTAAAAACGTAAACTAGGTAAAATATAGGCTAGGTAGGACCACGGGATCTGGCCAGCTCATGGATTTATGTGCAGGATTAAGGCTCGTGCCATGATCACCATACACATGGTACCTGTGACGTTTAGTGCATATGGAATTCATTCCGAGCGCGGAGACAGTCATCTTGAGAAACTGAAACTGAAACTGAAACTGAAGCTATTGTAGTCTTTGTCCCAAATCTTTTAACTTTGTTTCTTGGTTTTCTTTTTGTGTACTCTTGACCCAGGCCGCTTCGACGAAAATTTACGCCTGTCTTATTTCGGTATTTAATACGCGTGGTCATTTTATTTTTCTATGCTTCTGGTTTATAAAACATTCAAGTCAACAACAAAAAATATGATAACCTCTTTAGACCAAAAACTGTAGAATGTGATTCTAGAAAGTGACTGATGAAAAAAAAAACAACAACGAACAGAATATGAAGGTGGAGGAGGCTGAAATAAACAGAATGACCAAAAGACAACAACAGCAACAGAATATAGTGGAGGATGAATAGTGCGACCGTTGAAGATCAATCACAGTCTCATTAAAAAGACGACAAGAGTGATATGCCAAAGGATGCGGGCCCCAGTAGCTCAGTTGGTTTGAGCGTCAGATTCACATGATAATGAATGTGGGTTCGAATCCCGGGGTGCGCTACATTACACCTGGCCTTCTCACTGCCCCATCTTAACATCATCGTGGTGTTAGTATAGGATTAGATAAGTCCCACTTTCTCCACTTCCCTGGGATGGTTATCCCCTTCGGCTATATCACCTGAGGTGGGCGACGACGTTAAAACTGAACCAAATCAACCAGTCAAACTATGCCAAGGGCGAACATGATGACAATATCGAAGATTACAATCCTTGTCCCTCGCTTTCTTTCACCACAACCACAGCCAAGTTCTAATACAACCTCTCTTCTGTACGACTCCCAAAAGATCTGATGAGACAGACTGCCTCTTATTCTTCGTAGAATATTATCACACTTTTTTTTTTTAGGCGTCGTTTAACCGTTTTCCACCCAGCGTGTGGCCATCGTTATTCACTGAGTTAATGACTGATTCATGTCAAGATGATTGCCAATGAACGCCTGCTTCTGGACAGGGCCGAAGAGAGAGAGGAGAAATTGATATTGATATTGAGAGAGGAGAAGAGAAGACGTGACAAAGAGTGTAGAAATAGTGAGAGAAGGAGGGAGAGAGAGGGGAGGGGGAGGGAGGGCGGGAACAGAAGAGAGAATAAACATCCAGAAGCGAAGAAGTGGTATGGTGATTTCATTTCTGTCAAGAAAAGTGTGTGCGTCGGTGGCCTAATAGTTAAAACCCTGCCCAGGATTCATCACCATCATCATGTGCCCTGCCACGTGGCGTTGACTATCATGGCTCTTCGTACGAATATATCTCTTGTCGCTGCAAGTCCATCTCCCACACTCTCTGTCTTCATCCAGTCCTCAAGTCCCTGCAATATTTTCTCCCTGGGTCTATCTGGTGCTCGCTTTCCCTCCAGCTTTCCTGTTGTGACCAGGTGTTCTAATTTCTTTTGCCTCATAAAATATCATATAAATGTTGCTTGTCTTTTTCTAATCTTGATTTATGTTCTTCTTCTGTCTGCCTCTTTCAAGACAGTCTCTTTTGTTTTCTTTGCTGTCCATGGAATCTCAACATTCTTCTTAGAAACCACATTTAAGTTGCCTCAATCTTGTTCTGACATAGTGTGTTGACCGTCCACGCTTCACATCCGTATAATAGTATCGGTTTCATATAACATTCAAGAACTCTTTTCCCAATGTTTATTGATAGGCATTTGTTGGTAAGAACGCTTTTCGTCTTCTTGAAAGCTGTTTTAGCTTGGCCGATTCTGCTGGCTATTTCTGATGTGCATCTGCCATCTGGTGAGTTGACCGTTCTCAGATATCTAAACGTATCAGCCTGTCTCAGTGTTGTGCCATTTGCTGTTATTTTGGATGAGGGGATTTTTTTTGTAGTCACCATGACTTCAGTCTTCTTGCCATTCATTTCCAGAGCCCCTTTTTACTCTTGGCTGGCCATGTTATCCTGAGAATATATAATGGTGGTTTCCCGTTCCTTCCAGAATTAGGATCGAGAAATCCGAATTTGGATTACACATCAAACAGGAATAGTTGTCGTTCCTCCACTATATCTTAGGAGAGGTCTAGCTGCTAGACATCCAGATAAAACGATAAACTATGGTGCCAGTGCTGTATGTATTCATCGCACGTAAAAACAAACCAACAATAAAGAGCAACACAGGAGTTGTCCCTGACAAAGCGTTATATGGAAGTCCACTTTCATAGGTAAACGTTGTCATTGTTGCTTAAGCCAGCCGACTGCGTAGAGCCATATCAAGGCTCTTATAACCGTTTCAAAACATACACAACACTTCAACAGTAAAAAAAAAAGATGGAATCAGAAAATTAAGTACACATATGAATGCATTCGCGCACATAATCTAAGGAGATGCCTAGCGTTGACCGCTCCAATTTATCACAAGAGAGATTTAAAAAAATACACCTGAATACAAACTTTTAAAC
>CM060310.1:30362394-30379894 GCA_030674185.1 Monoplex corrugatus
GCATTTGTATGTGTGTGTGTCTGTGTGTGTATGTGAGAAAGAGAGACAGACAGACAGACACACAGAGACAAAGAGAGTAAAATCAAAATAATGTGATAGTTACACTGTCGTGTCATGCTTCAAAGAATGGCTGGGTTCTCTGTAAAGACAGAAGAGAAATTACACTGATGCTAGGTAAGATAGAGAAACAGAAACGGAAAGGAAACGGAAACGAACTCTGTTGAATTTAGTCCACAACCCCTTCTAAAAGGAAGACAATGCAAAGCTGAATATTTAACATAGTTAATACTTAAAGCAACATTAAATTCATATTACACATATGTGACATCCCACCCGAAATCAGTCTTAACTCGCAGTCAGTCGAACAGCACTAGGAGCTGAAAAGGTGACTGAGTGTCTATCTGGGGTGTTTTGACTTTTTCTCAAAAATGATTTCTGTAGACTATAATCTATCCCCCACAGAAATTTTTTTCTTGAAAAAATATTATTAATCAATTTAAAATGGTAGTTTAATGCATGATCGCAGCAGACAGAATGCAATTTCCTTCCAGAAGTACGTATTTTTGTCTCTTATTATGAACCGTAACCTGTACAGTACCCGCACATTAATATACTGACGGAAAACTCTTTGGTGCACCTTTCAGATAATGACAGCTAAAATCAGAAACAAACTGGGTCAAGCCACCAAATAAAGAAATTTAAGGAAAATGTGTAGGAGAGCACATAAAAACTTTAGGGGCAGTTTTCCCAAAATGGCCGTCATACAACTTAAATGACTTTAAACATACATAACTTCTACATTTTGTTTTTAGTACAAGCTTTATTCAAGTACCAAAATAATCAGCAGAATGTACACTTTCCAGTGATATGTATATCTCAAAATGCCCAAAATGCTAGTTAAGACTGATTTCGTGCTGGCAGGTCACATATATAAAACATATAGAAGAAAAGCGTATCATCATCAAGTACCTTGCCACATGGCGTTGGCGATCATGGCCTTCCATCTGTTTCTATCCGTTGTCGCCACAAGCACATCTTCCACCCTCTCTGTCTTCAGTCACTCTCTGTCTTCAGCATAATAAATATCAAACATGCTTACAATCATCACATGGGTATACGTGCTAGCAGTTCGAAAGCTGTATACAAATACATATAGAGATTATTCGTTGTTTTTGTCGTAGTTACTGATGTTATTGCTGTTGTTGTGTCTGTCTTTCTTTCTTGGATATTGGTGGTACAGTTGTTGTTGTTGTTGTTGTTGTTGTTGTTGTTGTTTATTTTTCTTTCTTTCTTTCTTTCTTTCTTCCTTTCGTCTTTCTTTCTTTGATTTTATTCTTATAAGCGAAACATATACTAACACAAAGAAGACAAGGATTTTCTTAAACTGACCAGGCAGGTACTTTTGGCAGAAACAAGAGAGAGCAGAGGTTCGTCATCTAATATATGATTACATAAGAAACTTTATTGTTATTGTTATTGTTATTTTTGGTTCAAGCCCTGTCGACTGTGTACAGCCACATCAGGGCTATAACTATTTTAAACACACACACACACACACACACACAAACACACAAACACACACACACACACACAAACACACACACACACACACACACACACACACACACACACACACACACACACACACACACACACACACACAAACACACTACTTCAACAGGAAAAAAAAAAGAAAAGAAAATTTAGCACACATATCAAAATCTCGCCATCATCGCTTTTTCTGAAACATACCCGTATCAGTCATGTTGTGTAGCAATGTCTGTTTTATTCTAAATGTAAATGCAAACCTTGGCTGAAGACAAGGAGGGTGGAAGAGATGCTTGAGGCAACAAGAGATAGAGACAGATGGAAGTCCATAATCGCCAACGCCATGCGGCAAGGCACCTGATGATGATGATGATGAAACCTTGTCAGACTATTCTTGATATGTCTGGCATTATTGAGTGAAAGGTACGTTAAACAACTTCCAGACGAACATGCGAGATAGAGGGGGGGGGGAAAGCTTGTGGCTACTGTCTTTGCTCTACTGGCCAGCTCTTTGCAGGCAGCTGCAGAACAAGGACGTGAGGAATAAATAAATACCAAGATACTTCTAAAAGTTTACAAATGTCATCATCTCCCCACTGAAACACCATCTCTCTCTCTCTCTCTCTCTCTCTCTCTCTCCTGTCTGTCTGTCTGTCTATTTCTGTCTTTCTGTCTTTCTGTCCATCTGTCCATCTGTCTGCCTGTCTGTCCGTCTGTCTGTCTGTCTCTCTCTCTCTCTCTCTCTCTCTCTCTCTCTCTCTCTCTCTCTCTCCCCCCGTGTGTCTGTCTGTCTGTCTATATTCTGTCCGTTGTCCGTCTGTGTTTCTGTCTGTGTGTCTGTGTGTCTGTATGTCTGTGTCGTGTCTGTCTCTCTCTCTCTTCTCTCTCTCTCTCTCTCTCTCTCTCTCTCTCTCTCTCTCTCTCCCGTCTGTCTGTCTGTCTATTTCTGTCTTTCTGTCTTTCTGTCCATCTGTCCATCTGTCTGCCTGTCTGTCCGTCTGTCTGTCCTGTCTGTCTGTCTCTCTCTCTCTCTCTCTCTCTCTCTCTCTCTCTCTCTCTCTCTCCTCCTCTCTCTCTCTCTCTCCCCGTTGTCTGTCTGTCTGTCTATTTCTGTCCGTCTGTCCGTCTGTGTTTCTGTCTGTGTGTCTGTGTGTCTGTATGTCTGTGTCTGTGTCTGTCTCTCTCTCTCTCTCTTTCTCTCTCTCTCTCTCTCTCTCTCTCTCTCTCTCTCTCCCGTCTGTCTGTCTGTCTATTTCTGTCTTTCTGTCTTTCTGTCCATCTGTCCATCTGTCTGCCTGTCTGTCCGTCTGTCTGTCTGTCTCTCTCTCTCTCTCTCTCTCTCTCTCTCTCTCTCTCCCCGTGTGTCTGTCTGTCTGTCTATTTCTGTCCGTCTGTCCGTCTGTGTTTCTGTCTGTGTTTCTGTGTGTCTGTGTGTCTGTGTGTCTGTATGTCTGTGTCTGTGTCTGTGTCTGTGTCTGTCTGTCTCTCTCTCTCTTTCTTTCTCTCTCTCTCTTTCTCTCTCAGTCTCTGTGGCTGCTAAATATCCATCTTTTCTAACGACATGTTTCTCACACTAGCCTTCAGTTATAGCCTGGATGTTGTTGTATATCAATTATTCAACTATGTCTCAAGGCCGAGCGGGATTTCTGACGGTAGCGCAGTATTATCCACAGAAAGTAGCATGAATAATTCAGCACCGTCACTAATGATTATCATACCATGTCTGCCATGTTCTCTGTTATTTCTGGCGCTTATTCATTAATAAATAAAGAAAACAAAACATGACTACTACCATTTCCTTGATTAAAACACTCTGTGCATATTATCTGTGACATTTTTGTACCATACCTCATTTGAACGTTCCTGTTGGTGCACATACTCTCAATATATAAATACGCTATATCATTTATTCCTTTTTTTGTTCTACAGTAAAGGCCGTGGCAGATTTCTTGAAACAATCTTTTGTTCGAAATCAATTGATACTACATGCAGTTTATGACTGAATGAAAACTGTTTTGTGTAAAAGAACGTATATATTTGTTAAACAGTAGAGTGCCAAGATTTTTAAAACTAGCTTGATATCCACAAGAACATGACTTCGGTTCTACTCATTTTCATAATTTAGAATCAATGAATACACACACACGCGCGCGCACACAACACACACACACACACACACACACACACACACACACACACACACACACACATACACACACACACACACACAGATATATGTATATGTATGTATATATATAGTGTGTATATTATATATATGTTATATATATATATATGTGTGTGTGTACATATATATATATATAGAGAGAGAGGGGGGAGAGAGAGTGTGTGTGTGAGAGAGAGATAGGGAGAGAGAGAGAGAGGTACAGCTATAAAGATATAGATATAGGAAAGGGAAAGATGGAGGGACGGAGGGAGAGAAAGCGACAGACAGACAGACAGACATACAGAAGATGTTTTTCACAATTGCCAACTGCCGTCTGATGTTTAGCATGTGCAGGCCAGAGGGCACACGGGTCTGACTTGTCTTTCGTCCCCTTCCAGAGTACTAGATGTTCAGTTCGATTTTATGGTCAAACTCAGGAGAAAAGCTGAGGCCTCTACTGGAGACGAACCTGGACCCTGAGTTAGGTATTGGCTGGCGAACAGTCTTAACCATTCTGCCACTCTTCTAACCAAAAACATGACGTGAAGCAAGAACAATGATAGCTTGTCACAACAATGAAAACAATGGAAATATTGTCAGAAGTCCTTGACTCAACGTTGTGTCTTAACCATTCCGCCACTTTTCTCCCAGAAAAGTTGATGTGAAGCAAGAACAATGGTAGATTGTCACAACAATGAAAACAATGTAGATATTGTCAGAAGTTCTTGACTAAACACTGCTCACATATCTTCCTGAAAACGATTGATTGGGGACACTGGCTTCATTGTAATTTTCGTTTAAAGCCAGCCCACTGCGTAGAGCATTATCAGAGCTATAACCGTTTCAAAACATACACTATTCTTCAACAAGAGAAAGAAAAAAGGAAGGAAAATTAAATACACATATCTATGCATTCACTCACATAATCTAAGGAGATGCCCCTGGCGTTGATCACTCCGTCCAATTTATCGGACAGGAGATTAAAAAAAAACATACCTTAATTACAAGCTAGAACATAAATAAGGAAACTAAAACGGGCCCAAATTACCTAAAATTATTCAGCATATCTCATTTCCCTAGAGCTAAAAATGCACTTAAATCAATACGTGTACCAAATTATCAATCCTAAGAGAAAGTACGTAAAACTTTACCGAACACATACAGGTGAATGGACCAACAAAGGCAGAAAATGATAGGAAGAAATGACAGAGGCAAAGGAGGAAGAAGGAAACAAACAGAGTGACAGAAAAGAGGAAATTTCGAGCACAGTATTTCCAGAAAGTGGGGATACATTTTATGCTGAGAGAGCCCATGGCATCCATCCCACCGGTGGGAGGGGGGGGGAGCACTAGCCTTTGGTGCAATGACTTCTAAACTTATGCACTCAGCAGTCTTAAACGATCAACATTTGTGAGCCAGCTTTGGTAAAGATCCCATCAGAAACAGCTAAGAAAAGCTTTCCAACACATTCTTGTCACAGAATCACAGACAAACATGTTCATCAGGTCGATATGAAACATTTTCCTTTTTAGAAAAGAAGAACGAACAAGAAGGAAATGAGAAGAAAAAAAAGAACAGTTACAAACGAAAAAGGAGGACCAGGAAAGTGTGGTTCTTCTTCTAAAGAAAGGAACGAAGCTTTGCAAATAACAAAAAGAATACCGTCTAATGATGGAAGGCATTTTCGGTGAATGCTTCGACGATTGACGAGCGTGAAATGCTTAAAAAGATATTGGAAGTAAGAGATATGTAATATTATTTTGTGCTGCAAATATCGGCGTTCTGCAGAAGGGAGACAGGGAGAAATCCATGTATGGATTAGATGTCGTTTATTTGTTTGCTTGCTTGCTTGCTTGCTTGTTTGTTTGCTTGTTTATTTGTTTGTTTTTGTTCTGCTTTGTTTATGGGGAGTTGTTTAGGGGTATGTTTTGTTTTTCTTTTTTTCCTCTCTCTCTCTCTCTCTCTCTCTCTCTCTCTCTCTCTCTCTCATTTTTGTTTCTCATTCTGTCTCTCTCCGGGTTTTTTTTTGTTTTTTGGTTTGTTTGTCCTTTTTGGGAGGAGGGGGGTGGGAGGGGGCAGGTTATTGGAATTGTGTTTGTTTGACAAAAAAACTTCTTGGTGCGCGAGAAACGCAGGCCGCTCTCCCTTGAGATTCTCAAAATCTTTCACCATAGTGCTGGCGTTATAGTTTTTTTTTCTCTCCCTGTGTTCGTGTATTTCTGATTACCTATGAAAGCGGGTGTTACTACAAAACATTGCCATGTGTCATTCTTTTATTGTCGTTGGACTTTTAGTGTGTGCAAAGTGCATGTGGCATATAAAACCAAACCTCGGTTTATCGTCTTATGAGAAAGGCTAGTACCCAGACCATCACTCCAAGGTCTAGTGGAGGGGTGGGTGGGGGTGGAGATTCCAGTCCGACCAGGAATCAAACCTGGGCTTTTTGCTTCCCAACTGGGTGTTTTATCCACCTGACCCCACGCTTCATTTCAGTAAGGGCTTATCATCATCATCAAGTGCCTTGCCACATGGCGTTGGCGATCATGGCCCTCCATATGTCTTTGTCCCTTGTTTCCGCAAGCACATCTTCCATCCTCTCTGCCCTCAGCCACTCTGCAAGTCCGCCCAATTAGTTTTTCCTGGGTCTGCCTGGTGCTCTCTTTCCCTCCAGCTTTCCTGTTGTGACCAGGTGCTCCATTTCGCCATTCCTCATAAGAGGTTTATGTAGAAAAAAAATTTTAAATATATTATTAATCCTATCAAGATTCCAAGGTTCTACAAACATCCTTGCAAAAACATTCAACTCTTTGCTCCTTCTGTTGGTTTCATAGCACCAGTCAGCTACAGAGAGAAAATATTGGACGGACTTGCAGAGTGGCTAAGGACGGAGAGAGTGGAGGATGTGCTTGTAGCGACAAGGGATAGATGCATCTGAGGACAGAGAGGGTGGAAGATGTGCTTGCGGCGACAAGGGATAGATGCATATGGAGGGCCATGATCGCCAACGTCATGTGGCAGGGTGCACGATGATGATGAGTCAGCTACAGCGCTTCTCTTGTCATCGACAAAATTTTAGCTACAGTAGGTGCCTTGGTACGGTGGTTATCAGAACAGATTGACAAATGAGAGGTTGTGGGTTCGAATCTCATCAAGCCTGTCAAAATCACTTTGAGGTGTTTGTTTGTTTGTTTGTTTGTTTGTTTGTTTGTTTGTTTGTTTGTTTGTTTGTTTTTGCTGTTTGTTTATGTTTGTTTGTTGCTTGATATTTGTTTGTTTGTTTGTTTGCTGCTTCTGCAAATTTTAATTTTCTCCCAGCCTTTAGTTAGAAGTAAACAAAATCGGAAAGTACACTACTGTGCAGGGAAGAAAGAAAATATCTTAGAATCCATTGACGCAATTCGCCAAACAAACGCACAAAAAAGTAATAACTGAAAAGTAATTGTTCTCACGGGTAAAAAAAAAGTTAAAATGGGCGGATATGAGAAAACAAAAAAAGAAGAAAAAAGAAAATGATGAAGCTATTGACGAAGACGAGAAGAAGGAGAATGACAAGGAGAAAAGAACACGAAGAAGTACAGTCATATTTGTGATCTCCCTTTTTTGAACTTAAGATAAACACAACCAACCAAACAAAAAAACACCACTCTGAATGATGCGATTAATCTTCTGCCTTCCTGAACAACAATGAATGTACTTAATAAAATAACTACAGTCAAAATAATTACTTATGATAATAATTACAATAACAACAACAAAGAAGAAAGAAGAAGAAGAAGAAGAAGAAAAACGAGAACAAGAACAAGAATTAGAACAAGAACAAGAACAAGAACAAGAACAAGAAAAGAAGGAGAAGGAGAAGAAGACTAAAAAGAATATGTGATGCTGAAAAACATGAAGAAGAAGAATGAACAACTAGGTGTACCATTATTTTCTATTTAAATATACACAATTCACTGTACCTTCACGCCAATGAAAATTATGCAGACATAAACAAAACAAACACATTCCCCACCCTCCTGCATTTTCCATCCTGGTACCCGCTACACTGAAATTGGCAATTCATGTTCGGGTACATCCTAACGTTACGATAAACGATAACTTTATATAGTAACAAAACAAAAGTAGGATCAATTTTTGACTCCCCACCTCCACCAACAAAAAAAATGGAAACCCTTCTTCCCCTCACAAACGCTGCAATTTTTATAAACAATACATTGTGCCTGTTCAAACATATCAATGCATTCAAAATTTAGATACTGACAGCAAACTGTGGACGGAACAGCAAGGAAGTTTCAGTCTTTTTCTCCTAATTTTTGTATCTGGTGTTTGTTTGTTTGTTTGTTGTTTGTGATCTTACGATTGACAAAGGCCAGTTGGTCCAAAAAATGCGCCTGTCTTGATTTGTTGTATATTTAATACGCGTTGTTAATTTTTGTGTGTGTGTGTGTTTTGTTTTTCTGTTTTTGTTTTCTGGTTCCTTTTAAATTTGTACTTTACTCATACTTTGGTTGAAAGCCAAGATAGTTTTCGTATTGGACAGTTTGCTCTCCCATATACTACGAAAGACAGAATGAATGCATCCCAAATCAATTGATAATAAATCGTTTTCACGTTACGCTGAAATAATAAATGACTCATACGAATGAAACATCAAATAAACTTCAAAACGTTGAAACTTTTTGTACTCCAACGGTATATATATATATATATATTATGGGGAAGGCCAAGGCCATATATTGAAAATAGTCCATGCTTTTGATTGTCTTGAAAATTGAAGTGTAAATATATATACATATATATTCTAAACATACAATATTAAATAGTATGTATGTGTGTCTGGTGGTGTTTTGTTGTGTTATGTTGTTTGTTTAGATGTGTGTGTGTGTGTGTGCGTGTGTGTGTGATATATGTATGATGTGTATGTGTATGCGTATATGTCATATTATAATATTATATGTATATACATATATGTATATATATATATATGTATATATATAATATATATATATATGAATTGGCAACTTAAATTTATGTCATATGCTAATATACTTGGGATTAAACAAAGGAAATTAAAACTGCAAAAGAATTAAAATTCAAAGCAAACCAAAGAAACAAAAACAAACACGTGCATATGAAAGCAAAGTAAAAGCATTTCACTAGGAACTCATAAAAGTGTGGTCTATACACGCTTAAAGTCTGCATAAAAAAAGCTCATCATCAAGTATCATTTGTTTGTTTGTTTGTTTTTGTGTGTTGTTGTTGTGCGCGTGTGTGTTTCTTTCTTTCTTTCTTTCTTCCTTCCTTTGTTTGCTTGTGCGTGTCTGTGTTTGTTTGTGAGTTTGTTTCTATCTGGGTGTCTTATATTGCTTTCCATCTGTGATGTATAAGAGAGAAGACAAGGAAGAAATAACGACACAGTTGACTGAACAAATGCACATTCAGCTGAAACGTAACAGTTCTCGTTACAAAAGAAACGGTGGCGGTAGAAAAGGCCGGATATGAGAAAACAAAAGAAGAAAACATTCAGAGGAAAAAAATTTAAAAAACAAACACAAACAATACGAAGGTTAAGGAGGAGAACGTAATATCTCTGTACACACACACACACACACACACACACACACACACACACACACACACACACACACACACACACACACACACACACACACACACACACACACACACACACATGCACACATACACAACACACACACACACACACACATATGCAAAAAATACATAACACACACAAACACTCACACACACACACACACACACACACACACACACACGCACACACACACACACACATACACACACACATGCACACGTACACACACACACACACACACACGCAAGCACGCACACACACACACACACACAAACACGCACACACACACACACACACACACACACACACACACACACACACACATTGATTAGTCTTAAAAGCCCTTTTTCTGTTGTGTATTCCTTCTTTGTAGTACACTTTTGCACTCCATTCTTTTTGATTTTCTGTTAGTAGTTCTTCGATTTATACTTGCAGCGACAAGGGGTAGATTCATATGGAGGGCCATGATCGCCAACGCCATGCAGCAGGGCACATGATGATGATGATGATGATGATGATGATGATGATGATGATGATGATGATGATGATGATGATGATGATGATGAGTTCATCTATTGTGTGTGTTTCTTGTAAGCATGTCATGTCCGTTTCTTTTTGTTTTCTTTTTCTTTTAAGTAGTTAAATGTTGTCATTTTGTTTGGATTAGTTCTTATTCTTTGCACATTCAATAAACCATTGCTGATCAGAACTGTGATAGTGAAAAGATGTTGGAATACAATCATGATCCATAAATCTCTAGTCCATGAAACGTCGCCAGGATCGTGACTGAGAAGTGAGCTAAAGTTTCAGTTTCAATTTCTCAAGATGATGCCCCCGCGCTCGGAATGAATTCCATACGCACTAAGGTCACAGATGCTATGTGATGGAGAAGATCCAGAATGATCATGGCACAAGCCTTAAGCCTGCATATAAAACCATGAGCTGGCCAGATCCTGAGGTCCTACCCAGATAATTCCATAACCCTGAGGTCGTAGGGGAGCGAGGTGACAGAGACCTCAACTTTTCCTGGAGCCAGCATTATTAGGGCGGCGCCCATCCCCTCTCCTTCGCTTCAAATTCATATTCATATCTTTTTCCTACCAAGACTTCAGAAAGGCAAGAAGGCTAATTGGTCTTCAAGGGGTGAGACCTGGGAAATCAACCTATCTCGTCAATGATTTTTACTAAGGCACGCGGGCAATGCCTGCTCTTCACGATTTTCAACTGCCGCGGGATCTTTAGCGTGCACAGTCAGAAGGCACACTGGTCTGACACGTTTTTCGTCCCCTTCCGAAGGACTGATGTTCAGTTCGATTTTCCGGTCAAATTGAGGAGAAAAGTCGAGGCCTCTACGGAGAGCAAACCCTGGACACCTTGCGTTTAGTTATTGGCAGACGACCGTCTGAACCATTCTGCCACTCTTCCGTATGGGGGATCGTCCGGGAGCTACAGAATGCGGTCTATTCTATTCAGTTGCGATGTTTGTGTGATTGGATGTAGAGATGTCATTCTGGTGTATTTCCCTGCCATCGTCCATCCTCTATGTTTCTTCAGTAAATGGTTTCATAAAGAAATCTTCAAGTCGTATGTAACTGCGATCTCTCTGGTCTCTTTCAGCTGAATTTCTTCGTCGTTGTTTATTCTACGATCGGTTATGTTTTCTCTTGTTTATATTGGTAGGGATCTACACAGTGCCTACATATTGTTCGCAGGCTCTTTTATCAACTGTATTGCGATGTGAACTGTGTCTATTGAGCTGCTGGTTGGTTTGAGGTCAACCGGTGGGTGAGAGGGTGATATCTGACTTTGGGGGTCCCCTATGTTCTTCCATTTTGCAGAGTGAAGCACACAGCATTCTTTTCACATTGTGATGTAATGTGCTCCTCATTGATGCACCGGTTACACTGTCTTGTGGCTTGTAGTTGTTGTCTTTTTGATAGAGTTCTTCTCTCTCTCTCTCTCTCTCTCTCTCTCTCTCTCTCTCTCTCTCTCTCTCTCTTTCTCTCTTTCTCTCTCTCTCTCCCTCCCTCTCCCTCTCTTTCTCTCTCTCTCTGTTTAAATATTAATGTTTGTGAAGAGGAGCTCTTTAAGGATTGTGATGAACACAAAATCTGTTCCCAGTCTCCCAGTTTGTCAGTGGCACAGATTTGTTCCATGCTGGCCAAAATTCTTTATTAGGGATCTAGTTTCACACCCCCAGCGTTTTGAATGCATCTTCAATCATGACGTTTTTGCTGATCAGTGACACTTTGTTGATCTATAATTTGGGAATTTTCCCCCAGTTTCTCCCTCCTCGATTGCCACTCAGTGCAAAGGACATTTTTGCCTAGCATGATCATATGTGTGATCATCATTATCATCATCATCATCATCATCATCATGTGCCCTGCTGCATGGCGTTTGCGATCATGGCCGTCCATATGTATCTATCTCTTGTTGCCGCAAGCACATCTTCCACTCTCTCTGTCCTCAGCCACCCTGCAAGTCCGTCCAATATTTTCTCCCTTAGTCTACATTCTTTTTCCCTCCAGCTTTCCTGTTGTGACCAGGTGCTCTAATTCCCCTTTCCTTATAAAATGACCTATAAATGTTGCCTGTCTTTTCATAATCCTCTTTATCAATGATCTTCCTGTGTCTGCCTCCGTCAAGACTGTATCGTTTGTTTTCTTTGCTGTCAATGGAACTCTCACATTCTTCATAGAAACCACCTTTCGGCTGCCTCAATCTTGTTCTGGCTTTATGTGTTGACTGTCCACGCCTCATAATCGTACAACATTATCGGCTCTATATAACATTTGTTAGGCATTTGTTGGTAAGAATGCTTTTCATCTTCTTGAATGCTGTTTTGGCTTAGCTGATTCTGCTGGCTATTTCTGATGTGCATCTGCCGTCTGGTGAGATGACCGTTCAAAGAGATTTAAACTTATCAACCTGTCTCAAAATTGTGCCGATTGCTTTATTTTGAATGGAAATGGCAATGTGCGATATAAAGTTCAATTTCTCTTTGACGAATTGTCTTTACATTATATTCTTTTTCATTTCTGGTAAAGCTTCTATAAACTCTTGAATCGTTGTTGAAGTTCTGCCAGACATTATTTCTGCAGCTGCCTACAAGTCGATCGTGTTTGGAGGTGTGAGTCTATGTAAAGTAATGATTTTGTGAAAAAAAACACGAAAGAAGAATAAGAAGGTGTATTTAATACAAGACAAGACAAGCGCAAATTTTCGACCAACTGGCCCTTGTCAAGCGTAAGATCACAAACAAACAAACACCAGATAAAAGAATTAAGAGAAAAAGACGGAAACTTCCCTGCTGCTCGGTCCAGTGAAAGGAAAGGTGTGATTCCTTTCTTTTTCTCCAAATTTTTGTACTTGGTGTTCGTTTGTTTGTGATCTTACCCTTGACAAAGGTCAGTTGGCCGAAAATTTTCGCCTGTCCTGTCTTGTTGTATTAAATACGCGTTCTTATTCTTCTTTCGTGTTTTTTCTGGTTCCTGTTTGCTTGAAGGCGGGCAATCACACTTGTTTTGGATTAATGATTTTGTGGCCATGGAAACAGGTTCCCACGCTTCCGCCATCTTGAACACATGGTGTTCGTATCAAGATCGACTCGTCATATTTCAGTTGCCAGCATTTCTTGAAACTTCTTTTTTTATTGTTACTTATATTTAAAGTCCAACCTACTGCGCAGACCCATATCAGTCTATAACCATTTCAAGCCGCACACAATGATTCAACAGGAACAAAAGGAAAAGAAAATCTAAGTACATATACACATATCAATGCGTTTGCGCACATAGTCTAAGGAGATGCCCCAGGCGCTGACCACTCCGTTCAATTTATCACACAGGGGATTCAAAAACACACCTGAATACGAATTGAAATATAACAAAGGACACTTAAACATACATAAAAACGGGCCTAACTTTACTGACATTGATTTCGCGTATCTCATTTCCCTAGAGCCGAAAATGCGCTTAATACATGTACCCAATTGTCATTCACTTTCTTTAAAGTACGTAAGACTTTATCAAACACATACAGGTGAATGGACCATCAAGGCAGAAAATAATAGGAAGAAATGACACGAAAGCAAAGGAACAAGGCAGAAACAAAGAAAGTGACAGAAAAGAGGAAGTTCCTAGCACAGAATTTCCAGAAGATGGGGATACTATTTATACTGAAAGAGTCCCCGGCATTCATCACGGAGAACGTGAAACGTTCTGTTCACAAAATGATAGTACTGATAGTTAGATAAACTATTTTGATGATCCATTTATGTCTGGATATTAATTTGAAACATGGCACAAAACATGGTACAGCATAGATTTTATAGAGCGAAGATCGTTTTTCTGTCGTTCGACGGAGATGGACTGGAAGTGTTTTATACAGTAATACCAAAGAAATAAGAGGGAAGCAGGGAGAATCTTTATAATATGAACCAAAGGACATAACTCTTGAGAGTCACGTAGGAATTATCTCCCATGTTGTGGAACTTCTCAAATCTAACTGAGAGAGGAGTGTTCTGAGTTTACGGTTTTTGTGCTTTGTATCTGCTTCTATGCTAGCTGAACGGGTAGCGCAAACTATGTTAGATTTGAGAAGTTCCACAACATGGGAGATAATTCCTACGTGACTCTCAAGAGTAATGTCCTTTGGTTGATGTTATAAACAGTGTTTCCCGCATCGGCCTTACCAGCTACGGCCAGCACTGCTCCAGAGACGTCAACTCGACTCAGCACGACACTAGGGCGCATCATACATAGTCGACAATGACTGATGGATGCCTACTACTATTAAACTCTATTCGTTTCCAAGTCACAAAGTATTATTTCTGATAATGTAGGAGAGAAACAAAAAACCGCATGTAATATGGTTTCTCCATCTTGTTCCATACATTCGTTTCATAGTTCAGAGAAGACCCTACCATTTTCTGGTGTTTATCCAAGGGAGAAAAGTTGTATGTAAGGAACAGGGTCTGGTGGATTAGTTTGTCTCCCCAAGACACTAGTTTGGGTTGTTGTTTTTATGATACGCAAGAAGATGCGCGCTCCAGAAGCTGAGTACTTTAGCTCTCGTCAAACTCTCCCATATTTCCTGATTTGGGGTCAAAGAACAGAAAATGTTTAAAGTGTAATTCATTGTGATTATTGAAATATCGTGTTTTGTGACATCCCATCAACATGCAAATACACGCATGCACACATACACGCTAACACTCACTTGTGACGCACATATGCACACATCTACATACACTCAAATATACAATCATGTATAGAAACATCCCCACACATATGCATGAACGTAGGCATACACATGCTATTGTGTATTTCTTTGCATGTTTCCTTATCAATGCAGACATTTTTTTTTTCTTTTTCTTTTTTTTTTTTTTTTGTGTGTGTGCTTTTCTTTCTATATTTTTTTCCATATTTCATTTACATAAATTTCCTTTTAACATTTTTGGTCTAAGTTTTTATGCTGTCTGTTCATGGAAGATTATATGACAAGCCAAAGAAACACAAACGTTCCAAGTTAACAAAGAGGACAAATTCATAGAGAAAAAAAAGAAGATAAATATTCCAGCCTGACACAGAACAAAGACGAAGTACTGCAGTGAATCCAATAATCCCGATCTCTCAAACAAATCTTGTGTAATGGCGCTCCATACAGAGTTACTCTTCATTAATCAGAGTGCTTTCCCTTCCACTTTCCTGCCGTACTCCTCACTAACAAAACATTACAGAATGCGCATACACGCGATTAGATTTCTCTGATGATTTGTACCATGATGCAAAAAAGATGGATCTTCCGTCATCTAAATCCCTCCTTGATGCTCCGCACACACATTTTTAATTTTTTCTCTTTAACATTTTGATAGACTCCAGAGTATCTATGGTTTTGTTGAAGGTACTTATTATTTTCTATATACAACATCTGTTTGTTCGAAGCTACTGTTTCTGGTAAATGGATCCTTACGGTCGTTTCAGGTGAAGAATATTACATTTTCATGTTTTGTCCTTTATTAACTTTCTCTTAGGCATTTTGCCCAGATTTCTCAGACCGACTTGTCAACGATGCAGTTCAAATCATTGATTAAAAATATGCAGCCCTCTTGGGGATGCCAGGAGTTTTGACAGCATAAATAGTATTCCCACCTTCTGGAAATGCTGTGCCATCGCGTATGTGTGTCTTTGTGTAAAGAAACACTCACACACACACATACACACACACACACACACACACACACACACACACACACACACACACACACACACACAGAGGCGCGCGCGCGCGCGTACACACACATACTTGCATATATATATATATATACATATATATATATATACATATATATATATAAATATATGTGCGTGTGTGCGTGCGCACACGCGTTTGTCTGTAGGTGTACGCGATCTTTTAGCAAAATACTCAATACCATCACAATGTCGGCAATCATCTATAGCAGTAATAGACTTGAAACAAGCGCGCCAAACGGTTGTACCAATTATGTCAAATTAGTGACCTTACATCTTTAATACTTAAGTAAAAAATATTCATAATGAGCCACAAAATTGAAATCGACTGTCATAAGCAAAAACACATGCAATCGATTACCGCTTTTAATGAGGTACTTTTTAAAACCACATTTAAAATAAACAGAAAGAAAAAGGGAGAGAGGAAGGAGGGGAGGCAATAGAGGTAAAGGAAAAAAAGAAAGAAATCAACAGTGTTAGAATGTCGAAGAAAATTTCGCAGGCCACTATAAAAGTCATATCAAAAGCAGTAGATCTGGTGGACTTAATTTAATGCTCTAGTAAAATACTGAATTGTCCAAAGACACAACAGTGTTGTTGGGGTGGGGGAAACTGTTTTCAGTAGTTATGTTTCCCTGTGTGTGAAATTACGTGGTCATATATGTCTATGTATTTTGAATGTCACGTGTGATTATGTGATAGTTGTTGGTAACATATTTACATATAGTATTTGTATATCACAAATGTGTTTAATACATTGATGACTAGTATGAAGCAGCTCCATGCTGTTCATTTGCGTGGAAATTCAAAGCATAGTTGCAGAATGAAGAAGAATGATTGATTATTGAATACCGTTTTCAACAAGAGCGGCACCAACACACAGAGCAAAACGATTTTTTGAAAAATTTCCCACTCTCCTGGTGTATTTAAATGTATTCTAGAGATCCAGAAAAGACCGATAAAATAAACTGAATTCTTCTCAACAGCTGAAGCAAAAATCCACAATAGCAGTCGAATTTCATAAGAAAACCATCTATACACTGGACGAAACAGCATGGAAGTTTGTTTGTTTGTTTGTTTGTTTGTGATCTTACGCTTGACAAAGGCCAGTTGGCCGAAAATTTGCGCCTGTTTTGTCTGTATTAAATACGCGCTCTGATTCTTTTTTCGTGTGTGTGTGTGTGTGTGTGTGTGTGTGTGTGTGTGTGTGTGTTGGGGTTTTTTTGTTTGTTTTTTGTTATATATATATATATAGATATATATATATATATATATATATATATATATATATATATATATATATATATATATTAATGAGCCTAATTTTTAGTGGAAAATTTTGTGTGTTATATTGATCTTAACGATTTTTTTTTTATTTCATAGCCACTTTTAGAACTTCGTATTGCTGATAGGCCAATACTTCACATCGTTGCTTCTTTAAAACTGAACAGTTTAGGAAAAATTATCGCCACTTCAAAAATCTGAACAATAATAGTATAGTTCACATTGTTGCCATTCTAAGAGCTAAACTGTAACTGCATAGCTCTCATGGTTGCCACTGCAAGAGCAGAAGATTGTTGGTATAGTTGGCATTGTTGTTGGATAAAGTTCACTATTCAGCCCATCGCCAGTAGTTTCATCACGGTGAGTGAGCTCTGACCCTCAGGCATCACTTGAATCCACACAGTCTAGTATTTTTTGCCCTTGCTTTAGAAGTGTCCTGCTGTTCAACTAATTACTAAGGCAATCGTCAACTTCATTAGATCTAAGCCCACACAAAATTTAGAAATTCAGCAATGCATTTTCAAATCATTCCCCTTGCCAAACAGCTGATACACAGCAACACCAAGTAGGTCGCTTGCTCGCCCAGGACAACGAACAAGAGAAAACGCCAGTACTTGACAAAGACAATGTCTAAAG
>CM060310.1:30384894-30429894 GCA_030674185.1 Monoplex corrugatus
AAGCTAAAACACACCAAGACTGGTTCGATGAAAACAATGAGCAAATTCAAGCTACTATCCAAGCCAAGAACAAAGCCTATGCAGAATGGCAAAACGACCCCTCATCCCTCCCCAAAAAGGAAAGATTCAAGTCCCTTCAAGCTAGAGCCCAGAAAGACGTGAGATGCAAGATTCATGGTGGAACAATAAGGCCGAAGAAGTTCAACTCTATGCTGATACCCACAACTCCAAGATGTTCTTCAGCTCTCTGAAAACCGTCTACGGCCCAACAACCTCAGGATGTTCTCCCTTGTTGTCCTCGGATGGCAAAACCCTGATCAAGGACCAAGAAGGGCTCCTCAAGCGCTGGACCGAACATTTCAGCTCTCTTTTGAACAGACCTTCCACTGTTGATCAAGATGCTCTCAATCAAATCCCCCAGCAACCACTCCTGGAAGACCTAGACGCTCCTCCTACTCTAGATGAAATCAAAAAGGCAATAAGCAAGACCAACTCCGGCAGAGCTTCTGGAAAAGACAGCATTCCGCTGAGATCTTCAAGGCAGCAGGCCCCAAAGCCCTGGAAACCTTCCATGACATCCTGCTACAGGTCTGGGAAGAAGAGCAAATGCCTGCTGATTTCAAAGACGCGCTCATAGTTGCGCTGTACAAGAACAAAGGTAGTAAAGCAGACTGCGAAAACTACAGGGGCATCTCTCTTCTCTCTATAGCAGGGAAAATATTTGCAAGGGTTATCCTCAACAGACTGATAACCATCTCAGAACAGATCCTACCAGAGGCTCAATGTGGCTTTAGGCCAGGGAGAAGCGCTGTGGACATGATCTTTGCTATGAGACAAATTCAAGAAAAGTGCATAGAACAGAATAGGCCTCTTTACTCAGTCTTTGTTGACCTTACCTAGGCTTTCGACACGGTCAACAGAGAAGCCCTGTGGACTGTCCTAGAACGGATTGGCTGCCCTCCCAAATTCCTAAAGATCATCCAGTTCTTCCACACAGGCATGAGTGGGCAAGTTCTTGCAAGTGGCAACATGACTGACGAATTCGAAATTACAAATGGCGTCAAACAAGGCTGTGTCCTGGCACCAGTCCTCTTCAATATCTTCTTCACCGCCATGCTTTCCCACGCCTGCAAGGATCTTGACAAGGGAATATACCTAAAGTACCGCCTGGATGGCTCCCTTTTTGATCTACGTCGCCTGCAAGCCAAGACAAAAACCAGCACAGAACTCCTTCAGGAGGCGCTCTTCGCCGATGACTGCTCCTTGAATGCTCACTCTGAAGCGGACCTGCAAACAATGCTCAATCACTTCGCAGAAGCCTCAACGCTCTTTGGACTTACAATAAGCATCGGGAAAACTGAAGTTCTTCACCAGCCTGCCCCACAAACTAACCCACTGTCTCCAAACATCACCATCGATGGCAACAGTCTGAAGAACACCAAGAACTTTAAATACCTTGGAAGTATCATCTCTGCAGACGGCTCCATCGATCAGGAAATTGATTCACGAATCAGCAAAGCCAGCCAGGCTCTCGGTAGGCTGAAAAACAAGGTACTAAACCAGCACAATGTCCGGCTGTCAACAAAAATCAAAGTGTACAATGCCGTTGTGCTCTCCTCCCTCCTCTACGGTTCGGAGACTTGGACACTCTACAGGAAGCACATCAACAAATTAGAGCAGTTCCACCAAAGGGCTCTCCGCAGCATACTTGGCATCCGGTGGCAAGACCGCATCACCAACATTGAGGTCCTCAACCGATCAAGCTCACAAAGCATAGAAAGCCTGCTTGTCAAAGCCCAACTGAGATGGGTCGGCCATGTCATCCGCATGGAAGACCACCGAATGCCCAAACAACTGCTGTACGGCGAACTCACAAGTGGCAAAAGAAATCTCGGGAGGCCCAAAAAGCGTTTCAAGGACACGATAAAGGCAAACCTCCAGCTTGCACAGGTTACCCCCAAAGAACTCGAAAGAACTGCCACCGAAAGGAACGCCTGGCGCAGGGCCGTCCATCTTGCCAGCACAAACAGCGATATCAACTACAGGGAGAAGCTGACTATCAGAAGAGAGAGGAGACATAATCCAACCACCCCAACCACGACATTCCAGTGTCCCCACTGCAACAGACATTGTACATCCAAGATCGGATTGCACAGCCACATGCGCGTCCACAGATGAGCTGCAGGATTCCATCGTCATCTTCGGCAACGAAGGACTACCATCATCATCATCATCATCAGAACACTTTTGCACTCCATTCTTTTTGATTTTCTGTTAGTAGTTCTTCGATTTGTACTTGCAGCGGCAAGGGATAGATTCATATAGAGGGCCATTATCGCCAACGCCATGCAGCAGGGCACATGATGATGATGATCATCATCATCATCATTATCATCATCATCATCATCATCATCATCATCATGAGTTCATCTATTGTGTGTTTTTTCTTGTAAGCATGTCATGTCCGTTTCTTTTTGTTTTCTTTTTCTTTTAAGTAGTTAAATGTTGTCGTTTTGTTTGGATTAGTTCTTATTCCTTGCACATTCAATAAACCATTGCTGATCAGAACTGTGATAGTGAAAAGATGTTGGAATACAATCATGATCCATAAATCTCTAGTCCATGAAACGTCGCCAGGATCGTCACTGAGAAGTGAGCTAAAGTTTCAGTTTCAATTTCTCAAGATGACGCCCCTGCGCTCGGAATGAATTCCATACGCACTAAGGTCACAGATGCTATGGGATGGAGAAGATCCAGAATGATCATGGCACAAGCCTTAAGCCTGCATATAAAACCATGAGCTGGCCAGATCCTGAGGTCCTACCCAGATAATTCCATAACCCTGAGGTCGTAGGGGAGCGAGGTGACAGAGACCTCAACTTTTCCTGGAGCCAGCATTATTAGGGCGGCGCCCATCCCCTCTCCTTCGCTTCAAATTCATATTCATATCTTTTTTCTACCAAGACTTCAGAAAGGCAAGAAGGCTAATTGGTCTTCAAGGGGTGAGACGTAGGAAATCAACCTATCTCGTCAATGATTTTTACTAAGGCACGCGGGCAATGCCTGCTCTTCACGATTTTCAACTGCCGCGGGATCTTTAGCGTGCGCAGTCAGAAGGCACACTGGTCTGACACGTTTTTCGTCCCCTTCCGAAGGACTGATGTTCAGTTCGATTTTCCGGTCAAACTGAGGAGAAAAGTCGAGGCCTCTACGGAGAGCAAACCCTGGACACCTTGCGTTTAGTTATTGGCAGACGAACGTCTGAACCATTCTGCCACTCTTCCCTATGGGGGATCGTCCGGGAGCTACAGAATGCGGTCTATTCTATTCAGTTGCGATGTTTGTGTGATTGGATGTAGAGATGACATTCTGGTGTATTTCCCTGCCATCGTCCATCCTCTTTGTTTCTTCAGTAATTGGTTTCATAAAGAAATCTTCAAGTCGTATGTGACTGCGATCTCTCTGGTCTCTTTCAGCTGAATTTCTTCGTCGTTGTTTATTCTACGATCGGTTATGTTTTCTCTTGTTTATATTGGTAGGGATCTACACAGTGCCTACATATTGTTCGCAGGCTCTTTTATCAACTGTATTGCGATGTGAACTGTGTCTATTGCTGGTTGGTTTGAGGTCAACCGGTGGGTGAGAGGGTGATATCTGACTTTGGGGGTCCCCTATGTTCTTCCATTTTGCAGAGTGAAGCACACAGCATTCTTTTCACATTGTGATGTAATGTGCTCCTCATTGATGCACCGGTTACACTGTCTTGTGGCTTGTAGTTGTCTTTTTGATAGAGTTCTTCTCTCTCTCTCTCTCTCTCTCTCTCTCTCTCTCTCTCTCTCTCTCTCTCTCTCTCTCTCTCTCGCTCTCTCTCTCTCTCTCTCTCTCTCTCTCTCTCTCTCTCTCTCTCGTCTCTTTCTCTCTCTCTCTGTTTAAATTTTAATGTTTGTGAAGAGGAGCTCTTTAAGGATTGTGATGAACACAAAATCTGTTCCCAGTCTCCCAGTTTGTCAGTGGCACAGATTTGTTCCGTGCTGGCCAAAATTCTTTATTAGGGATCTAGTTTCACACCCCCAGCGTTTTGAATGCATCTTCAATCATGACGTTTTTGCTGATCAGTGACACTTTGTTGATCTATAATTTGGGAATTTTCCCCCAGTCTCTCCCTCCTCGATTGCCACTCAGTGCAAAGGACATTTTTGCCTAGCATGATCATATGTGTGATCATCATTATCATCATCATCATCATCATGCTGCATGGCGTTTGCGATCATGGCCGTCCATATGTATCTATCTCTTGTTGCCGCAAGCACATCTTCCACTCTCTCTGTCCTCAGCCACCCTGCAAGTCCGTCCAATATTTTCTCCCTTAGTCTACATTCTTTTTCCCTCCAGCTTTCCTGTTGTGACCAGGTGCTCTAATTCCCCTTTCCTTATAAAATGACCTATAAATGTTGCCTGTCTTTTCATAATCCTCTTTATCAATGATCTTCCTGTGTCTGCCTCCGTCAAGACTGTATCGTTTGTTTTCTTTGCTGTCAATGGAACTCTCAACATTCTTCATAGAAACCACCTTTCGGCTGCCTCAATCTTGTTCTGGCTTTATGTGTTGACTGTCCACGCCTCATAATCGTACAACATTATCGGCTCTATATAACATTTGTTAGGCATTTGTTGGTAAGAATGCTTTTCATCTTCTTGAATGCTGTTTTGGCTTAGCTGATTCTGCTGGCTATTTCTGATGTGCATCTGCCGTCTGGTGAGATGACCGTTCAAAGAGATTTAAACTTATCAACCTGTCTCAAAATTGTGCCGATTGCTCTTATTTTGAATGGAAATGGCAATGTGCGATATAAAGTTCAATTTCTCTTTGACGAATTGTCTTTACATTATATTCTTTTTCATTTCTGGTAAAGCTTCTATAAACTCTTGAATCGTTGTTGAAGTTCTGCCAGACATTATTTCTGCAGCTGCCTACAAGTCGATCGTGTTTGGAGGTGTGAGTCTATGTAAAGTAATGATTTTGTGAAAAAAAACACGAAAGAAGAATAAGAAGGTGTATTTAATACAAGACAAGACAAGCGCAAATTTTCGACCAACTGGCCCTTGTCAAGCGTAAGATCACAAACAAACAAACACCAGATAAAAGAATTAAGAGAAAAAGACGGAAACTTCCCTGCTGCTCGGTCCAGTGAAAGGAAAGGTGTGATTCCTTTCTTTTTCTCCAAATTTTTGTACTTGGTGTTCGTTTGTTTGTGATCTTACCCTTGACAAAGGTCAGTTGGCCGAAAATTTTCGCCTGTCCTGTCTTGTTGTATTAAATACGCGTTCTTATTCTTCTTTCGTGTTTTTTCTGGTTCCTGTTTGCTTGAAGGCGGGCAATCACACTTGTTTTGGATTAATGATTTTGTGGCCATGGAAACAGGTTCCCACGCTTCCGCCATCTTGAACACATGGTGTTCGTATCAAGATCGACTCGTCATATTTCGGTTGCCAGCATTTCTTGAAACTTCTTTTTTTATTGTTACTTATATTTAAAGTCCAACCTACTGCGCAGACCCATATCAGTCTATAACCATTTCAAGCCGCACACAATGATTCAACAGGAACAAAAGGAAAAGAAAATCTAAGTACATATACACATATCAATGCGTTTGCGCACATAGTCTAAGGAGATGCCCCTGGCGCTGACCACTCCGTTCAATTTATCACACAGGGGATTCAAAAACACACCTGAATACGAATTGAAATATAACAAAGGACACTTAAACATACATAAAAACGGGCCTAACTTTACTGACATTGATTTCGCGTATCTCATTTCCCTAGAGCCGAAAATGCGCTTAATACATGTACCCAATTGTCATTCACTTTCTTTAAAGTACGTAAGACTTTATCAAACACATACAGGTGAATGGACCATCAAGGCAGAAAATAATAGGAAGAAATGACACGAAAGCAAAGGAACAAGGCAGAAACAAAGAAAGTGACAGGAAAGAGGAAGTTCCTAGCACAGAATTTCCAGAAGATGGGGATACTATTTATACTGAAAGAGTCCCCGGCATTCATCACGGAGAACGTGAAACGTTCTGTTCACAAAATGATAGTACTGATAGTTAGATAAACTATTTTGATGATCCATTTATGTCTGGATATTAATTTGAAACATGGCACAAAACATGGTACAGCATAGATTTTATAGAGCGAAGATCGTTTTTCTGTCGTTCGACGGAGATGGACTGGAAGTGTTTTAAACAGTAATACCAAAGAAATAAGAGGGAAGCAGGGAGAATCTTTATAATATGAACCAAAGGACATAACTCTTGAGAGTCACGTAGGAATTATCTCCCATGTTGTGGAACTTCTCAAATCTAACTGAGAGAGGAGTGTTCTGAGTTTACGGTTTTTGTGCTTTGTATCTGCTTCTATGCTAGCTGAATGGGTAGCGCAAACTATGTTAGATTTGAGAAGTTCCACAACATGGGAGATAATTCCTACGTGACTCTCAAGAGTAATGTCCTTTGGTTGATGTTATAAACAGTGTTTCCCGCACCGGCCTTACCAGCTACGGCCAGCACTGCTCCAGAGACGTCAACTCGACTCAGCACGACACTAGGGCGCATCATACATAGTCGACAATGACTGATGGATGCCTACTACTATTAAACTCTATTCGTTTCCAAGTCACAAAGTATTATTTCTGATAATGTAGGAGAGAAACAAAAATCCGCATGTAATATGGTTTCTCCATCTTGTTCCATACATTCGTTTCATAGTTCAGAGAAGACCCTACCATTTTCTGGTGTTTATCCAAGGGAGAAAAGTTGTATGTAAGGAACAGGGTCTGGTGGATTAGTTTGTCTCCCCAAGACACTAGTTTGGATTGTTGTTTTTATGATACGCAAGAAGATACGCGCTCCAGAAGCTGAGTACTTTAGCTCTCGTCAAACTCTCTGATTTGGGGTCAAAGAACAGAAAATGTTTAAAGTGTAATTCATTGTGATTATTGAAATATCGTGTTTTGTGGCATCCCATCAACATGCAAATACACGCATGCACACATACACGCTAACACTCACTTGTGACGCACATATGCACACATCTACATACACTCAAATATACAATCATGTATAGAAACATCCTCACACATATGCATGAACGTAGGCATACACATGCTATTAAGTTTGGTCGTGACGATTTTTCACCAATCACTTGTTGTGTATTTCTTTGCATGTTTCCTTATCAATGCAGACATTTTTTTCTTTTTTCTTTTTTTTTTTGTGTGTGTGCTTTTCTTTCTATATTTTTTTCCATATTTCATTTACATAAATTTCCTTTTAACATTTTTGGTCTAAGTTTTTATGCTGTCTGTTCATGGAAGATTCTATGACAAGCCAAAGAAACACAAACGTTCCAAGTTAACAAAGAGGACAAATTCATAGAGAAAAAAAAGAAGATAAATATTCCAGCCTGACACAGAACAAAGACGAAGTACTGCAGTGAATCCAATAATCCCGATCTCTCAAACAAATCTTGTGTAATGGCGCTCCATACAGAGTTACTCTTCATTAATCAGAGTGCTTTCCCTTCCACTTTCCTGCCGTACTCCTCACTAACAAAACATTACAGAATGCGCATACACGCGATTAGATTTCTCTGATGATTTGTACCATGATGCAAAAAAGATGGATCTTCCGTCATCTAAATCCCTCCTTGATGCTCCGCACACACATTTTTAATTTTTTCTCTTTAACATTTTGATAGACTCCAGAGTATCTATGGTTTTGTTGAAGGTACTTATTATTTTCTATATACAACATCTGTTTGTTCGAAGCTACTGTTTCTGGTAAATGGATCCTTACGGTCGTTTCCGGTGAAGAATATTACATTTTCATGTTTTGTCCTTTATTAACTTTCTCTTAGGCATTTTGCCCAGATTTCTCAGACCGACTTGTCAATGATGCAGTTCAAATCATTGATTAAAAATATGCAGCCCTCGTGGGCATGCCAGGAGTTTTGACAGCATAAATAGTATTCCCACCTTCTGGAAATGCTGTGCGATCGCGTATGTGTGTCTTTGTGTAAAGAAACACTCACACACACACATACACACACACACACACACACACACACACACACACACACACACACACACACAGGCGCGCGCGCGCGCGTACACACACATACTTGCATATATATATATATATACATATATATATATACATATATATATAAAAATATGTGCGTGTGTGCGTGCGCACACGCGTTTGTCTGTAGGTGTACGCGATCTTTTAGCAAAATACTCAATACCATCACAATGTCGGCAATCATCTATAGCAGTAATAGACTTGAAACAAGCGCGCCAAACGGTTGTACCAATTATGTCAAATTAGTGACCTTACATCTCTAATACTTAAGTAAAAAATATTCATAATGAGCCACAAAATTGAAATCGACTGTCATAAGCAAAAACACATGCAATCGATTACCGCTTTTAATGAGGTACTTTTTAAAACCACATTTAAAATAAACAGAAAGAAAAAGGGAGAGAGGAAGGAGGGGAGGCAATAGAGGTAAAGGAAAAAAAGAAAGAAATCAACAGTGTTAGAATGTCGAAGAAAATTTCGCAGGCCACTATAAAAGTCATATCAAAAGCAGTAGATCTGGTGGACTTAATTTAATGCTCTAGTAAAATACTGAATTGTCCAAAGACACAACAGTGTTGTTGGGGTGGGGGAAACTGTTTTCAGTAGTTATGTTTCCCTGTGTGTGAAATTACGTGGTCATATATGTCTATGTATTTTGAATGTCACGTGTGATTATGTGATAGTTGTTGGTAACATATTTACATATAGTATTTGTATATCACAAATGTGTTTAATACATTGATGACTAGTATGAAGCAGCTCCATGCTGTTCATTTGCGTGGAAATTCAAAGCATAGTTGCAGAATGAAGAAGAATGATTGATTATTGAATACCGTTTTCAACAAGAGCGGCACCAACACACAGAGCAAAACGATTTTTGAAAAATTTCCCACTCTCCTGGTGTATTTAAATGTATTCTAGAGATCCAGAAAAGACCGATAAAATAAACTGAATTCTTCTCAACAGCTGAAGCAAAAATCCACAATAGCAGTCGAATTTCATAAGAAAACCATCTATACACTGGACGAAACAGCATGGAAGTTTCAGTCTTTTTCTCCTTATATTCGTATTTGGTTTTTGTTTGTTTGTTTGTGATCTTACACTTGACAAAGGCCAGTTGGCCGAAAATTTGCGCCTGTTTTTCTCTGTATTAAATACGCGCTCTGATTCTTTTTTCGTGTGTGTGGTGTGTGTGTGTGTGTGTGTGTGTGTGTGTGTGTGTGTGTTGTGTGTGTGTGTGTGTGTGTTGGGGTTTTTTTGTTTGTTTTTTGTTTTTTATATATATATATATATATATATATATATATATATATATATATATATATTAATGAGCCTAATTTTTAGTGGAAAATTTTGTGTGTTATATTGATCTTAACGATTTTTTTTATTTCATAGCCACTTTTAGAACTTCGTATTGCTGATAGGCCAATACTTCACATCGTTGCTTCTTTAAAACTGAACAGTTTAGGAAAAATTATCGCCACTTCAAAAATTTGAACAATAATAGTATAGTTCACATTGTTGCTATTCTAAGAGCTAAACTGTAACTGCATAGCTCTCATGGTTGCCACTGCAAGAACTGAAGAGTGTTGGTATAGTTGGCATTGTTGTTGGATAAAGTTCACTATTCAGCCCATCGCCAGTAGTTTCATCACGGTGAGTGAGCTCTGACCCTCAGGCATCACTTGAATCCACACAGTCTAGTATTTTTTGCCCTTGCTTTAGAAGTGTCCTGCTGTTCAACTAATTACTAAGGCAATCGTCAACTTCATTAGATCTAAGCCCACACAAAATTTAGAAATTCAGCAATGCATTTTCAAATCATCCCCCTTGCCAAACAGCTGATACACAGCAACACCAAGTAGGTCGCTTGCTCGCCCAGGACAACGAACAAGAGAAAACGCCAGTACTTGACAAAGACAATGTCTAAAGCTCCAGCACTTGATAAAGACAATGTCTAATATTACGATGAGCGAATCAGCCTTGTCAGAAGTTACTGACACTAAGTCGTAGATCTCTTGCTCGCCTAGGACAACCAACAAGAGAAAACACCAGTCCTTGATAAAAACAATGTCAAATACTACGACGAGCGAGTCAACCTTGTCAAATGAAGTTACTGACTTTAACTCGTTGCCGTTAGTTCAGATTACACACTGGATTTTGACTGTTTGTTCTTCCCTCGCTTTTATCCTGGGTGTGTTTGGCAACGTGATGACTATTGTCGTCGTTCGTAGATTTCAAGCGAGACGTTCAGCCTTGGACCACTATTTTCTGGGACTTGCTGTTACTGATCTTTGTGTTACCTTCACTGGACCGCTTTATTATGTCCTCCTGACGTTAGCAGATTTGGATATGTTCGGAATTCATGACGCTACGTGTAAGGCGGGCAATTTCGTCATGAACGTAGCCGCCACTTCTTCAGCGTGGATCGTGGTTGTAATGGTGACACACAGGGCCATGTCTGTGGTGTGGCCACATCGTGTAAATGTGGTGTGCACGGCGAAGACATCTCGGGCCATCATTGTCGGCATCGTCATCTTTTTCAGCCTGGTTAATTGTCATGTGTTTTACGGATTGGAAGTTTCAAACATGTTTTGTTTTCCAAAGAAAGACTACCTAGTGTTTCTCAGTGAAGTATTCATCCCTGTGAACATGTTTCTTTTCGCTGTGCTGCCTTTCATCTCTCTGATGATCAGTAACGTTGTGCTTGTCCTCAAGTTAAGAACATCGGTGAAAGAAGCCAGTGATCAGTTTGCTGCCACTGAGAGACAGCAGAATGAAAGAGAGAGAAAAGTTAATTCCATCACTCTTACAGCTCTTGTTGTGTCTGTGTCCTTCATTATCTTCACCTTACCGTTTGCCGTCAACGATATTATATATTACAAAGCTAATGTTAGCACTGAGGCAATCGATATTGACGAAAAGGCTTGGAGGTATTTTCATCGTGCGTGTTCTTTCTGTTTTCGTTACTTCAACTACTCTGTGAATTTTTATCTGTACTGTCTGACAGGACAGAGATTCAGAAAGGAATTCTTACAGCTTATGAGTGGAATTCTTCTCTGTATCAGATGCACCCAACCGTAATCATCATCATCATCATCGTGTGTCATGCCGCATGGCATTGGTGATCATGGTTCTCAATACGAATCTATCTTTTGTCACTGCAAGTATATCTCCCACCCTTTATGCCCATCCAATGGGTGATATTTTCTTACTCTTCGTCTACCTGGTGCTCTTTTTTCCTCTAGCTCCCCTGTTGTGACTAGGTGCTTAAATTTCTCTTGTCTCATAAAATGCCCTATAAATGTTGCTTGTGTTTTCCTAATCTCCTTCACCAATATTTTTCTTTTGTTTTGTTTTGCTTCTTCCAATGATGTCTCGTTTGTTTTCTTTGCTATCAATGGAACTCTTAACATTCTTTTTAGAAATCACATTTCAGCTAGTTGCCTCAGCCCTGTTCTGTAAATAAGTGATAAATGTTTAATGAGTGGTGTGGACTGGTTAACCTTCTTGACGGAATTGTGAACTTCAGGTCTGGGTTTTGAGTTTGATCCTGGGCATCAACACCTCTGCATTTATAATATTATTAACACTAAGACTTTCAGCCAACGTTCCCCCCTTTCTGTGCACTGGAACGATAGAACTTGCTTTACTCAGATATTTGCACTTTGCAGTTTTTGTCCTCGCTCAAGAGAGCTCTGAAATAGCTTCAAACAATATCTTTATTGTCTCTTTCTTCCTCTTTGCTCTAGTGCTCGCACTGTACTTGTAAAATTGGTTGTTTGAGAAAATGCTATTCGTGTATGTTTTATTTGGTTTGTTTTCAGCCTTGCTTTCCCCCAGATTATGTCCTTGTATTTGCATCTGTTTGTCTGTATGTGAGTGGGTGAAGTCAAGTGTGAGTCCATGAATATATATATATATATATTGTGTGTTGTGTGTGTGTGTGTGTGTGTGTGTGTGTGTGTGTGTGTGTGTGTATGCGAATATGTGTGTGTGTGTGTGTGTGTGTGTGTTGGGGAGGGGTATGCATATGCATTGTAATAGGGAAAGTGTTCACGTACCGAAAGCGAACGATATTGTTTTCCTTTCTTGTTTTGTGTTACAGTACACTTGTGTGATCGACTGATCGTTGAACTATGGGTGGTTGTTTTTATTGTGTGTGTGTGTTTAACTTTTTTTCTTTGTTATAAGCACTAAAGAGCTCGATTTCTAGGATTTTGCGACGTACAATTCTTCATCACTATCAGTAGTAAGAAACTCCGGGAGAGCTGGACATCAGACGGTCTCAGAGGAGGAACCCCCATCAAACAAGTGTTTGGCCCTTAACTTCTGACACTCTAAGGGGGGCAGGCCGCATCCAGGTCATGACTCCTGGATACTCCTCTGCTGTCGCCTTTCTTCAAATTTGTCTTCTGTCTGGAATCGAACCCTGGCATCGTAGGTAGTCAGGTTTCTCAAGGCAAAGTCATCCTTGTGACCAATGTCTTAACCACTTGGCTATCTGTCACCAGCAACACATAGGGGAATTTTAAGCCTTTTGAAGTTCACTTATTTTATGAGGAAAGGGGAATTGGAGCACCTGGTCACAACGGGAAAGCTGGAGGGAAAGAGAGCACCAGGCATACCCAGGGAGAAGATACTAGACGGACTTGCAGATGACAAGGAGGGTGGAAGAGATGCTTGAGGCAACAAGAGATAGAGACAGATGGAAGTCCATGATCGCCAACGCCGTGCAGCAAGGCACCTGATGATGATGATGATGAAGTTCACTTTTGTTCCTCCTGGTTCAGATCCAGCTGGGGCTCTTTTCCGCTGCTTCTGCTATTACCTTTAGGGCTCTGGTCCTCTCTCTTCCCGAAATCGAGAACCACTTACTAAAATGAAGATTAAAAAATGCCACTGGTAGCAAAGTACTATTACAGCAATCTACCTACAAATGTCCACCGTGCTTAAATTGTTTCTGATTTGTGTGCACCTTCAAAGGGATAGCAAAACATGTGGGACTCTATGAACCAAAATATCCGTTCTTCATACTGAGCTCATCATCATCATCATGTGCCTTGCTGCATGGCGTTGGCGATCATGGACTTCCATCTGTCTCTATCTCTTGTTGCCCCAAGCATCTCCACTCTCCTCGTCTTCAGCCACTCTGCAAGTCCGTCTAGCATTTTCTCCCTGGGTCTACCTGGTGCGCTCTTTCCCTCCAGCTTTCCTGTTGTGACCAGGTGTTCCAAATCCCCCTTCCTCATAAAATGGCCTATAAATGTTGCCTGTCTTTTCCTAATCTTCATTATCAATGATCTACTTGTGTCTGCCTCCATCAAGAATGACTCGTTTGTTTTCTTTGCTGTCCATGGAACTCTCAACATTCTTCTTAGAAACCACATCTCGGCTGCGCCAATCTTGTTCTGGCTTTGCTTGTTGACTGTCTACGCCTCACATCCGTACAACAGTATTGGTTCTATAATAACATTCAATACTGAGCTACAACTTCTAATTTTTAGTGTCAGAAAGCGTAATGATGTTCTGCAAAATGAAATGCACAGCATTGCTTTCTTTTCAGCTTGTCGTCCTAAGAATCTTGAGAATCTGATGTTGTCGCAACTCTTTCGCCGATAATTGTTAACATTGCTGTGAATGTTTGTGTGACACTCATGATGATGATGATGATGATGATGTGTGATGACTGAATGTATGTATGACACTGCTCATCTTACTTTTCAAGCAGCTTAGTCAATGTAATGGGATTTGCAAATTTGAAAGAACTTTAACACTTTGGCATCGTCAGCTGGCTATTTGACCTACTTCCCTGTAGACGTGCCAGCTGTCACTGACTACTT
This sequence comes from Monoplex corrugatus, assembly GCA_030674185.1. Taxonomy (NCBI): domain Eukaryota; kingdom Metazoa; phylum Mollusca; class Gastropoda; order Littorinimorpha; family Ranellidae; genus Monoplex; species Monoplex corrugatus. The sequence goes on from CM060310.1 coordinate 30,398,882, forward strand.
TCCCTGGAAATGTGCATTTTTAGGCCACTTTGAATCAATTTTCACAGGCGCCCAGCATGACTAACATCAACATGCAGGGTATGGTTAGAAAGGTAATTTAATCCTCTTTTATGATAACTACAGTATAAGGTATGTTCAGACATGCTTTGAGGTTATTTGTGCAATGAAATATCATGGTTGAGGAGCATTTCAGACAAACATTTCATCCATTCAGCAGATGTAAACAAAACAGAAAAAAGAGACACCAATTCTCCATGACTTGTATCATCTGATGCACTGGTGATTTCTTTTGACTAATTCTGGTCTAGATCCAGGTTGGTAGAAATAAGCGATTGTCTAGTTAATGGATTTCAGGACACACCTTTAGCTATGGCAAAATAATAACCACCTGTATGAAGTCATTGATCTCGTAAGTCTGAGTTGAGTCTATGTGAAGGAATCGTTGTAGATGGCTAGATTAGTGAACTCCATCCATCAACATCGTCAGCTAAAATTAGTATGATTCAGCTCCTTAAGTGGCAGCAATAGAAACTATAACTATAATGACATTGTTCAATTTTAAACGAAGCGACAATATCAATTCTGATGATACATTTCAGTTCTTAAAGTGGCAACATTGTGAATTATTGGCATACTCATACTGTTCATTTTCAAAACTGGCTATATGTAAAAAAACAACAACGATTGTTCAGATTAAATGAGTCCAACCATTGTCAAATTCTGATCTTGGAGTACTGTGTTTCCTGGAGTATCAGGTATATTGATTCAATTTTGAATTGTCCTTGGTATGCCATCAAATCCAGGAGAAAACTACATCTCCCACCATCTAGCCGCACAGGTTCGAGTTTGACTAGAAAAGGGAATCTGCTCATCCGATTTCTAGTCCACAAAGCAGTAAAATGGATACATGGAACTTGTTTAGAATTTGGCAAAGTCATCATCATCATCATTATCATGATGTGTCCTGCCGCATGGCGTTGGCGATCATGGCCCTCCATATGTATCTATCCCTTGTTGCCGCAAGCACATCTTCCACCCTGTTTGTCCCCAGCCACCCTGCAAGTCCGTCCAACAATTTCTCCCTTGGTCTACCTGGTGATCTCTTTCCCTCCAGCTTTCCTGTTGTGACCAGGTTCTCTAATTCCCCTTTCCTCATTGGGGAAATAATGCAGTGAATGAAAGGAGATGATTATCGCCCTCATCTCACAGTGTTCACCCCAAGAAAAGTTAATTTTTCTACCACCTCACCCTCCTCATCTGTCTCACTTGTCTGCGGCAATGTGTTCGGTGTTGGCTGCTGCACATTTTGACACAACCACCTCCCTTCAGGCCGCTCTGTCTTGACTTTTGTGAACAATTTCTTGAATATTTAGGCCAGTGGTGTTGGTGATGTTCTATGTATGAAATTGGAACCTCGCCTTCTTACGACCTCAAAATTATAGGGAAACCGATCCATACCTATCATCAGGTCCTTGATGAGAACAATAAATTGGTGTTTGCTTGATTTGTGTGGGAAAATGGGTTATTTTGGACGGTAAGTGACGTTTCCTGTTTTTTCTTTACCATTCGTGGTTCATGTATACTCTGTGTTTTAAAAGAATAATGAAATACCTATCAAAACACCAGCATTCTGTTCAGCTAACTGTAGTCATAAAAACATCATCTTCGTCTAATTCTGTGACCAGTGTGATCATTATAATGGGAGGGGGGGGGGGGGGGAGGGTGATAGAATCCAGAAGCAGACAAGATCATCTATCATTGCAACAAGCAGTTCAGGCAGGTATACTGAGGTTGGTGCAGTCCTTGATATTTGCCCACCCAGGTCTTCCACCGTTGATCACGGCAATAGCTTTCTTCTAGTATATCCTGAAAGATGGTTTGGAAAAATACTGTTCTGCAACAATTCTTCACACATCCTTACTTCCAGATTTAGATGGAGCACGTACAGATTGTTAGCGTGTGATTTAATCGGTTTAAACAAAAGTTTGAATATAAAAATTGCTAAACTAATCTTGCACTTTTCAAGCGCTGTTAGAAAAGGTGATATATCATTTCACAAACAATATTGCACACTTCACAAGAAACAAAATGTTCTGGGAAAAAAGTGTTTAATTAATTTTTCAGCTTACGAAAGAAATGTTTAATTATTTTTTTCAGTTTTTCAGAGAGCATGATTACCGCTCTGCCGCTTAATCAAATATTAATCAACTTTTATACGTAACAATTTTTTATATATTAAACCTATTCTGTTTCAAAGCTAGTCCCCTCCACCTGTACTCCCATAAAGTATTCCATTTATTTTGCCCGTGAAAAAGACAATGAATATATTTTAATAAATAACAGTGGCACAAACATTCAAAAAGGAGATGCAAACAGGTAGACATACAGACAGACAATGACAAAGACAGAGGAACAGACCGACAGACAGAAAGAGATATAGAGGCAGATGGTATTTGGTTGTTAAATATCACAGAGAGAGATATCAGAGAGAGATATCAGAGAGAGCGAGACGCAGACAGAACAGACAGAGAGACAAAGAGAGAGAGAGAGACAGAGACAAAGAGAGAGACAGACAGAGAGAAGAAAAGAGAAGAGAAGTAAAGAGAAGAGAGAGGGAGAAGCAGAGACAGACAGACAGGCAGACCAGACAGACAGACAGACAAAGGAAAGAGGAAGGAACGAAGGAAGGACAGAGACACAGAAAGGGAGGAGAAAGAGAGAAGAAGAAAGAAACAGGAGGAAGGGAGTGGGGCTGATAGGAAGGACAGAATAAGAAGGAAAAAGGGCGAAAGATAAATAAGATAATTTTTGTTCAAACATAATAAAAAAAAACAACAACAAGTTTTAGACTTTTTCTCATGATTTTGTGTTTGATGTTTGTTTGTGATCGTGCATTCGCGCTTGACAGGGCCAGTTGGCCGAAAGTTTGCACCTGTCTTGTCTTGTTGTATTGAATACGCGTTCTGATTCGATTTTCTTGTTTTTCTGGTTCCTGTTTGCTTGGACGCGGGCAGTCGCACTTGTTTTGGATTTGATATTATATAATAAAAAAACACTTATTTTCAATATCGTAACCTTTGACCTAGATGAGAATTATATCTCCTCTAACAATGGAATATTCAAATGTGTTCATACATATTATGGACTTTCCCGTAGATCTGACGGATGATGAGGCATACTGGTCTTCATCCTTTTTTTTTTTTGTAGGTCTTCATGTAGGACGCAAGACCCATCCTAGAGGCATGTGTTCTGCAGTTGTGAAAGAGTCTTGCGGCCTGGAGTTCTGCTTCTGCCATCCCTCTTCTATTGAATAGCAGGTTTGTAAAAAAAAAATATGTTTAGGATCGTTGCACTCAGGGAGGCTACCTTTGTGCTCACCTTTTTTTTTCGCCTAATTTTTTACTCCACCTTAATAACCACAGAACCTGGCACAGTTTTTGCAAAGCGATGATGTTGATGTCGATGACAATGGATAACCATGATGTTATGGAATTCTATCTAGGATTGAGAGACTTTGTGACAGGGCTGCACTCTGCACTTACTATCATAATATATCCTGGCGTCAACCAGGTCGGATAGATACAGACACCTGCGCTGCTGGTCAGAAGATTTGAGCAACACCCTCAATGACGCGCACGCATCTGTGAAGTGGTTGAGACTCGACTGTGTGCTCCCAGTCTTCCCAATGAGCTGCCCAACTCTGGGTTGGAGCCGGTTAGAGCCATAAAAAAAGCACAATGATTTTTGAAGGGACTAATGAGGATTCAAACCCACAGCCTTCCAGTCGGTAGTCCGTTGTGTTAACTGCTACACCACGGCGACTGATTCATGTTAAATAGCAGTTGTTCCGCTCTTTAAAAACATGACTGTGTCCATCAGTTATTCTAGTGGTGCCAATTTTCATCGGTCATGTTCTCCTTCCCCATCCCGGGAACTTCAAGACCTTGCTGGTGATTAGATTTTTGCGCAGGATCAAGGCGTCTGCAAGATAACTCTTGGCAGATTTGGCTGGAATGCATGTGGACCTGGCCAGCTCGTGGGTTTATGTGCAGGCTTAAGGCATGTGCCGTGATCATTCTGGATCTTCTCAATCACACGCCACCTGTGACGTTAGTGCATATGGAATTCATTCCCAGCGCGGAGACGTCATCTTGAGAAACTGAAATTGAAACTGAAACTGAAAGCATATGGAGTTATCTGATTGTGTAATAGCTCTTTTTTCTCAAAACAAATTCTAGACTCTCATGTCTATAACTCATGTAACATTTTCACCCTGTGTAGCATGTAGCAAGAAAATCTGGAGAGAGCCGGACAGCAGAAGGGGTTCTCGGAGGAAAATCCCCCCCCCCCCCCCCCCCCCCGTCCATCATGGACCATGTTATTCCCATATCAGAATCTCATGTGCCATTTTACATTATCCCCTACCTCACCTTTTTCTCTGCTTACGCAACATTTTATTTATGATCAGTATTGCATATCAACCATATCATATTTAACCTTTCAGTTTCACCCCTCACTTATCTACCAGCTTCCACCAGAGAATCAGTTGATACGATGAGGAAGTGAAAGATTTTGTTAGTGTAGCCATGCATCTTCAACAACTTATCACAGAAAACTGGTGGGTAGAAACAAGGAGTAAAAGGGTTCATTACTGTACTGCGCGCACACACACACACACACACACACACACACACACACACACACCACACCACACACTCACACACACACACACAGCACGCACGCACGCACGCACCACACCACACACAAACAAACAAACAAACAAACAATCACATAGATAAACATAGAATATGTAGATAAATAAACAAGCAAGTAAGAAATGACAAATAGCAAATAACAGTAAATAGACATACACATACACATACATACACAGATATATATCATCATCATCAAGTGCCCTGCCACATGGCCTTGGCGATCATCTCGCTCCATATGTATCTGTCCCTTGTTGCCGCAAGCACTTGTTCCACCCTCTCTGTCTTCAGCCACCCTGCAAGTCAATCCAATGTTTTTTCCCCTGGGTCTACCTCATGCTCTCTTTCCCTCCAGCTTTCCTGTTGTCACCATGTGCTCTAATTCCCCTTTCCTCATAAAATGCCTATTAATGTTGCTTGTCTTTTCCTAATCTTCCTTATCAATGATCTTCTCGTGTCTGCCTCCATCAAGACTGTCTCGTATGTTTTCTTTGCTGTCCATGGAACTCGGCTGCCTCAATCTTGTTTTGGCTTCGCATGTTGACTGTCCACGCCTCACAACCGTATAACATAATCGGTTCTGTTTAACATTCAAGAACTCTCTTCCTGATGTTAATTGATAGGCATTTGTTGGCTAGAATGCTTTTCATCTTCTGGAATGCTGTTCTGGCTTGGCCGATTCTGCTGGCTATTTCTGATGTGCATCTGCCGGCTGGCGAGATTATCGTTCCCAGATATTCAAACTTATCACCGTCTTAAGGTTGTGCCGTTTCCTGTTATTTTGCATGAGGAGATTTCATATTTTTATACTGATTACCATGACTTCAGTCTTCTTGCCATTTAGCTCCAGCCCTTTATTTTTCCTTTCTATTTCTATTATATTCACTAGTTTTTTTTTTAGGTCCCTTTCATTTTCTGCAATTAGCACGGTGCCATCTGCGTATCGAATGTTGTTTATCACTTTCCCTCCAAACTTTAATCCAGGGTGTTCTTCACGTTTCTCATGTTGTTTTCGCTGTAAAGTTAAAACAGATCTGGTGACAGAACACAACCTTGCCTGACCCCTCTTTTGACATTTTGGAAAGAGCTTATATCGTTTTCTATTCTCATTGCAGCAGTTTGTTCCCAATACATATTTCTGATTATTCGTATATCTTTTACATCAATATTGAGTCTTTCTGGTTGGTTGATTAATTCTTAATGTCTCACCCAATCAAAAGCCTTGGTATAATCAACAAAGCATAAATATAAATCCTTATTCTATATTTGTGTTTTGTTGATTATACCAAATGGCAGATGTGATTCGTCTAGTGTGTTGGCTAATGCCTGCGTGCTTGTCACCTCTCACTTTCAGCCTGCACCGCTGGCTAGCACAGCTGCTTGCAACTATGTGAAAAGGTAGAGCAGAATGCTTGAGTCTCTCTCTGTCAGTACATAGCCTCTCCATCAGCAAGCCCTACGTTATGCCTCCTCGTGGAGACATGTGGTAACTGAGCACCTCACTGACTCAGGCTAAAATTCGAGAGACTCAGAGGAGGTCTGGCCCTCAGACGTGCGGCACGCAGAAACACCGGCGTGTGGATATGCCTTGTGCCTACGAACCAGACCCCCAGCTATGGGTAAATAGCTCCACTGTCTGGTGGATATCTAGAGAGAATAAGGCTAAGGGAGTAAACTCTAAAACAAATCACCCCTACTGCCTTGTAGGCTGTCGTGATAACGACAAAGGCTATCGGAGAGACCGTAAACAAACCGATGGAAGGCAACGGGAAACCACCATTGTACTTTCCCAAGAAAAAAAGTAATGATCAGTCAAAACAAGAAGAATGAGGATAACGACGTAACTAGGGACCGTCATGCCGTGCAGGTGATACCAGACCGTCAGCAAGTTACTGCGTTAAATAAAAAAATCGCAAAATTTAATGCGAGGACATGGTTGCAGGGAGGAAAATTGGATAATGTCAAAATGGAAATACTTTACTTTTTCCTTCCGCTTGTACCGGTGGGCGTCGCGGGGAGATACAGTCGTCTGTCAGCAGCAAGGCGGGTGGCCTGGAGAAGGGACATCTCGTGAGCTCTGAGGGTGTCTGCCACGGAGTAGCTCCATCGTCGTCTTGGTCTTCCTCTGGCTCTCCAGCCAGAGTATCTGGTGTTGTATGCCCGAAGAGCTGGATGGTTTAGGGGCATACGTGTGAGGTGTCCGAACCACTTGATCCTCATATGTTCGATGTGTTGTAGGATTGGTGTTGCTCCTACCATGTCAGCGTTGGTAGAAAAATGGCATTGATGAGTTTCGCCTTAGTGCTGGTAGGAATGCTGGGGTGTCTCAGGAGAGGGGCAAGTTGGTAGCTGACTGCGTTGGCTTTCTGGCATCTGGTCTCGATTTCTCTGTCTAGTTTGCCATTTTCAGTGAAGATGCTGCCCAGGTATTTGAATTCACTGGCTTGCTTCAACTGGGTTCCGTTGATGTTGATATCCGGTTTGTTTGGTCTCTTACTGACAGTCATGACCTCGGTCTTGCTGACGCTGATCTTCATGCCGTATGTCTGCAGCTTTCATTGAGCTGGTCTGTGTGCTCCTGTAGCTGTATCTTGTCATTGTTCACCATTGCCTGGTCGTCCACAAACATAAGTTCATTGAGTGCCTCAGGGTCTGGGTTTGCCTCCTTCGTAATCTGATCCATATAGATCACAAAGAGAAGAGGGGAGAGATTACAGCCCTGCCTTACTCCCGATGTCACTGGGAACCAGTCAGATGTTCCACTGGCGGTGCGGACTGCACTCCTGCTGTTGGCGTAGATGGCCCGAATGTTGTCTAGCAGCTGGCCCTTGACGTCGTACTGTTTTGGTTTGGTTTGGTTTTTCCTGGGGGGGCTGTTTGTTTTGTTTTTTGTTTTGTTTTGTTTTGTTTTTTGGGGTTTGCTTGTTTGTTTGTTTTGTTTTTTGTTTTTTGTTCGTTTCGTTTTCCATTTTCATGTCATAAAGACAGAATATCACCATGTCTTGACCATCCTAGGCCTTTAAGTTTAAACCATCCAAGCACTTCCATTTTCTGTCATTTCATCTTTTTTTTTTTCGTATTCGCTTTATAGTTTTCGTTGTATTGTCATTGTTTATTGACAAAATCGTTCATTGTTCTCCATACTCGTTGATCTGCGCTGATAAAGAGAAGCTTTAGATGGCATGTTATACTTACAAAATGTACTTTAAGTAAGAGAATGTAGACTTAGAATGTTACAGATTAGATTAATCCAACGAATATTGCCAACAAATGTTTTATAATGTTACAAATTAGATTGATTCAACGAATGCTGCCAACAAATGTTTTACAATGTTACAAATTAGATTCATCCAACGAATACTGCCAACAAATGGTTTACAATGTTACAAATTAGATTAATCCAACGAATACTACCAATAAATGTTTTACAATGTTACAAATTTGATTAATCCAACGAATATTGCTAACAAATGTTTTAGAATGTTACAAATTAGATTAATCCAACAAATACTGCCAAAATGTTTACAATGTTACAATTTGATTAACCAACGAATATTACCAACAAATGTTTTAGAATGTTACAAATTAGATTAATCACGATAGCCAACAAATGTTACAATGTACATTTGATACCAACGAAATTACAACAAATGTTTTAGAATGTTACAAATTTTGATTAATCCAACGAATACTGCCAACAAATGTTTTACAATGTTACAAATTAGATTAATCCGACGAATATTACCAACAAATGTTTTAGAATGTAACAAATAAGATTAATATCAACGAATATTCCCAATAAATGTTACCTTGATGAACATGTGTGTACCATATGATGATGTGTGCTCATTTTGTAGAAATGAACAAGATAGCTTACGTCATCTTTCTTTGGAACTGCAGAAATATACAATTAGTCTGGCAACAGCTCGAATTTAGTTATCAACAATCTCCGTGACAATGCCACCTCAGAAATGTCTTACAAAAAGATTGTATTATTTGGATACGAGAGACTTTTTAAATGAGATCCCATATTCGACTTGATTTTGCTGCAAGCCAAATCCTATATATATAGATGCAAATATAAAGACTGTTTTCCACAAATTAATTTATTCTAGCTGGAGATCTTTGAAACCGATGTACAATATCGAAACAATGTGTGTCAGTTATGAATAGGAACCATAATAGATGTCAAACACACACACACACACACACACACACACACACACACACACACACACACACACAACATACACATACACACACACAAGCACATACACAATCACACACACACACACACACTCACAGACACGCACACGTACACACACACACGCACACGACACACACACACACCACACACACACACACACCACACACACACACCACACACACACACACACACACACACACACACACACACACACACACACACACACATCTCCGGCGCAAGCATTACTTTCAAGAGAAGTAATCATTAAGAGAATTGTTCTCCTTTCTCAAAGAAAAGGGAATATTGTTAGTATGGCTCGATCATATTTTTTCAATAGCAAAATAATTTTCTTCAAACCCGTATGAATGCATCGCCGATTCTTAAGTTTGTTACCGGCAGTTCCATAAAGTTTCAATGTAAACAAATAGACATGTGAATACGGAAGTGCAGCCACAACCCAAAAGCAGACACGATGATAAAGTTGTTGTTATTGTTGTTATTAATGTTTAAAGACTGCGCAGAGCCATATCAGGGCTATAGCCGTTTCAAAACATCCAAAACTTCAACAGGATAAAAAAAAAGGAAAAGAAAATTAAGTACATGTACACGTATCAGAGCATTCGCGCACATAATTTAAGAAGATGCCCCTGGCGTTGACCACTCCGTCCAGTTTATTACACAAGGGATTTAAAAACAAACCCGAATATAAATTGAAACATAACTAAGGACACTAAAACATACATAAAAACGAGCCTAAGTAATCTAAAATTGCTTCCTCATATCTCACCTCCCTAGAGCCAAAAATGCATTTAATATGTGTACCCAATCCTAAGAAAAAGTATGTAGCACTTTATCGAACACTTACAGGTGGATGCACCAGCAAGGCAGAAAATGATAGGAAAAAATGCCAGAAAGCGAAGGAACAAGGCAGAAAGAAAGAGAGTGACAGAAAAGAGGAAATTTCTGGCACAGAATGTTCAGAAGGTGGGGATACTATTCATACTGAAAGAGCCCCCGCATCACCACGGGGGCTACCGACACTAAGGTCACTATGAAAGCAGGTCATGATGAAAAGCCATAGAAGCTGAAACAGTTGTTCACAATACAGGCATGCTCCTATGGATTTGTATGTTGATTGAAACTGCTGCGTGACAGGGTTGTGATCTACACCTACCTCCAGCCCGCAACATTAAAAAAACTGCACATCATTTTTTTTTTTTTTTTTTGGATCATCGAACTAAGGGGGATTACCTTAGTGCTCATCTTCTCTCTCTCTTCTCTCTCTCTCTCTCTCTCTCTCTCCTCCTCCTCCCCCCCCCCTCTCTCTCTCTCACTCTCTATATATCTATATCTCTATCTCTGTCTCTCTGTCTCTATCTCTCTATATCTATCTATCTATATATAGATAGATAGATAGATATCTCTCTATCTATCTATCTTCTGTCTATCTATCTTCTCTTCTCTCTCTCTCTCTCTCTCTCTCTCTCTTTCACACTCTCTATATCTCTGTCTCTGTCTCTCGGTCTCTATCTTTCTATCTCTCTATCTATCTATCTATATATCTATCTATGTAGATAGATAGATAGATAGATAGATAGATAGATAGATAGATATCTGTCTGTCTATCTATCTATCTTTCTATCTCTCTCTCTCTCACCCTTGCTCTCTCTCTGCTCCTCTCTCTCTCTCTCTCTCTCTCCTCTCCTCTCTCTCTTCTTCTCTCTTTCGTCTCATTTTCCACGCCATCTTAATGGCCACAAAAGCTGGAACAGTTTTTACCATGCAATGATGATGATGTCGATGAGGATGATTATCATGATGCTATGGAGTTTCATCTAGGATTGAGATTGCATGACAGGGCTGTACTCTACGCTTACTATCATAATATGTCCTGGCCTCAACCAGGTCCGAGAAATACAGACACCTGCGGTGCTGGTCAGAATATTTGAGCAACACCCTAATGACGCGTCGGTAAAATGGATGAGACTCGACTGTGTGGTGTGGTCCCACAGTCTTCCCAATGAGCCCATAGCACGCCCAGCTCTGGGTAGGAGCCGGTTAGAGCCGAAATATTCCACAATGATTTTTGAAGGGACTGATGGGGGGATTCGAACCCACAACCTTCCAGTCGGTAGTCCGTTGTGCTAACCAATATACACCACGGCGACAGATCTCATTGCACATGTTTTCATCATTCTGTTCATGTCCGCTTAGTCTTTTAAAGGTCCCATCATACCCTTCCTCATTTCAAGACCTTGCCAGCGTATAGGGTTTTTACACTGGCATAGGAAGTCTGTCAGATCATCACTGGCAGATTTGGGTGGAGCGCATATGGAGGTGTCCGATCATGGTTGATCCCTCTTGAACAAACCCCAAATTCTTGTTCTGTATCATCTTCCTGTCAACAAGCAAAAGCCAGAACAAGATTGAGGCAGCCGAGATGTGGTTTCTAAGAAGGATGTTGAGAGTTCCATGGACAGCAAATAAAACAAACGAGACAGTCTTGATGGAGGCAGACACAAGTAGATCATTGATAATGAAGATTAGGAAAAGGCAGGCAACATTCATAGGCCATTTTATGAGGAAAGATGAATTGGAACACCTGGTCACAACAGGCAAGCTGGAGGGAAGGAGAGCGCCAGGTAAGGTGACAGGGAAGGTGGAAGAGATGCTTGAGGCAACAAGAGATAGAGACAGATGGAAGTCCATAATCGCCAACGCCATGCGGCAAGTCACCTGATGATGATGACGATGATTATCATCCCAGCGTGTTCACGATTAGGGACTGAACGAAACCCCAAACACCAAACTTCAAAATTGAATAGTCCCAAAGATGCAAGCCTGAAAGATACAGACAAAGCCTAAGGGGCCTGATACACACAAAGCCTGAGAGAAACAGACACCTGCGGTGCTGGTCAGCAAACTTTAAACAACACCCTCAAATGACGCCATCTGTAAAGTGGGTGATATCCGATTTTATGGGTCCAGTTTTCCCAATGAGCCTATAGCAGACTCACAGTGGGTAGGAGGCGGTCGAGGCCTAAAATCATCCCCCGCCTACCCACCCCCCACTCACACATACACACACACACTCTCTCTCTCTCTCTCGCTCACACACACACATACACACACGTGCATACACACATACACATACAACATATACATACACATACACACACACTTACACACACACACACACACCACACACACACACACACACACACACACACACAAATACACACATGTGCGCACACACACATACACGCATACTCACACACACACACGCACACACACACACACACACAAATACACACATGTGCGCACACACGTACACACAAGCACGCGCACACACACACACACACATACACACACACACACACGCATACACACACAAGTATACACACACACGTACATACACACACACACATATACATACACACATACACACACACACACTCACACACAAACACACACACACTCACACACACACACACACACACACACACACACACCACACACCACGCACGCACGCACGCACGCACGCACGCACGCACTCACTCACTCACTCACTCACACACACACCAATACGTTTTGTGGACTGATGGGGACTCGAACCCATGAGCTCCCAATCACTACTCCGTTGCGCTGACCACTTATCCATGTTGACAAGTCCGGGATTTGGTACCCACTGCCGTGTGCTTGTTTTTGTTTGCTTCATTCTTCGCATTCGAATGTCAGTCCCCACATCATAAAGATCAAGAGCCAGGAAATTTTGCCAGCAGCGTAGCATTAAGTCTTGGATTGAACGAGACGGAAGGGGAGAGAGAGAGAAAGAGAGAGAGGGAGGGGGGGAGGAGGGAGGGAGAGACAAAGACGGAAACGGTGGCGGAGAGAAAGAGACAGACAGAGAGAGGCAGATAGACACAGACAGACAGGCAGACAGACGGGCAGAGACAGAGAGACAGAGACAGAGACAGAGACAAAAAACAGAGCGAAAGAAAGAGAGAAACGGAGACGCAGAGAGAGACACAGAAAGAGAGACAGAGGGAGAGACAGAGAGAAAAAGACAGAAAGACAGAGGCATTGACAGAGAGACAGACAAAGAAACAGAGACAGACAGACAGAGAGAGAGGTGGAGAAAAGGAAGTAGAGGGAGAGAGACAGAGACAGAAAAAAGAGAGACAGAGACAGACAGAAAGACACTGAGACAGACAAGAGAGAGACAGAGACAGAGAGAGTGAGACAGACAGACAGACAGACACAAGAGAGACAGAGAGATTCACAGACAAAGAGAGAGACAGACAGACAGAGAGAACGCCCTATTGTGTGTTGGATTTGTCTTGTGATTGGTTTTTTCTTTTAATGACAGTTTGGATTTGTCCCTGGGCAGTGCTAGGACAGGGTACTTAACTCTGACGTGTACCGGCTTTCAAGGATGCATTTTGCATGACGAAGCAATGGCTGGAACATTCTGAAAGGTGGATAATTATTTTGAAATCAGAGGACCGTGCAAGAGCCGCACTAATAGCTGTTTTTATTTTCTCTATCTTGAAGTGCTTTTTCCTTTTCTTTCTTTTTATTTTTTTTTCTTATCTTGGTATCGCACAATCAGTTTGATGAGTCATGTAACAAAAATCCTGTTAAAATAATCATGATGAGGACAAGGAATAGAATCAAAAGAGAAATAGCATATGAACAGTGTGGATTTGTGGAAGGGAAAGGAACTATTAATGCCATATACATCCTAAGAACTATCATAGAAGGTCAATTGAGATTAATAAGGATTTGTATTTATGCTTTGTTGACTATACCAAGGCTTTCGATCGGGTACAACATAATGAATTGATCAACCAACTGGAGAGACTCAATGTCGATGGAAAAGATCTACGAATAATCAGGAATATGTACTGGGAACAAACAGCTGCAATGAGAATAGAAAACAATATAAGCTCTTTTCAAAACATCAGAAGAGGAGTCAGACAGGGTTGTGTTTTGTCACCAGATCTGTTTTCACTATATAGCGAAAACATCATGAGAAACCTAGAAGAAGACCCTGGATTAAAGGTTGGAGGGAAAATGATAAACAACATTCGGTACGCAGATGACACCGTGCTAATTGCAGAAAATGAAAGGGACCTACAAAACCTTGTGAATATACTAGAAACAGAAAGCAAAGGTAAGGGGTTGGAACTAAACAGCAGGAAGACTGAAGTCATGGTGATCAGTAAAAAACATGAAATCCCCTCCTGCAAAATAAAAACAAATGGCACAACCTTGACACAGGTTACCAAGCTCAAATACCTGGGAACGGTCATTTCATCAGACGGCAGAAGCACATCGGAAATAGCTGGTTGAATCGGCCAAGCCAAAACAGCATTCAAGAAGATGACAAGCATTCTTACCAACAAATGCCTATCGATTAACATCAGAAAGAGAGTCCTTGAATGTTATATAGAAACCAATACTGTTGTACGGATGCGAGGCGTGGACAGTCAGCAAGCAAAGCCAGAGCAGGATCGAGGCAGCCGAGATGTGGTTTCTCAGAAGAATGTTGAGAGTTCCATGGACAGCAAAGAAAACAAACGAGACAGTCTTGATGGAGGCAGACACAAGTAGATCACTCATAAGGAAGATTAGGAAAAGACAAGCAACATTTATGGGCCATTTTATGAGGAAAGGGGATTTGGAACACCTGGTCACAACGGGAAAGCTGGAGGGAAAGAGAGCACCAGGTAGACCCAGGGAGAGAATGCTAGACGGACTTGCAAAGTGGCTGGGGATGAAGAGGGTGGGGGAGATGCTGGGGGCAACGAGAGACAGAGATGTTGGAGGTCCATGGTCGCCAACGCCATGCGGCAGGGCAACTGATGATGATGATGATGATGATGATGATGATCTTGGTATCTTGAGGTCAGGCTTTTTCGTTTTCTGGTTTTCTTTAAATAAGAAGGCACAAAGATAAAAAAAAAAAAAAAAAAGATGGTTTGGAAAATAGAAAAATAAATGGATACATGAGATAAATGAATAAAAACGGACGAATAAATAGATGTATGATATAAATGAATAAATAGGAATGAAAACCTAATCAGTCTATAAATCAAAACTAAACAAGTCATAATGACAGTGATGATGATAATGGTGATGACATCAACGACGACAATGACGACGACGTTGATGATGATGATGATGATGATGATGATATGATGATGATGATGATGATGATGATGATGATGATGATGATGATGATGATGATGGGTGAGATGACGATGACGACGACTACTACGACAAAGACGACGACTACAAAGACGGAAACGACAAAGACTACAGTCATGACGGGTCCCCCCCCCCCCTCTTCTCACTAAGCGATCACCCACAGTGTGATATTATTACGAATGACTGGTAAGAAATTTTCAAAAATAATAACAGAGATCTGAAGTCAACGACTAAAACTCTGTGTCACTATGCTGTCATATTCTGTTGTGTATTTTGTAAAAATACGTAACCTGCCTGATTTATTTAAAGCAAACAATTGAATAAGTAAAAGTAGTCTGAGTGTCATCTCTAGCAAAATAAATAAAGTTGTTTATTTTGTTCTCCTCTTCCTCCTTCTCCTCTTTCTCCTCTTTCTCCTCCTCCTCCTCCTCTTTCTCCTCCTCCTCCTCCTCTTTCTCCTTCTCCTCCTCCTCTTTCTCCTTCTCCTCTTTCTCCTCCTCCTCCTTCTCCTCCTCCTTCTCCTCCTCTTTCTTCTCCTCCTCCTCTTTCTTCTCCTCCTCCTCTTTCTTCTTCCTCCTTCTCCTCCTCCTCTTTTTTCTCCTCCTCCTCTTTCTCTCTCCTCTCCTCCTCTTTCTTCTCTCTCCTCTTTTCTTCTCCTCCTCCTTCTCTCCTTCCTCCTTCTCCTTCTTCTTCTTCTTCTTCTTCTTCTTCCTTCTTCGTCTTCTTCTTCTTCTTTCTTCTTCTTTCTTCTTTCTTCTTCTTCTTCTCTTCTTCGTATTTCTATTTCTTCTTCGTCTTCTTTTTCTTCTTCTTTTTCTTCTTCTTTCTTCTTCTTATCTTCTTCTTTTCATAGATGATTCTGCATTTTCAGGTTTTTTTTCTCATTCTTTCATGATTATTTTTTAGTCATTGGTGCTGTTCAATTTAGATTTGTAATTAATTGACTAATGATAATTGTTTATTTTATTAATTGCTGTTATTAGTATGTTGTAATTTGCTTTCTTGTAATTGTTGTTTGTTGTTGATGTTGTGGGATTTTATGATGTTGTGGTGTGTGTGTGTGTGTGTGTGTGTGTGTGTGTGTTGGTGTGGGGTGTGTGTGTGTGTTGTGTGTGTGTGTGTGTGTGTGTGTGTGTGTGTGTGTGTGTGTGTGTGTGTGTGTGCATTTATTTGCATTCGTCTTAATTGGAAATCCTCTCTTTCCTCCCCTTTTTTCCCTTAACGTTTTTGTTTATTCCGTTTTCCCCCTATGCTTTTATTCTTCTGTTCATGTATTCATCTAAAGCAAATTCAGATTTGTTAGCGTGAAGTCCGTCTTGTTTTTAAGAGACTGTACTCTTTGTTCAAAAGAAAATCTATGACAAATCAAAGAAATAAAACGCACATCCAAGAAGAGCATGAAGAAGACGAACACACTGAGAAGCCATACTGCAGAAGGGAGATACAGACAGACAGACAGACAGACAGCAGCTCCATAAAAATGACAAATTGTCCAGCTTGACACAGAGAAAGAAAAAGCGCTCGACTGAACTTCATTGATTCTGACCGCTCAAACAAACCGGTAGTGTGCAGCAGTGTTGCATCTAGAGTTACATCTTCAGTAATCAGAGTGCTGTCCCTTCCTCGCCACTTCTTCCCCCTTTTTGCCACTTCTCTCCCAGAGACTAAAATTGACAATACGCACGCGACTGGTCTCCTCTGGCGATTGATTGATGTCATAATATCGCAACGTGTTCACGTAAAAAGATGGATCCCCAGTCATTTGAGATCGATCAGCATCTCTTTCCTTGGTGCCTGGGAGACGCAATCTGAATCCTTTCTGTTCAACACTTTGGCAGTATCGAGACTGTTTATGGTTTTGTTGAAGACTGGAATTTTGTGCACACATCTGCTTTTGTTACCGAGCAAGCGTCTCCTGCTGTGAATGATTAAGGTGTTTTCTTGTTGAATACAATTGCGTTTTCGTGTCTTCTCTGTCGTAACTTTTCCAGTGTTGACGTTATCCCTTGCCCATATTATGGGGACCGAAATCTCTACGTTGAAGCTGAAAGTGATAAGCGAAAGTTGTTTTTCCTGATCTGTGCAGACCAATACATACATTTTTTTTTGCGGGGGGGGGGGGGGGGAGAGGGGGTTGGAGAAGAAGATCTGTTATTTTCGATTTTTGTAGTCTTCAGCGTGAGCAGTTGCAAAACATTTGTTGCCTGCTCTTGTAGATACTTCATTTTTTTAATCTTATATTCGATGGACAAAAGTGAAACATAGATTATCTCCATTGTCTGTCTGTCTGTCTGTCTATCTGTATGTTTGTCTGTCTGTCTCTGTCATTGTCTCTGTCTCTCTGTCTGTGTCTGTCTGTCTCTCTCTCTCTTTCTCTCTCTGCCTCTGTCGCTCTGTCTGTCTCTCTCTGTCTGTCTGTCTTCTCTCTCTCTCTTGTCTCTCTCTCTTTCTCTCTTGCTCTCTCTGTCTGCCTGTCTGACTGTCTGTCTGTCTGTCTCTTTCTCTCTCGCTCTGTCTGTTTGTCTGTCTGTCTGTCTGTCTCTGTCTGGAGTCTCATTTCTCTCTCTCTCTCTCTCTCTCTCTCTCTCTCTCTCTCTCTCTCTCTCTCTCTCTTTCTCTCTCTGCCTTTTGTTGTTTTAAGAATGTGACTGAATTGTTGTAAACCCTATATGGGCAAAAGTTGGATGGAAAAAGCGTTACAGTCGGACACTATCCACTTTGAGTCTAAAGTCCGTCTCTCTCTTTCTTTCTCTCTTTTCTCTAGTTTGCAGTAATACAAGCTATCTGTAGGCATTTTAGAATTGTAAGTGTAGACTCTTCATACGCGAGGGCTAGATGTAAAAAGAACATGAGCGTTTAATGCCACTACTCTAAAAAATGAACGTGTTCTTGTTCTTTTTCTTCTCCATCTCTCTCTCTCTCTCTCTCTCTCTCTCTCCACACACACACACACACACACACACACACACACACACACACACACACACACACACACACACACACCCTCCACTCTCTGTCTCTCTCTCTCTGTTCTTTTTTAAAAAAAATTTTAGTACTGTGTTTACAATAATATTCTTTCATGATTTCTCCATGTTTTCTCTCCTCCTCTTCTTCTTCTTCTTCTTCTTTTTCTTCTTCTTCTACTTCTTCTTCTTCCTTCTTCTTCTTCTTCTTCTTCTTCTCTTCTTCTTCTTTTTGTTCTACACAGTAGACCTTATTACCTAACAAATCATAATATTTGATGCTTGTTCTTCACAATTCTTTTGACTTTTTTCTTCTCTTGTCTCTCTCATTTTCAATTTTTTTCTTTTCTTCTTTTTTTTTCCTTTTCGAATATTTCATAACAAGTGGATTAATGTTTTGGTTTATTAAGGTTTAAACACTGAACTCTTCACTGTTGTGTGATAGTAATCAGTGTAAAGTATTTTATGTGGACTAAAACTTTATTCCCCGTTTGTAGGAAAAGGAGTTCGTAAGTATGGCATGGCAATCATTCTTTTGCAATAATATATCTATGTCTTTATTCATGTGCTTATTTGTCTTTTATTCTTTTGATTGTTTGTTGAATTGTTTGCTTGTTTAAAATGAAAGCTGTCTAATGGACATGACATTTTTGTGTGGGCTTGTAACGGTTTATTCCAGAAAAGCGACAAAATAAAACAAAAGAACAGAAAATCTAAACCAATGTAAATGCCAGTGTTCAAAATCAATCCAAAACCAGAAAAACACACAATAAGAATCAAAACGCATATCTGATATCATAGAACAAGACAGGCGCAAACTTTCGACCAACTGGCCTTTGTCAAGCGTATATAAAAAAAAAAAACAACAACAAAGAAATGCACGACACTGAGCACAAAAATTATATAAAACTTTTCTTAACGTGGCCTTGAGCAGGAAAAAATGGCAGATGTCTTAAGAAATCAACAAACAGAGAGGAGAATCAGAATTTTCATAGAAAAATAATAAATAATTCAGCTTGACATGGAAGAAAGGAAAACCAGACCCGATAATCCTAAACTTTCGATACAAAACTGTGGAACATTGACGCTGCATATAGAGTTGCCTCCTCATTAATTAGAGTGCTTTCCCTTCTTTGCCTTCCAAACCAAAAATCACAGAGAGCTCACGCACGTAACTGGAATTCTATGAATACGATGGTGTCATGACACAGCCCCTCCCTGCAAAGAGATGATATCTAATCGTTTCAGATCGATCAAGATCTCTCTTTGGTGGCTAGGAGACAACATTCCCAATCCTTTTTGTTTGTGTGGGTGGGTTCAATCTTTTGATACAGCCATGGATTCGAGATGTGGTATTTCGAGTTCAGTCCCGGTCCGTTACATAAAACTGGCCTACTAACTGCCCTCCTTCATGCTTCAATTATTCTGGTGGTGTCAGCTTATTGTTTTGTAGGTTCCTTCTCTTCAATCCCACCTGGTCCACCCACCCTATTTAAAGACTTAGCCTGTGCTTTGTGATTTGCTCAGCTTCAAGAATTATGCTAGATACTTGCTGTCAGATTTGGATGAAGAGCATATGTAATTACATGGGGGCGATAAATCCTCCTTAGGCAAATTCTACACTCTAAAACCTGTTGAACATTTTGGCAGCATTGACACCGTTTGTGATTTTATTCAAAATTTAGATATTCTAAAAACGTCTCTGATAGGCGCCAGCATCTGAATGATAATTTTATTTTCAGTTAACTAAAAGTGTATTTTCATGTTTTCTTTTTCATAATTTTCTGTTGCTGTCCTTTCCCTTGTCCACATTTCTCAGAATGATGTCTAAATTTTCAAAGTGAATTTGAGAAATAAAAACTTTTTTCGCCGATTTTTGTAAACTGATATTACGGATTGGTAAATGAGGGTATCAGTATTATTAGCAAACATATTATCGCATTTTATTCGTCAGCCGTAATTTTGACAGATATTTTTGTTTGTTTGTTTGTTTGTTTGTTTTTTGTCTTGTGTTTTTGCTCTGTCCTTCTTAATTCTATTTTTCTTTTCCATCTTCTTATTCTCTGTCACTTGTAGTCCACTAACAGACTTATAGGCTCTCTCACGAGCATATCTGATATTCTGCATGCAGGTACACACAAAGGGGGCTTAACCACAAACAGGTCTACACACATGTTGACGTGAGAGATCGGGAAAATCTCATACCCTTTACCCACCATGCAGAGGTGTCTTGGGGGATCGAAACGAGTCCTTTCCAATTGGAATCAAACTTTAACTCACTTGCATGCCGCGCCCGTTTTCCGTCACTAAGTCTGTGCCATTTCTTTTGAGGATAAATGTAATGGATAGTCTGTACTGCTTTGAGGATCTAAGAACACTCTTGAGCAAAAGCTCTGTGTTCGTCTCTGCTTTCTTCCGCTAAATATGTTCACCAGTTTGAAGACCTTTAATTGTTTATTTATTTACTTTATACATATGTTCCTTTTTTGAAGGTGAGATACACAGATACACATATCATTTCATGCAACCAAGATTTTTCCAGTGGAAGGCTGATAAAATATCATATAATATATAGACTAGATAAAACATAATCTAGGTAGGGCCTCAGGCCCTGGCCAGCTCATGGGTTTATGTGCAGGCTTAAGGCTTGTGCCATGCTCACCATACACATGGCACCTGTGACATTAGTGCCCATAGAATTCGTTCCGAGCGCGGAGACGTCATCTTGAGAAACTGAAGCTAAAATTGAAGTAATGTGTTGAGGTGGGTACGAATTCTATACACTGGCTTTCCCTTGAGAGGAAAATTATAATCGGCAAAACTGTACAGCTGCGACCGTTTTACTACCTGTTTGAGAACTTGCTCGTTCTCTTTGTCTTTCCTTTGTTCCTCTGGTATTTTTTGTCTTGGGGATATCACATGAACAGCTGTCTGCAGAGTTGCAATGAAAGTGATATATTTCCCTGTGCTGACCTTTCTCTATAGCACCACGTATAAGACGTTTCTTGTGATGGTGAAAACGATCAGTCCTGGCCACATTCTTGGCGGCTATCTTTCTTTTTTTTTCTTTCTTGTCATGTCATCCGATACGTTTGTCTTCAGGTTAAGCATCGTCTACATCTCTGCTGTTGCGCTGACACGCGTTTCCCCTCCCGGGATCAGACTACACATCTCGGCTGAGGTGTCAATACTTCTTTCTTGTTGTTAAACGTGCATGCAGCTTGCTGATGCAAATGCAAAGCAAAAACAGATACTTATAAACTTGACATGCACAAGTTGTTTTTTTTGCTGGCAAAGATACAAGTAAACTGATCAACGCTTGCATAATACCATTTTTGTGAACATCAACAACGAAAATACAAGTAAAATAGAGCGTGCATATCATTTGTGTGAACATCAACAACGAAAATACAAGTAAAATAGAGCGTGCATATCATTTGTGTGAACATCAACAACGAAAATACAAGTAAAATAGAGCGTGCATATCATTTGTGTGAGCATCAACAACGAAAATACAAGTAAAATAGAGCGTGCATAATATCATTTGTGTGAACATCAACAACGAAAATACAAGTAAAATAGAGCGTGCATATCATTTGTGTGAACATCAACAACGAAAATACAAGTAAAATAGAGCGTGCATATCATTTGTGTGAACTTCAACAACGAAAATACAAGTAAAATAGAGCGTGCATATCATTTGTTGAACATCAACAACGAAAATACAAGTAAAATAGAGCGTGCATATTCATTTGTGTGAACTTCAACAACGAAAATACAAGTAAAATAGAGCGTGCATATCATTTGTGTGAACATCAACAACGAAAATACAAGTAAAATAGAGCGTGCATAATATCATTTGTGAGGACATCAACAACGAAAATACAAGTAAAATAGAGCGTGCATAATACCATTTGTGAGGACATCAACAACGAAAATACAAGTAAAATAGAGCGTGCATAATACATTTGTGAGGACATCAACAACGAAAATACAAGTAAAATAGAGCGTGCATAATACCATTTGTGAGGACATCAACAACGAAAATACAAGTAAAATAGAGCGTGCATAATACCATTTGTGAGGACATCAACAACGAAAATCACAAGTAAAATAAGCGTGCATAATACCATTTGTGAGGACATCAACAACGAAAATACAAGTAAAATAGAGCGTGCATAATACCATTTGTGAGGACATCAACAACGAAAATACAAGTAAAATAGAGCGTGCATAATACCATTTGTGAGGACATCAACAACGAAAATACAAGTAAAATAGAGCGTGCATAATACCATTTGTGAGGACATCAACAACGAAAATACAAGTAAAATAGAGCGTGCATAATACCATTTGTGAGGACATCAACAACGAAAATACAAGTAAAATAGAGCGTGCATAATACCATTTGTGTGAACATCAACAACGAAAATACAAGTAAAATAGAGCGTGCATAATATCATCTGTGTGAACATCAACGGCGAAAATACAACAAAAAAAAAAAAACTGATCTACTCATGCATAATACTATTTGTGTGAACATCAACAGCGAAAACACGAGTAAACCAATCAACGTGTGCATAATATCATTTGTGTGAATATCAATGGCGAAAATAAGAGTAAACCAATCAACGCGTGCATGATAAACCATTTGTGTGAACATCAACATCATCATTAAAATTTGAAGTGAGCATAATCAGTTTTATAAATTTAATAATGCCTTTAATATGACTCGCGATTGCCAAGGCGAAGCCGGCCTTGTAAGGTTTTATACTGTATAAATGTACAGTAACTGTAAGTAAAACAAAATATGACCGCTGGATCTTTAGGGTAAAACATAAAACATTGAAAAGTAGCTTGTTTGTAAAAGATCCTTGGAGTAATATCAGCACAACGTTTCGAGCCCAGGCTCTTTGTCAAGTGTCAAGAGCCTGGGCTCGAAACGTTGTGCTTATATTACTCCAAAGGATCTTTCACAAACAAGCTACTTTTCAATGTACAATAACTGTGTTTGGACGTTTTAATGAAATTACGACCTATCATCAAATCTTTTGTTTGGTTGATCTTGTTAATGTTCAAGGTCATGGGTATCTTTGTGATGGCACTGCATGAACAAAAAACGATAAAAAAAGGAGATGGTTAGAATGACTAAACCATCATGAGAGGTTTTGCTTGTTTTTCAGTATGTTGTTGTTGTTGTTGCTGTCGTTGTTGATGGTGGTGGTGGTGGTGGTGGTGGTGGTGTTGGTGGTGGTTTATAACTTCCTGTGATTATAATAACAATAATGTTCCTCCTGATAATAGGATAAATCTACATTTTTAATTTGCGCTGTTTGGACGATGTGTTTACGTGCTTGGGAGTTTCTCTCTCTCTCTCTCTCTCTCTCTCTCTCTCTCTTCTCTCTCTCTCTCTCTCTCTCTCTCTCTCTCTCTCTCTTCTGTCTCTCTCACTCTCTCTCTCTCTCTCTCTCTCTCTCTCTCTCTCTCTCTCTCTCTCTCTCTCTCTCTCTCTCTCTTTCTCTCCCCCCCTCTCTCTCTGTCTCAGTCTCTCTCTCTCTCTTGTCTCTCTGTCTCTCTCTCTCTCTCCCCACGTCTCTCTCTCTGTCTCTAATTTATTTTGTCTTGTGTGTTTCCCTACGGGATATTCGATTATGACAAAAAATAATCTGTTAATATGACGGACCAGTTTTATTCTTAAGTGTGGAACTATATCCAATTTTTCTCGGATTGTTTTAGTAAGTTTCTCTCATGATGAATATAAAAGCCAGTTTGTGCTGTTGGAATGATCTGTCCACGTTCTTGGGTGATCACTTCCCTCTTCTTGTCTTCACCTTCATTTCATCTCGTCGGGCATATCTCTTTGTGTGTCTATGATGGTCAGCGTGAGGCAGTATGGTCAGGTGGATACTTTCTCATGTGTAATTCCTCTATCCCTTAAGTGTATACCCATTATAGTCCCTTAATTATAGTCCTATTCCTTACCAGTATGCTCTTTCGTAATTCCTGTATCCTTAACAGTATGTCTATCGTAAATTCCCTATCCCTTAACAGTATGTCTATCGTAATTCCTGTATCCTAATACAGTATGTCTGTTGTAATTCCTTATCCCTAACAGTATTATCTTTTTAATTCCTGTATCCCTTAACAGTATGTCTTTGTAATTCCTGTATCCCTTTAACAGTATGTCTATGTATTTCCTGTATCCCTTAACAGTATTGTCTATTGTAAATTACTCTATCCTTTAACAGTATTTTCTGTTGTAAATTCTCTATCCCCTAACAGTATGTCTATCGTAATTCCTGTATCCCTTAACAGTATGTCTAGTTGTAATTCCTGTATCCCTTAACAGTATGTCTATTGTAAATACTCTATCCCCTAACATTATGTCTGATTGTATTTCCTGTATCCCTTAACATTATGTCTGTTGTAATTCCTCTATCCCTTAACAGTATGTCTATTGTAATTCCTGTATCCCCTAACATATGTCTTTTGTAATTCCCTGTATCCCTTAGAAGTATGTCTATTGTAATTCCTCTATCCCCTAACAGTATGTCTTTGTAATTCCGTATCCCTTAGAATTATGTCTGTTGTAATTCCTCTATCCCTTAACAGTATGTCTGTTGTAATTCCTGTATCCCTTAACAGTATGTCTGTTGTAATTCCTGTATCCCTTAACAGTATGTCTGTTGTAATTCCTCTATCCCTTAACAGTATGTCTGTTGTAATTCCTGTATCCCTTAACATTATGTCTGTTGTAATTCCTGTATCCCTTAACATTATGTCTGTTGTAATTCCTGTATCCCTTAACATATGTCTGTTGTAATTCCTGTATCCCTTAACATTATGTCTGTTGTAATTCCTCTATCCCTTAACAGTATGTCTATTGTAATTCCTGTATCCCTTAACAGTATGTCTATTGTAATTCCCGTATCCCTTAGAAGTATGTCTATTGTAATTCTCCCTTAACAGTATGTCTATCGTAATTCCTCTATCCCCTAAAAGTGTGTCTATTGTAATTCCTCTTTCCCCTAACAATATGTCTATTGTGATTCCTCTATTCCCTAAAAGTATGTCTATTGTAATTCCTCTTTCCCCCAACAGAGTCCTATTGTAATTCCTCTTTACCCTAACAGTATGTCTATTGTGATTCCTCTATTCCTTAAGAGTAGATCGATTGTAATTCCTGTATCCCCTACACTAATGTCTATTGTAATTCTTCTATCCCCTAACATTATGTCTATTGTGATTCCTCTATTCCTTAAGAGTACATCCATTGTAATTCCTGTATCCCCTAACCGTATGTCTATTGTAATTCCTCTATCCCCTAACATTGTCTATTGTAATTCCTCTTTCCCTAACAGTATGTCTATTGTAATTCCTCTTTTCCCTAACAGTATGTCTATTGTAATTCCTCTTTCCCTAACAGTATGTCTATTGTAATTCCTCTTTCCCTAACAGTATGTCTATTGTAATTCCTCTTTTCCCTAACAGTATGTCTATTGTAATTCCTCTTTCCCTAACAGTATGTCTATTGTAATTCCTCTTTTCCCTAACAGTATGTCTATTGTAATTCCTCTTTTCCCTAACAGTATGTCTATTGTAATTCCTCTTTACCCTAACAGTATGTCTATTGTAATTCCTCTTTTCCCTAACAGTATGTCTATTGTAATTCCTCTTTTCCCTAACAGTATGTCTATTGTAATTCCTCTATCCCTTAACAGTATGTCTATTGTAATTCTTCTTTCCCCCAACAGTATGTCTATTGTAATTCCTCTTTACCCTAACAGTATGTCTATTGTAATTCCTCTATCCCTCAACAGTATGTCTATTGTAATTCCTTTTTCCCCTAACAGTATGTCTATTGTAATTCTTCTTTCCCCCAACAGTATGTCTATTGTAATTCCTCTTTACCCTAACAGTATGTCTATTGTAATTCCTCTATCCCTCAACAGTATGTCTATTGTAATTCTTCTTTCCCCCAACAGTATGTCTATTGTAATTCCTCTTTACCCTAACAGTATGTCTATTGTAATTCTCTATCCCTTAACAGTATGTCTATTGTAATTCCTTTTTCCCCTAACAGTATGTCTATTGTAATTCTTTTCCCCAACAGTATGTCTATTGTAATTCCTCTTTACCCTAACAGTATGTCTATTGTAATCCCTCTTCCCCTAACAGCATGTCTATTGTAATTCCTCTTTTACCCTAACAGTATGTCTATTGTAATTCCTCTATCCCTAACAGTATGTCTATTGTAATTCCTCTTTTCCCTAACAGTATGTCTATTGTAATTCCTCTTTACCCTAACAGTATGTCTATTGTAATTCCTCTTTACCCTAACAGTATGTCTATTGTAATTCCTCTTTTCCCTAACAGTATGTCTATTTTAATTATTTTCCCTTAACAGTGTGCCCATTGTAATTCCTCTTTCATCTTACAGTAGATCTATTCTATTTGTCTACGATAAAATATAATCGACCAGTCGCCATGGCGCAGTAGTTAGCGCGACGGACCACCCATCGGAAGATTGTGTGTTCGAATCTCATCAATCCCCTCAAAACAACTGTGAGATTTTTTCGGTTCCAACGAGCTTTACCCAGAGCTGAGCTTAATATTGGTTCATTGGAAAGACTGAGACCACAAAGTCGAGTCTCTTCCCCTTAAAGGATTTATCACCGAGGGTGCTGTTTATATCTCTTGACCAGCGGCGCAGGTGTTTGCATCTCTCAGCCTTGGTTGACGCCAGGAAATATGAAAGTAAGCAGAGAGTTCATCCCCGTCACACAGTCTGAAGTCAGAATGGAACTCTATAGCATCATAATTTTCTACCTCATCGTCGTCATCATCAAAACACAATGAAAATCTGATCGGCTTCTGTTTCTATCAAAACTGGTGTAGATTGTCATCATCATCATCATCATCAAGTGCCCTGCCGCATGGCGTTGGTGATCACGGCCCTATATACGTATCTATCCCTTGTTGCGGCAAGCACGTCTTCCACCCCCTCTGTCCTCAGCCACCTTGCAAGTCCGTCCAATATTTTCTCCCTGGGTCTACCTGGTGCTCTCTTTCCCTCCAGTTTTCCTGCTGTGACCACGTGCTCTAATTCCCCTTTCCTCATAAAATGGGGTCTATAAATGTTGCTTGTCTTTTCCTAATTTTCCTTATGAATGATCTTCTTGTGTCCGCCTCCAAAAGACTGTCCCGCTTGTTCTCTTTGCTGTCCACAGAACTCTCAACATTCTTCTCAGAAACCACATTTCGGCTGCCTCAGTCTTGCTCTGGTGTAGATAGTGCGACTCAGAAAAAGGCCATGGAAATGAGTACGTCTGTTCTATTTGTCCAATAATGAATATGATTGATCATTTACAGTGATGCAATGGTTAGAGTAACGGGCTACCGACTGGAAGGTTGTGGGTTCGAATCCTCGTCTCGTGCGTGTGTTTTCTTGCGAAAGGGACTCTAACCGCCACACTTATTAAACGTAGATTATCTCCCTTCTTACCCTGTTTTTGTTGTTTGTTTGTTTGTTTTTGTTGCTGTTTGTTTGTTTGTTCATTTGTTTGTTTGTGCCTTCTTTCTGTTTGTTTGTGTGTAGCTTCTTTGTCTTTCTTTTTCTCTTCTTTCTTTCTTTCTTTCTTGTCTTCTTTTTTTTCTTTTTTTTTTTTTTCTTTCTTTCTTTTCTTTCTTTCTTTCTTTCTTTTTCTTTCTTTTCTTTCTTTTTCTTTCTATTTTTTCTTTTTTTCTTTCTGTTTTCTTTTTTTTCTTTCTTTCTGTTTTCTTTCTTTCTGTTTTCCTTCTTTTCTTTCTTTTTTTCTTTCTTTCTTTCTGCTTTTCTTTCATTTTTTTTTTTTTCTTTCTTTTTTCTTTTATTTTCTTTTTTTTTTTTCTTTCTTCACTTTCCTTTTTCTTTCTTTCTTTCTTTTTTTCTTTCTTTCTTTCTTTCCTTCTTTATTTATTCGTTGTTGTTTTTTGTCTTTCGTGGTTAGTGATTTCCCCCTTTGCTTGTCTACACAATCATTGCTTTCCTCATCTCCTGGAGAGATTTTGTTTACGTGTTTGTTCGTTTTGTTTTGTTTGTTTGCTTGCTTGTTTTGTTCTCTTGCTTCTTTTGTTTGTTTTGTTTTGTTGGTTGGTTGGTTTTGTTTATTTTGTTGGTTTTGTTTATTTTGTTGGTTTTTATTTAATTTACCATGCTCTGAATGATTCTCCTGTTCGTATATACACATGCACATGAGCCAACGTACATACGTCACGTGCAAACACACACACACACACACACACACACACACACACACACACACACACACACACACACACACACACACATACACACACATTCACACTCACACACACACACACTCACAAACTCTCTCTCTCTCACATAGACACACACACATAGACACACACAGACATTGACACACAGACATTGACTCACACACACACACACACACAACACACACACACACACACACACACACACACACACACACACACAACACACACACATACACACACACGTGGACTCTGGGGTTTTTACCTCTGGTGATCTAGGCTTCTATGTCCCGTATTCCCCTTTCCCTAAAACCACCACCTCACCCAGACTCACACAGCCTCGTACACTCCTCACCTACCTTCCCTACGCAGGTTTATCATCCTTCCAATGATCCTCTCCTCGACACAGGGTTTTTTAGTTGTTTTTTGTTGTTGTTTTTTGTTGTTGTTTTGTCTGTTGCAAGGCCTGTGGTTTCTAAGAAAAATGTTCAGAGTCCCATGGACAGCAAAGAAAACAAACGAGACAGTTGATGAAGGCAGATACAAGAAGATCATTCATAAGGAAGATTAGGAAAAGGCAGGCAACATTTACAGGCCATTTTATGAGGAAAGGGAAATTGGAGCACCTGGTCACAACAGGAAAGCTGGAGGGAAAGAGCACCAGGTAGACCCAGGGAAAAAATATCGGACGGACTTGCAGAGTGGCTGAAGACAGAGAGGGTGGAAGATGTATAATTTACGTCAACAAGGGATAGAAACATATGGAGGGCCATGATCGCCAACGCCATGTGGCAAGGCACTTGATGATGATGATGATGCAAAGCCTGCTCCTCTCTCACTTTATCGTCGTGATATCATGATTCATTTCGAGCCTGCAGTATTGATTAAAAATTAGCTTTTGTTTGCCACCTGTCTTGTTTGGATGTTTCCATCATTCTGGTGGTGTCAGTTTAGTGTGTCATAGGTCCCTCTCTTATCTTCTCTCCTCATTTCAAGAGCTTGCCTGCACACATGGTTTTGTGAAAGTTGTTGGGATTTTGCCGGATAATTGCTTGCAGTTTTGGATGGAGCGCATATGGAATTGTCCGAGTGCGAGAAATCTCTCTTGAACAAATTCCAAACTTCAGGACATCACCCCATCTTCCAATTATCTCCCTTTATCATTTCGAATCATCCCATACTCAAATTATCTCCCTTCCATCATTTCGAATTACCTTCATCCTCAAATTATCTCCCTTCCCCCATTTCGAACCACCTCTTTCTCTTATCATCTCCTGACATTATTTAGATTCTTCCCATAATTTACGAGCTTATGTAAATGGTCTACCAGGAATAAAGTCAAGAGAGAAGTCATAGAGTATATATTCTGTTCCCAAACAAACAAAAGCCGACTAAATCAACATCGACCGCTTCTGCTACACAAACTACAAAGCTGAAGTCTAGGTCATGGTCCATGCAGCAAACATAATAATAATAATAATAAACAATAATAATTACAGTGTTTTTATGGCACCAAATCCTGACAATTCAAATCAAGGCGTGCCAACACACCAGACATGAATGTGATCAACGCAGACCACCTTACAAAACGCGACGAAACACACATACACACACACACACACACACACACACACACACACAAACACACACACCACACACACACACACACACGTACCACACACACACACATGAGTGTGTACGCAATGCGTACGTATATATATATGCGTGTGTGAGAATGTGTGTGTGTGTGTGTACGTGCGTGTGTACGTCTGCGTGTGTCTGTATGTGTGTGTGCGTGAGTGCGTACGTGCGTGAGTACGTCTGTGTGTTGTGTGTGTGTGTGTGTGTGTGTGTGTGTGTGTGTGTGTGTGTGTGTGTGTGTGTGTGTGTGTGTGTGTGTGTGTGTGTGTGTGTGTGTGTGTGTTGTGTTTCTCGTGTGTGGTAAGGTGATCTGCGCTGACCGCACGCGTATGTCTTAGTACGTGGATGCGCTTTGATTTGAATTGTCGAGATTTGGTGGCATTTGAATACATAGTAGTAGTAGAAGTTGTTGTTGTAGTAGTAGTAAAGTAGTTGTTGTTGTTGTTGTTTTATTTTATTATTATTATTATCATTAATATTATTATTATTATTATTATTCATTATTATTATTAAATGAAAAGGGGACAAAATGGCGAAACTGGTAGTGAAACAAGAACAAACCAACCAACAAACAAAAAACCAACAGTATCAGCCTAAAAGAAATGAAAACCGTAGTTTATTTAAGTCTCTGTTCAGAGCGCCCCAGCTACCTGACAATTACCACCAACTGTCCCGCAAAAACAATGTCAAAAGGAACTAGAAAAAAAAACGAAAACAAAAAAAGAATAAGAACACGTATTTAATACAATCAGACAAGACAGGCGCAAATTTTTGGCCTAGTCAAGCGAAAGATCACAGACAAACAGATGCCAGTTTTTTTTCCTTTTCTTACACTGGACGGAGCAGCATGGAAGTTTCAGTCTTTTTCTCCTAATTTTTGTATCTGGTGTTCGTTTGTTTGTTTGTCTTAGGTTTGACAAAGGCCAATTGGCCGAAAATTTACGTCTGTCTGGTCTTGTTGTATTAAAT
The DNA here is from genome assembly GCA_030674185.1 of Monoplex corrugatus. Taxonomy (NCBI): domain Eukaryota; kingdom Metazoa; phylum Mollusca; class Gastropoda; order Littorinimorpha; family Ranellidae; genus Monoplex; species Monoplex corrugatus. The sequence goes on from CM060310.1 coordinate 30,429,862, forward strand.
ACGCGTTCTTATTCTTTTTTCTTGTGTGGTGTT
>CM060310.1:30437394-30484894 GCA_030674185.1 Monoplex corrugatus
TGACGCTGAGGAGGCACTGCGCATCTCAAAGGCTAGCTCTGCCTTTGAAATGTTGACCTAGAGACCCTGCCTTTGAAATGTTGACCAAGAGTGGCTCTGCCTTTGAAATGTTGACCTAGAGAGCTTTGTGCCTTTTGAAATGTTGACAAGAGGCTCTGCCTTTTAAAATGTTGACCAAGAGGCTCTGCCTTTGAAATGTTGACCAAGAGGCTGTGCTTTTGAAATGTTGACCTAGAGGCTTGCCTTTGAAAGTTGACCAAGAGTCTGTGCCTTTGAAACGTTGACCAAGAGGCTGTGCCTTTGTGAGCTGTCCTTTGAAATGTTGACCAGAGGCTGGTTTGAAATGTTGACCTAGAGGCTTGTGACTTTTGAAAGGTTTGACCAAGAGGCTTGTGCCTTTTGAAATGTTTTGTTCAAAAGGTTGTGACAAAATCACGGAATCAGATTAGTCACTTAGATAACTGTTTAGAAAACGTGGTATTGAACGTTCATGCTGGACTGTTCCGAAACCTGGGCCATCCACCGACGACATATTCAGCAAACGAAAAACGGTTCCACCCAAGATGTCTGCGCAAGATCTGCAACTCACATGAATAGATCGAGTGTCCAGCCTTCAAGTTCTCAAGGAATGAGGCTTGCCAAATAAGATATTTACTCATCAAATGTCAGCAGCTTCACTCGACAGGACGCCTTGTCCATATAGAAGACCACTAACTCGCAAGTGTTGTTTGTCAGTGGAGAGCTGAAAGCAAGAAGAAGACCACTAATTCGCTGGGTTGCTTCTCAGTGGAGAGCTGAAGCAGAATACTGTGACACAGAAATACACCACTTCAGCGATAAAGGAAAACTGAAGGCCAACCTCATCAGGGTGGCATCAAACACCAACTGGAAAAAAAATATTGCCCGCAAGAGCAACCTCGACAGCAGTATACGCAATGCGTACACACATCTGAACAGCGTGAACTACTGCTATTGAACAGAACAGAACCCAAAGACACAAACCCTTCCCACGCAGGGCCTATGGGTGAACACATACCTGCAGTATAGTCTTGTAAACCATCATGAAGACCTGTACCAGACGATGAAGGACCAATATGTTTGTTCATCTGTTGGATCGACGGGAGACTCCGTCAGGTATATGTATTTGTATCAGCTATGTGTATAAAGGTATATGTATGTATACATATAGACATACATACATAATGCATGTATAACACACACACACACACACACACACAACACACAATTATATATATATATATATATATGCAATATATAAAGAACAGCAGACAGAAGAGACGCGACAGAGAAAAAGAGAGACAGAGAGAGACAGACAGACAGAGAGAAACACATAGACATCTACATATATATCTGTGTGCGTGTGTATGTGTTATGTGGACTTGTAAACCATATAAGGAACAAATACTTTAACAATAAATAAACATATACTCAAGAAAAACAGCACTAACAAAATAAACTAAACAAACCAGCCAAAATACCAAGTATCTCGCTGTTTTCAAGAAAAAAAAATCTCGCATAAAAACAAACAAGCACATAAGACAAGAATACAAAATACTGAACGTTAGCAAAATATGAAATAATGACTGGGAACACTTTCCCATACAATACTGCTTCCATTGTGAATGCTGTTAAGTAGCTACTCTTTCGTAAGCATTGACCCACTCATCGTTCTAACAAAAGTATGTGAATGACAGAGAGAGAGCTAGAGAGAGAGAGAAAGAAGGGAAATGGAAGAGGGAAATAGAAGACAGAGACAAAAGACAGACTGTCAGGGACACAGAGAAACAAAGACACGTCAGAGACAAAGACAAATATGAACAGAGTGTGTGTGTGTGTGAGAGAGAGAGAGAGAGAGAGAGAGACAAACAGACAGACAGACAGACAGAGACAGAGAAAGGCAGAGACGGAGACAGACTCAGAGACAGAGAGCCAAACAGAGAGACAGAGAGGCAAACAGACAGAGACAGACAGAGAAACAGAGACAGAGACATACAGAGAGACAGACAGACAGAGGAGAGAGAGAGAGAGACAGAGGGAGAGAGAGAGACTCAGAGACAGACAGAGAGAGAGACAGAGACAAAGAGGGACAGGAGACAGAGGAAGGAGAGAGAGAGAGAGAGATAGAAGACAGACAGACAGACAGACACAGACAGAGTCAGACAGAAAGAGAGAGAGGGAAACGGAGACAGAGCTAGAAAGAGACAGAGGGCAGAGACAGACAGACACACAGAGAACAGTTTCTTAACTGATTCAAACTTTTGCATTTGCAACTCCCTTTAGGGTCAGAACTAACGCGACAATCTTGTTTTTTCAAAGCGTACTTCCAAGAAGGACCGATTAACAGTGCTAGGTTTTTATCAAGACCACTACTCTGTGAGTCCTAAGTACCAATCCAGACGCATTACTGCGCGCTATGCTCTGCCGAAAATGAAGAGTTCTGCAAACTCAGTAGTCTCGATGGTTTGTTTCATCCCATTCGCAGGAACATGCACGCACGCGAGAGCACACGCACGTGCCAGCCACATACATACAGGAAACATACAAGAACCCACGAAAGCGTGCGCCGAACACACACACACGCACGCACGTATGCACACACACACATCCACACACGCACGCACGCACACACATGCGCGCACGCGCAAACATATCCACACATGCACACACATACACACACAACAAACACACCACGCACACAATACACACACACACAAATGCACACACACACATATACACACACACACAACACACACACACACACACACACAGAAATACACACACACGCGCGCGCGCGCGCACACACACACACACACACACACATCCCACCCTCACCCACACACACTCAAGTACCCAAACCATTACCATTTCACTCAAAGATTTAGGGATTTAGAATTTGTTCTGAACGAAATTGATCATAGTTGAAGGCTCCTGGTACTGGTTATAGCTAAATCAGACTATAACGAGCTGGCATGACTCCTCCAGTTTACGCTTAAAAAGTAATGTATTTTTGGGTCCTTTAGAATCGAGGGAAATGGGACGTTGTTTCTTCGTCAGACGATAAACTGCCAAAATCAGGATGTCTTGCGCATTGAGATACATGTATACACAAAAAAGGAATGAAGTCAAACAATCAAATAACATAAAAATCCCTACAAATAAAGCTTACATCATGGCTTACTACTATTACTATCATTACTACCATCACCATTACTTCTAATTCTACTATTACTACTACATGTATAACTGCTGCTACGACTACTACTGCTACTATTACTACACTACTATTACTACTGTAGTCGGCAGAGCAATAAGCAATATGAACTGAACTTCTATTACCGATACTACTACTACTACTATTTCTACTACTACTGCTGCTGCTGCTATGCTGCTGTTGCTGCTGCTGCTGCTGCTGCTGCTGCTGCTTCTACTACTGTAGTCGGGTGAGCTGTAAGCAATATGAACTGAACTACTACTACTACTGCTACTAATACTTCTACTACTACTACGACTACTATTACTACTGCCACCACCATCACCACCACCAATACAACGACTGCCACTAAGTTCTACCATTACTACTAATACTATTAATATTACTACTACTAGTAATAATAATACAGTATTCGTGCGGCGCCAAATCTTGACAATTGAAATTAAAGCGCACTCAAGCACCAGGCCTACGCATACAACCGACAACATCTGATATTTAAAAACAAATACACAAACTGAGGGAAAGAAGTAGTTACAGAACTCATTGTTGGGGAAAGAGGTGGGTTTTTGAATTTGATTTAAAAACAGAAAGGGTAGGTGTCAGGCGAAGGCAGAGCGGAGGTCTATTCCAAGCTGACGGTTCTGAGACAGCAATTAGTAGTACCATTACTAGTATTACTATTTCTACTGCTTCCGTTACTACTACTTATTCTTTTAAAAGATGAAGGTAAAAGTAGCTGTATGATCCCAGAGCGTTATCACGATAACAACGTCCTCGGAAATGTAAGTGGTAGATATCTCTTGGCTTTGGGATAAACTTTCTGTGAGCAAGTCTTACTCATCCCCCTGATTGTTCTGCCATTCCCAATCCTCTCTTTCTCTCTCTCTCTTTCTCTCTCTCTCTCTCTCTCTCTGTGACTCTCTGTGACTCTCTCTCTCTCTCTTTCTCTCTCACACACACTCTCTCTCTTTACCGCTTTCTTTCTCCCTCCCTCTCAACCTTTCCTCTCCCTCTCTCTCATGCCCTCAAATTTGGTGGAACAGAATACCCAGCTAAAGCATTTGCTATATGATTTTAAACCGGCTGAACCACAACACTTAGCCTTGTAATGACGACGAGGAAGAGAGGAGGGAGGGGAGGGGAAGAAAAGAGAAGAAATAGATGTGGATTAGGTAAACAGTTAATGTGAGGTCATGCTGTCCATAGCCCATTTGGTACGAAGAACACACACGCACATACAGACAGAAGGATAAAAAGTGGGCACGTGTGTACTCACATTCACGTACGTGCGTGCGCGTGCGCGCACACACACTACAAAAACACACACACGCACTCACACACACACACACACAAACACGCACACGTGCTCATGCGCTCGCACACACACACACACACACACTACACACACACACTCACACACACACACACACACACACACACACACACACACGCCATCAATATAATCATCATAAACCAATTATTATCAGATTAAAATTTAAGTTGTACACACACACAACAAGAGAGAAAGAGAGACAGACAGACAGACAGACGAGAGAAACACACACGCATATACACACGCACACACAGACACATACAACCATCATCATCGTCATTAACCAGTTTATTGTCAGATTAACAATACAAATGCACACACACACCACACACACACACACACACACACACACACACATCGTGTGTGCATGCTTGCTCGAACTGCACAGAGTTGTTTGATAATGTGCGTGCAGAGAGTGCTCGCCCTCTCCCTCAACAGCCCCACCCCCATCCCACCCACCCACTAATCTGATAAGCACGTTGGTCAAGTGTGTAAACGTTAGACTTCCAAACTGAAGGCTGTGGGTTCGATCCGCCCAGATACCTCTGCTTGGGTTTACCACTACGTGTGTATATATAATGTGTGTGCAGAAGATCAAATATGTACGTTAGCGATCCTGAGAGTCATTCGAGTCGTTCTTTTATTACAAATATGAAAAAGAAATACCCAACACGCAAGACCACTGGACACGAAATACGCAGATTGTGCAGCAACATACTGCTTCCATAGTTGTAGGCAAAAACCACGTGCATAGACAAATTCCAGCATACATGGAAACTGCTGGAAAAACAAATTAACCTCTATTTCTTCAGGTACATTTCTACACCATTCCATCCGACTGGCGTAATAGGCATGTTAGCACGTGCTATCATGCATAGCTAGCACGTGCTGAGATCATGTGGTGCACGGGATCTCGAAAAGCACGACAAACTTGTGAAACATGAAAACCGTGCAACACATGAAGATGTGTTTTTAATTTGTTGACGTTGCACTGGATGTTATTCCCGGTTGATACCTCTGCACCTGCTGACTGGTTCTACTGTTTATGCCATAGCGCTCTAAGCGTTCTACAACGACAACAGAGTGTTTTATAGTTTAAGGTTATTTTAGCGTCAAAGGAGGGGGAGATGAATTTATAAATTCAAGTACAGGAAGAACAAACTCATTCTAAATACAGGGTGACTGGTGCACTTTATTTATTCTGTGGTAATCGGGGTGCGGTGGGGGGGGGGGACAGGATTTTTTTTACATAAATGGAAGAGAGGGCCGAATCTAAGATTTTTTTTTTTACTTTACTTTTATTGTTGTTTAAAGCCCAGCCGACTGCGCAGAGCCATATCAGGACTATAACCGCTTCAAAACACAAAACTTCAACTGGATAACAAAAAAAGAAAAGAAAATTAAGTACACACATCAATGCATTCGCGCACACAATCCAAGGACATGCCCCCGGCGTAGGACCACTCCGTCCGATTTATCACAGCGGGGAGATTTAAAAAGCACACCTGAATACAAATATAAGCATAAATAAAGACACCAAAACATATAAAAACAGGCATAAATTACCTAAAATTGTCGCATCTCCTTAGAGCCAAAAATGCACTTGATACATGTACCCAATTATCAATCCGAAGAAAAAGTACGTAAGACTTTATCGAAAAAATACAGGCGAATGAACCATTAAGGCAGAAAATAAGTAGAAATGACAGAAAGCAAGGCAACAAGGCAGAAACAAAGAGAGTGACAGAAAAGAGGAAATTTCTAGTACAGAATTTCCAGAAGGTGGGGATACTATTTATACAGAAAGAGCCCCCAGCAACCCAACGGGGGGCCGAATCAAGATCAGAAGCGTATGGAATCTAGGGTTTGGAGTTTATTCAAGAGAAATTCATCGCGCTCGGACAATTCCACATGCGTTCCACCCGAATTTGCCAGCAATTTTCTGGCAGACTCCATGAGCCAGCGCAAAACTCTATGCATTAGAAATGTATTCACATGAGGAAGGGGTGGGGATGGGGGGGAAGAGGGACCAATGAAACACTTAAGCTGACACCACCGGAATGATGGAAACATTAAAGATAAGCAACAAACAGGCCAGTGTTTGATGTTGCGGCCTGGAATTGAACTCAAGATATCAGATCTTGAGTCCACAGCTCTATCAAAAGAACCAACCCACCTGCCATTTAAAACAGATACGACACCTACATGCAATGAGTAGAATGACAGAATTGTTCAGTTTCAGTTTCAGTTTCAATTTCTCAAAATGACGTCTCTGCGCTCGGATTGAATTCCATACGCACGAACTTCACAGGTGCCATGTGATGGAGAATATCCAGAATGATCACGGCACAAGCCTTAAGCCTGCACATAAACCCATGAGCCGGCCAGGTCCTGAGGTCTTACCTAAATAGTTCCATAACTCTGTTGTCGCAGGGGAGGTGAGGTGGCAGAGACTTCAACTTTTCCCGTGGCCAGCACCACGAGGGCCTCCCCCACCCCCTTCTCCTTCGTTTCAAATTCACATTCATATTCTTTTTAACCAAGACTTCAGAAAGGCAAGAAGGCTAATTGGTCTTCAAAGGGGGGACCTGGGAAATCAACCTATCTCTTCAATGTTTTATACCAAGGCAGCCTGGCAATGCCCTGCTCTTCACGATTTTCAACTGCCGTGTGATCTTTAGCGTGCGTAGCCAGAAGGCATAAGGGTCCGACTGGTTTTTCGACCCTTCCGAAGAACCAGACGTTCAGTTCGATTTTCCAGTCAAACTGAGGGGAAAAGTTGAGGCCTCAAGTCGTTCATTAGTGTGGAATGTTAACAGTCTCTTTACATTCAGGGGATGGAGAAGGTGTGATAGGAAGCCACATATATACAGAATCACTCTCAGAGATTTTGTACAATTTATTTGTTTATATATCTATCTACACCAGTCGCTGTGGTGTGGTGGTTAGCGCAACGGACTACCGACTGGAAGGTTGTGGGTTCGAATACAGATATCCATACATACATACATACACACACGCACACACACACGCACACACACACGCACGCACACACACACACACACACACGCACGCACACACACACGCACACACGCACACACACACACACACACACACGGAAGTTCCCAGTATGACAGCTTACCTGGATCTTTCCTTTGGGTCTGTTTCTTTGCAGACTTGCATGATGCATCAGTGTTGTCTGCTAACAAAGCTCCAAAGGGTTCAAAACCAAATACATTTTACCGTACATGACTTTCATTTTATATTGCTTATGGCCCTTGGTATCATCTCAGTCGTCACCTGTGGGGATGCCAGGGGCTCTTTCAGTACAAATAGTATCTCCACCCTTCTGGAAATTCTGTGCTGGAAAGTTCCTCTTTTCTGTCACTCTCATTGTCTCTATCTTGTTCCTTTACTTTCTGTCATTTCGTCCTATCATTTTCTTCTTTGCTGGTCTCTTCACCTGTATGTATTCGATAAAATCGTATGCGCTTTTTCTTGGGATTGATGATTGGGTACATGTACTAAAGTGCAATTTTTGGCTCTAGGGAGGTGAGATATGCGGAAGCAATTTTAGGTAGTTTATGGCCGTTTCTATATATGCTTTGGTGTCCTTAGGTATGCTTAAATTTGTATTCAAGTGTGTTTTGGAAATCCCGTGTTCAATAAATTGGACGGAATGGTTAGCGCCGGGGACATGTCCTTAGATTATGTCCGCGAATGCATTGATATTTGTACTTAATTTTCTTCTTTTCTTTTTTTTCCCTGTTGAAGTTTTGTGTTTTGTAGCGGTTATAGCCCTGATATGGCTCTACGCAGTCGGCTGGGCTTTAAACAACAATAACAATGCCATCTCAATCATAGCACGCTAACACCACCTTGAAAACATCTACCCCAAGTCTGATTTAAATTAAACGCCAACGGTAAAACAAAAAGTAAAAAAAAAAGAAAGTACATGATTAATCTTTGAAGTCTTAAATGCTTTTGAAAATATTTCCTGCTAACATGATCATACAAGATGAAATCTATCGATCTCTTGTAAAATTCTTGAAACTAACGTCTGAAGGAACGTCTTTGAAGAGTTTAAAGGAGTCTGCTGTACGGTGCTTACGTCTAGCATTAAGGTGTCTGCTGTAGTATAGAGTTTATTTCCCGCGTTTTCATGGCTGTCCCTTTTAGTACGCAGTTTATCATTTTTTTGTTATATTTTCTTTTTCTGTCTCTCTCTCTGTCTCTGTCTGTCACTCTGTCTCTGTCGCTCTCAATCTCCCCCTCTCTCTATCTCTGTCTGTCTGTATATGTCTGTCTCTTTCTCTCGCTCTGGCTCTGTCGATCTTTGTTCATCTATCTCTTTCTATCCTCCCCCTCTTTCCCTCTCTGTTTGTGTGCTTATGTGTGTGTGTGTTTGTGCGTGTTTGTGCGTGTTTGCGTAAGTGTGTGTGTTAGTGTGTCTGTGTGTGTGTGTGTGCATGCGTCTGTGTATGCATGCGTGTGTGTGTGTGTGCATGCGCGTGTGTGTTATGCCTGTGCCTGTCCATGTGTCTGTGTCTGTACGTGTCCATGTGTCTGTATGTGCGTGTGCATTTCACAACTTCGACTCTTCAAGGCCACGAAGCCTGACAGCATCAGTCCACGAGTATCCAGTGTGCATTAAAGAAAATTGCACAGCGAGAAAACAATCTGATTTTAAATCTCCATTATTTTCAAGTAAATAAAATCAAGAAAAGAAAAGGAAGACTAGCGAGAGGCATCTTTCTCGTTCTCTATCTCTTGTCTATCGTCTCTCTCTCCATTATATATATTTCTCTCTCCTCCTCCCTGTCTATGTGTCTCTCTCTCTCTCTCTGTCTGTCTCTCTCTATATATATGCATACATGCATACACAAAAATACATAATACACACATACATACATACACACATGCATCACAATCACAGCTGCGTACATACATACATACTGCATGCATACATACATAACATGCATACTACATACATGCATGCATGCATACATAATTCATTCTCTCTCCTCCCTCCCTGTCTCTGTATGTCCTCTCTCTCTGTCTTGTCTTCTATACGTATGCTTGTCTGTGGCACCTCTCTCTCGCTCTCTCTCCCTTTTATCTGAACGAAAAGTCATCAGGTAGGATTGAGGAGGGGAGGGGGAGAGGGCTTGTTTACGTAAGGGCCTAGAGTGAGACGCAGGTTATTCCATTCAGAAATATTCATCGTAAAAATAAAGTTACGAAACCTGACTCATTTGTTCGGACGCAGAAGTAAACATTCTATAAAGTTGATCTCCTCCATATATCAGCAAATGCCTATCAATTAATATCAGGAAGAGAGTCCTTGAATGTTATATAGAACCAATACTGTTGTACGGTTGCGAGGCGTGGACAGTCAACAAGCAAAGCCAGAACAAGATTGAGGCAGCCGAGATGTGGTTTCTAAGAAGAATGTTGAGAGTTCCATGGAAAGCAAAGAAAACAAACGAGACAGTCTTGATGGAGGCAGACACAAGTAGATCACTCATAAAGAAGATTAGGAAAAGACAAGCAACATTTATAGGCCATTTTATGAGGAAAGGGGATTTGGAGCACCTGGTCACAACGGGAAAGCTGGAGGAAAAGAGCACCAGGTAGACCCAGGGAGAAAATGCTGAACGGACTTGCAGAGTGGCTGGGGACGAGGAGGGTGGGGGAGATGCTAGGGGCAACGAGAGATAGACAGATGGATGTCCATGATCGCCAACACCATGCGGCAGGGCACCTGATGATGATGATGATGATATGTCAGCAGATTTTATCCAAACGTTGATCACGATGATAATCTAACATTCAGTCATACCAATCGCCTTTGTTGCATCTGTGAAATACTACTGTTGAGTATTTCGTAGGCTCACTGGGGAAACTTGAAGCAAAATGGTCAAGTCTCACCCACTTTAGGAATGCGTCATTGAGGGTGCTGCTCAAATCTCTTGACCAACAACTGCAGGTGCCCGTATCTCTCCGGCCTGGTTGACGCCATAATATAATATGATAGCAAGCGTAGGGTACATCCCTGGTCACACGTCACAGTCTTAGATGGAATTCTATAGTATAGCCTCAAGATTATTATCCCCATCATCATCATCATTATTATTATGGCTCGTGGATTATTGCTCGAAAGTTTGTTGGTAGTCATGTGTCGTAGGTAATGGGACATAAAAAAGCAAGAACAACAAAACCAACATTCAGTCATAATTATGTAAACTCAGCACACACAAAAACGATTACTTGCCAATGCCACACTTTCACGACACGTAGTCTCACAGTCAGAAAAAGCAAAACTTTAACAAAGGCTTCCCCATCGCGTTTAGCATTTTCTTTTCAAAGCTCTCCAGGGGCACTATAATTTTCTGGTATTTAAGCAGGAGAGAAATAGAGAGAGAGAGGGAGGGAGAGAGAGAGAGAGAGAGAGAGAGAGAGAGAGAGAGACAGACAGACAGACACACAATCACACAGACAGACGGAGAGGGACAGACAGGTAGAGACAGAGAGCTTGCGAGAAAGAAACAGAAACGGAGACCGACACACAGAGACAGAGAGATAGAGACAGTGAGAGAGAGAGAGGAGGGAGAGAGGGGGAAAGAGAAAGGGACGGAGAGATAGAGCAGAAGAGAATGAAAAAGAGAGAGACAGTGTGTGTGTGTGTGGGGTGTGTGTGTGTATGAGAGAGAGAGAGGACAGAGAGAGAGAGGGGGGACAGAGAGAGAGAGAGGGGACAGAGAGAGAGAGAGAGCCCGGAAGAGAAAGAGAGTGAGAGACAGGAAGAGAGAGACAGACAGACAGGAAGAGAGAAAGAGAAAGGTATAGGCGATCTCAGGGAAAGAGGTTCTGGAGGAATAATTTGCGTCTTCAAAGCCGTATGAAGCTGTATCGTTTGTGAAACACAAGGCGATGCACACACCAGAAGCTGAATGCTTTAGCTTCTCGTCAAAACGCTGAGATATTCCCTGAATTCGAGTGAATGAACGAAGGGCGTCTGAGGCTGTTAAAACTTGTCACTGCTATGCTGTGTTTTATGAAATTGGTACAACCCACAAACACACACACATACATTACACACACACGCACACATACACGAACACAAGCACGAATGGACAAATGCACACACGCACGTGCACACACATGCACGTATGTAGCAACACACACATACATACATACATACACACATACACGAACACAAGCACGAATGGACAAATGCACATATGCACTATGTATCAAAACACACACACACACACACACACACAAGCACACCATTACCATCATAACCATATACCTCTTTTTGACAAGATAGCCCAGCTGTTGTACTGACATATTGACAATATACATGACTCATCCTAGATGTCACGAAAACAACATGAATAACACTTCACAATTACATTTAAATCTTAAAATGCGGCAATCGAACAACACACGCACACACACACACGTACGCACACACTCAGACACATAAATACATACATACACACACACACAGATATCCATACACGCGCGAATTGACAAACGTACATACGCACGTGCACACATATGCACGTATGTAGCAACACACACACACACACACAAAGTACGCACATACACACACAAGCACTCCATTCTCACCATATTCATATATCTCATTTTGACAAGTTAAAATATCAGTTGTATTTATATATGTCTGTTAAAAATATACATAACTTATATTGGATGTACTGAAAACAAAACATGAAAAACACTTCACAATTACGTTTAAATCTGTTAAAATGCTACGATCGAACAAACAACAACACACACTCTCACACGCCCGCCTGCACGCACACACAAACAGATCCATACAAGCGCGAATTGACAAACGTACATACGAATGTGCACACATATTCACGTATGTAGCAACACACACACACACACATATACAAGCACTCCATTGTCACATATTCATATACCTCATTTTGACAAGTTACACTATCAGTTGTATTTATATATGTATGTTAAAAATATACGTTAACTTATATTGGATTTACTGAAAACATCATGAATAACACTTCACAATTACATTTAAATCTGTTAAAATTGAAATAATAAATGAAGACCACACCTTCAAACCCCAATACCTGTTCACTTTGGATGTGACTTTGCATACCAGCATACCCCACTCCGATGGGTTAAAAGCTCTCCAGCATTTTTTAAACAAACGACGTGATCAAACATTGTCTACTTCAACCCTCGTCCGACTTGCGGAGCTGGTCCTGACAATGAACACATTTTCGTTTGGCGATGAGACGTTCTCGCAAGTTAGCAGGAAGCTGGTGGATAGGGTAAGGGAGTCAAAGGGTGAAATTTTTCACTTGGATTCGGTGCGGTAGTCAAAAGGATAAATTGCAGCTAGTTGCTTGTAGTTAGTGATGAAACCGATACTGCTGCACTGCTCATGTCCTTGTGTGACTTCATTGCTGTTGTAACTGATGTCTATTTTGTGGTGGTTTTGTAAAATTAATTTGTGCAAACGAACAAAATGTATTTGTATAGACAAAACGCATATGGCACATCACTGAATCCGGAAGCGTGGAATATTGATTTCTAGATTTTATTATTATACCAGAATCCGAGATCGATCTATATTACCTTTTCAGATAGGACGGTGTGTGTTTTTAGTTTGTTTTAGTTTCTCAAGATGACATCTCCGCGCTCGGAACTAATTCCATATGCACTTACCGTCACATGTGCCATGTGTATGGTGATCATGGCACAAGCCTTATTTAGTCTGCACATAAACCCATGAGCTGGCCAGGTCCTGAGGACTTACCTAGACTACGTTTTACCTAGTCTATGTTATACTGGTATTGTATCAAAAACGAAAAAAAAGGAAATACATGAGACAATCTTGATGGAGGCAGGACACAAGAAGACCATCGATACGTTAAATTAGGAAAAGACAAACAGCTATAGAGCATTTTATGAGGAAAGGGGAATTCGAGCACCTGGTCACAACAGGAAAGCAGGAGGGGAAAGAACACCAGGTAGACCCAGGGACAAAATATTGGACGGACTTGCAGGGTGGCGGAGGACAGAGAGGGTGGAAGATGTACTTGCAGCGACGAGGGATAGATGCATATGTGAGGCCATGATCGACAAAGCCATGCGGCAGGGTACATGATTGTATCAGACTATCACTGGAATAGTCTTGGTTACATGTAAATGACGTGTATTAAATAGAAGGTACGTGCAGACAAGCATATATATTTCACGTCACCGAGAGTTTAGAAGACTGACGTGACCAGTTTGACGGAGGCGTCAAGGTAAGACAGGGAGCAGTCTTCTCGACACAGATGGTCCCGTCTGTCTTCATAAAATCCCCGTTTTTTTTTTTATACCAGCGTTACAACAAATAGCACTACACTGTTTGTATTGTATTGTATTGTATTGTAAGACCATGGAGACTTGTAAGTTTTAAGGACAAACACCTACCCTGGATGTATCCATGCAGCATCCAGAAGTTACGGTGCCTGACGGAAATCGCGTGGCAGCACAAAGTGGAGATACGCCGTTGCTCTGGATCCAACCAATGCAGAAGGTAAATTGTGCAGATTCCAAGGGTGTGCAGATTTGGATGGAGCGCGTATGGAATTACCTGACGAATCCCTCCTATCATTATCATCATGTGCCCTACCGCATGGCGTTGGCGATTATGGTCCCTTTTCGCTGCAAATATATCTCCCACCCTCTCTCTTCAGCCACTCTGCAAGTCCGTCCAATTTTCCCCCTGGGTATACCAGGTGTTCTCTATCCCTACAACTTTCCTGTTGTGACCAAGTGCTGTAATCTCTCTTGCCTCATAGAATGTTATAAATGTTGCTCGTCCTTTCCTTATCTTCATTAATGTTCGTCTTGTCTGCCTCCTTCAAGACTGTCTCGTTTGTTTTCTTTGCTGTCCATGGAACTCAATATTCTTAGAATCCACATTTAAACTTAAAAAAATCTATCTTACCGCTATGATACACATTTTCTATATTTGTGACCCTTCAAATTATTCAATTAAATTTAACTTAATTTATATCTTTGTTTCTGTCTTGTCTGGTTGCATTTACGCGTTCTGATACTTTTTTCGTGTTTTTTTTTCTTCCTGGTTCCTCTTTGCTTGAACGTGGGCGGTCACACTTTTGGACTTCTGACAAAGGATTGGTTAAAAAAATCTATATACTTGTAGGCCTACTTCTTGTAAAACTGTTCAATGAAAGCTGATCACAATACGATCATAAGGAAACCATGCATAAAGTTTCTCACGTTTATATCTACACGCCTCCAATCTCCATCACACGCCTCCAATCTCCATCACACGCCTCCAATCTCCAATACACGCCTCCAATCTCCAACACACGCCTCCAATCTCCATCACACGCCTCCAATCTCCAACACACGCCCTAGAATACTGGACAGGCCAATTCAAACTCCAGTCGGACCACTCATCCAATTTGTTTAAAGGTCAGCCTATTAACAACCAGGACATTGATTAGATCAACACACACACGCAGGCACACGCCATGTTGCAATTTCATAAACGCTCATTAGAAAAAGAACAAGAACACATTTGCATTAATAGCAAGAAACACGAGGGTAGGGGTAAATAGCAAGAAACACGAGGGTAGGGTAAATAGCAAGAAACACGAGGGTAGGGGTATCTCACGGATAAAACTCGAAAGACAACACGCAGTCTGAATCTTCACTCGACAAAATACTTTTATTACTACCATCAATACATGTACACACAATTATCTTCCCCCAAACAATAATTCATCTCGACTTGGACAGCCCTCTCCCTCACACACTTATCGTTGTTTAAACCTTTGGCTCCCTTACCCTATCCACTAGCTGCAAAAACTTTGCGACTCCATCCAACCCTGCTTGCAGGAAGCTAGTGGATAGGGTGAGAATCAAAGGGTTAAGTTTTTGTTTTGCTAGCATGGTTGGCAATGCACGATTCTGGTGTACAGGGTGCGGGAGTCAAAGGGTTAAAGTCCAGCTGACTCAGTAGAGCATATCAGAGCTATAACCGTTTCAAAACACACAATTCAACAGGAAATACAAACATTTAAGTGCACAGACTCGTATCAATGCATTCGCTCACATAATCTTAGGACATGCCTCTGGCGTTGTTCATTCTGTCCAATTTATCACACAGTTTAAAAACACCTGAATACTAACATTATTCTTATTGTTTAAAGCCCAGCCGACTGCGTAGAGCCATATCAGGGCTATAACCGCTTCAAAACGCACAAAACTCCCAACAGGAAAAAGAAAATAAGTACACATAATGCATTCGCGCACATAATCTAAGGACATGCCCCCGGCGTTGACCACTCCGTCCAATTTATCGCACAGGGGAGATTTAAAAAACACCTGAATACAAATATTAGCATACATAAGGGCACCAAAACAAAAATAGGCATAAATTACTTAAAATTGCTTCCGCATATCTCACCTCCCTAGAGCAAAAAATGCACTTTATTGTTTAAAGTCCAGCCGACTGTGCAGAGCCATGTCAGGGTATAACCGCTTCAAAACACGCAAAACTTCAACAGGAAAAAAAAATTAAGTACACATATCAATGCATTCGCGCACATGATCTTTAAGAGGACCATTCCGTCCGATTTATCGCACAGGGGAGATTTAAAAAAACACCTCAATACGAACATAAGCATACGTAATGACACCAAAACATAAAAACAGGCATAAATTACCTAAAATTTCTTCCACATATAATTAATAATAATTACAATATTATTATTATATGTGTAAGAAATTTTAGGTAATACCTCCTTAGAGCCAAAAATGCACTTAATACATGTACCCAATCATCAATCCGAAGAAAAAGTACGTAAGACTTAATCGAAAAAATACAGGTGAATGGACCATTAAGGCAGAAAATAAGTAGAAATGACAGAAAGCAAGGCAGTAAGGCAGAAACAGAGTGACAGAAAAGAGGAAATTTCTAGCGCAGAATTTCCAGAAGGTGGGGGGATACTATTTATATTGAAAGTGCCCCCGGCAACCCAACGGGGAAGCAGAGGGGATTAAAAAATATACCTGAACACAAATTTAAACTATAAGGGCACTAAACCAAAAATAGACCTGTACTTGAAATTGTTTCCGCATAGCTCATTGTACCAGAGCCAAAACATGAATTTAATACATGTGTCCAATAATCAATTCTAAGATAAAGTACAGGAGATTTGATCGAAGGCGTACAGATGAATCGACCTGCAAGGCAGTAAATGGGAAGAAATGACAAAGCAAAGGTGGAAGACAAAAACAGAGCGACACAAAAGAGGGCATTTCTAGCACACAATTTCCAGAAGGTGGGTATACTATTTATACTGAAAGGAACTCCTGGCATCCTCAAAGGGGCATTTTTGTCTATTTTTAACGAATGAATTTTAAACCAGTCTGTCCTTGCCAAGCAACCGTAAATCCACATTCACACACAATAGAGCCTTCATTAGAAAATGCACACACACAGCGTACTCGCCGGCCCCAACTGACCTAAACATTCGCAATACCTTACCCATGAACTTAGAAAACAAAGAAAAAAAAAACCCGCAACGAAAACATGCATACACACAAACTTGGACACATTCGCCGTCCATACCTCATTAACCGTCCTCCATCCCCCCTCCACGCACACAAACTCCAAAAGCACACACCTTACACATGCTCTTACACGCTCGCTCGCGCACGCACGCACCCAACACACGTACGCACCCAAAACATGCGCGCTCGCGCACACACCGGACACAAAAACACAAGACAAACAAACACACAAAACTACTCAACACACGGGACAATGTTTTCCGTAAGTTGCAAAAGGCAGGAAAATGCAGTTGGAATTCATATTGCTTATAGCACAGCCGACGTCTCCAACATTATATCATGGCCAACATCACACTGAAAAGTACCCCACGTTTAATTAAAAATTTCATTTCACTTCATATTGCTTATAGCCCAGCCGACTACTTCAGCCATATCATGGGTTTAACCAAAAAGAATTTTAAAAAAACATACGATCTTTTCAAGTTTCAATTTATTTTAAGTAATTGCCATAATACTCCACGTTTTAACCCTTTGAATTCCACCGCCTGTCCACCTGCATCCTTCACTGTCAACAATGCCAGCAAAGCAAAAACATAACCCTGTGACTCCCTCACCCTAACTTCCAGCAGAAAGCTGGTGGATAGGGTGAGGGCGTCAAAGGGATACGCTTTCGCAATTGGCGGATAGGGTAAGGGACTCAAAGGGTTAAAACCTTTTTTAAAAAAATCCATAGAAGTCTCAATTTATTTAAACATTTTCCCATACGCATGATCATACGAGCTGAAATTCCAGTATAACTTCTAAAAACGTAAAAATTGGATGATGTCTTGGAAAAGATTCTTTAAAGAGCGTTACACACACACACTAGACACATAATATAAATACACACACACACCACACACACAATAACCGCCCCCCCCCCCCACCACCCAAAAAAAATTTAAAAAACGCACCTCGCACATGTCTTACACACACAATATATATATATATACATAGACAATATAAACACACAAATACTCCACAAAACAGGGTAAAATGTTTTCCTTAAATAGCAAAAGGCAAGAAAATGCAGTTGGATTTTCATATAGCTTATAGAACAACCGACATCTAGATAACATTATCATGGCCAACAGCACGCACACTACAAATTAACTCATTTAAAAAAATTGAAAAAAAAATGTACAGCCATCCTTTCAAGTTTCAATTTAAAAAAAATTCCACAACACTCCGTTTAGCCCTGTGACTACATCTGTCCACCCAAATCCTGCATTGTTAACCATGCTAGCAAAGCAAAAACCTAACCATGATTCCCACACCCTAACCTCCAGATTCCTGCAGGAAGCTGGTAGATACGGTGAGGGAATCAAAGGGTTACGTTTTTGCAATTGGTGGATAGTGTGCGGGGGTCAAAGGGTTAAAGGGAATTGAAAAAAGCAGGGAAAAAAGAAAAACGGACCAGTCCTTCCAAGTCTGAATTTAAACATTTTCCCATACGCGTGGTCATACGAAGTGAAATCCCATTATATCTGGTCAAAACGTAAACATTGCACGCTATCTTGAAAAGGTTCTTTAAAGAGTGTTAGCAAATGCAGTACGAATTTCTCACTTGACAGAAAAGAACTTTTCAGAGAAATAGTTATAAAAATAGCTTCATAAACCACCCATAATTGAAATACAGTCACACAATAAAATTATATTTTAACGAATAAACATCCACAGTTAGGACGGTAAACGCCGTCCGTATCCCACTATAACAGCCCCCACCCCCACCAAAAAAAATTCAAAACAAAGCACGCACCTCGCACATTACACGCACACACGCATGCACCACCACACATGCGCGTTCACACGCACACGCGACACAGACAAAGTAAACACAGACACACTCCGCAAAAGAGGGTAAAATGTTTTCCTTCAATAGCAAAAGGCAGGAAAACGCAGTTAGATTTTCATATTCCTTACAGAACAGCCGACATCTAGGTAACATTATCATGACCAACAGCACACACTACAAATTAACTCAAAAAATGGAATAAAAATGAGCAATCCTTTCAAGTTTCAATTTAGTTTTTAAAAAAAATTCCCACAACTCCGTTTAGCCCTTTGACTACCACCACCTGTCCACTCGAATCCTGCATTGTTAACCATGCTAGCAAAGCAAAAACCTAACCATGACTCCCTCACCCTAACCTCCAGCTTCCTGCAGGAAGATGGATACGGTGAGGGAATCAGAGGGATACGTTTTTGCAATTGGTGGATAGTGTGCAGGAGTCAAAGGGTTAAAATGAAAAAAAAAATGAAAAAAAACGCATGGTCATACGATGTGAAATCCCATTATATCTTTTCAAAATATAAAAATTGCATGCTATCTTGAAAAGATTCTTTAAAGCGTGTTAGAAAATGCAGTACGAATTGTTCACTTGACAAAAGGAGCTTCATTACAACTTTCAGAAATACGGTCATAAAAATAGAAGATTCATAAGTAACCCATAACTGACGAAACACAGGCACACAATAAATCTTTTAAAATATTTTAAAGAAACAATTTTAAATCAACAGCGGTCTGTCTTTTACCACGCAACCATACATCCACAAGCACACACAACAGTCTTCATTAGAAAATGCACACACACCATACTCACCCACCACCATCCCCAAAGCCAACTGACCTAAACATCTGCAACACCCCACCACACCTAGGAAAAAAAAAAAAAAAACGACGACGAAAACATGCATACACAAACCACAATTAGGACGCGTAACAACCGCACCCCTCCAAAAAACAAAGCACGCACCTTGCACATGTCTTACACCACACATGCACACACACGACACAGACAATATAAACACACACTACAGACAATATAAACACACAACCACAAACAACCGCGCCCCCCCCCCCAAAAAAAAGCACGCACCTCGCACATGTCTTACACACATATACATGCGCGTGCACACACACACTCTAGACAATATAAACACAGACACAATCACACACTCCGCAAAAGAGGGTAAAATGTTTTCCTTAAATAGCAAAAGGCAGCAAAATGCAGTTGGATTTTCATATAGATTATAGAACATCCGACATCTAGAATAACATTATCATGACCAACAGCACCCACACTACAAATTAACTCATTTAATTAAAAAAATGGGGAAAAAAGGTACAACCATTTTCAAGTTTCAATTTAGTTTTTAAAAAAAAATTCCCACAACACTCCGTTTAGCCCTTTGACTACCACCACCTGTCCTCCAGAATCCTGCATTGTTAACCATGCTAGCAAAGCAAACATTTGACCATGACTCCCTCACCCTAACCTCCAGCTTCCTCCCGGAAGATGATGGATACGGTGAGGGAGTCAAAGGGATACGTTTAGCAATTGGTGGATAGTGTGCAGGAGTCAAAGGGTTAAAATGAATTGAAAAAGCAGAAAAAAAGACCAATCCTTCCACTATAACCACCGCCCCATTCCCCCCCGAACACCTCGCACATTGTCTTACACCCACACACGCATGCACCACACATGCGTGTGTACGCCACACAGACACACACATACATGTAGACACACAATGTAGACAATCACACACGCATCACACACATGTGCGCGTGCGCACACACACAGATAATATAAACACACAATGTTTTCCTTAGAATGCAAAAGGCAGGATGATGCAGTTAAGTTTCATATTGCTTATAGCTCAGCCGACATCTAGATCATCATGGCCAACTGCACACTACAAATTAACTCACGTTTAATCAGACCAAAAACAAAAAACCCATCCTTTCAAGTTTCAATTTATTTAAAATATATTCCAACACTCCACCACCTGTCCACCAGCATCCTTCATTGTCAACCACGCTATCAAAGTAAAAACTTAACCCTTTGAGTCCCTCACCCTAACGTCTAGCTTCCTGCAGGGTGAGAGAGTCGAAGGGATAAGATTTTACAACTGGTTTATGGTGAAGGAGTCAAAGGGTTAAGAATTTTAAAAAGACAACCCCCCCCCCCCCCAAAAAAAAAACAAACAAAAAAACGGAACAATCCTTCCAAGTCTCAATTTAAATATTTCCTCATACGTATGGTCATACGAGGTAAAATCCCATTATATGTTGTCAAAACATAAAAACTGCATGTTATCTTGGAAAAGGTTCTTACGAATTGTTCACTTGACAGGAGCTTCATTACAATTTTCAGAAATAGTCATAAAAATAGCTTTATAAATAACCCATAATTGATGAAATACAGGCACGATAATATATTCATTTATTTTAACGAACAATTTTTAAATCAACAGCAGTATGTCTTCATCACCCAGCCATACACAACTTTCACTAGAAAAATGCACACAGAGTACTCATCACAACCACCCCCAAGGCCAACTGACCTAACATCCATTAAACCCCACGACAAAAAAAAAAAAAAAAAAAAAAAAACTACGATGAAAACATGCATACACAGAAACCACAAATCGTCCATATCCAACTAACAACCGTCCCCCCAACACCCCCCTCCAAAAAAAAAAACATCAAAACAAAAACGCACACCTCGCACATTGTCGTACACACACGCACCACACACACAAACTACATGTACACACACAAACTACATGTACACACACACACGCACGCGCGCATGAACGCACTACACACAGACAAAATAAACACATACACACACACACTCTCCAACAGAGGGTAAAATGTTTTCTTTAAATGGCAAAAGGCAGGAAAATGCAGTTAAGAGTTTCATATTGCCTAAAGCATAGCCAACAGCACTCTACAAATTACCTCACTTTTATTCAAAAAGACAATTGGAAAAAAAAACGTACTACCACCCTTTCAAGTTTCAACTTTTTTCAAATTCCCATAATGCTCCACGTTTAACCCTTTGAATACCACCGCCTGTCCACCAGCATCCTTCACTGTCAACCATGCCAGCAAAGCAAAAACTAAACCCTTTGACTTCCACACCCTAACCTCCAGCTTCCTGCAGGAAGCTGGTGCATAGGTGAGGGAGTCAAAGGGATACGTTTTTGCGATTGGTGGATATGGTGCGGGGGTCAAAGGGTTAAAAATACAATTGAAAAAAAACAAAAAAATAAAAACAAAAATCTTTCCAAGTCTCATTTTCCCATACGTATGGTCATACGTGAAATCCCATTATATCTTGTCAAAACGTAAGAATTGCACGATATCTTGAAAAGGTTTTTGAAGTGTTAGAAAATGCAGTATGAATTGTTCACGTGACAAAAGACCATTACAAATTTCAGAAATACTATCAAAAATAGCTTCATAAATAACCCATAATTGACGAAATACAAGCACACATTAAAATAATTTTTTCGTATTTTAACGAATAAATTTTAAATCAACAGCAGTCTGTCTTTACCACACAGCCGTACATCCACAAGCACACACAAGTCTTCATTACAAAACGCACACACAGCGTACTCACCCATCACCAACCCCAAGGCCAAATGACCTAAACATCCGCTATACCCCACCACACCCACTGGAAAAAAAACTATCACGACAGAAACACGCATACACAGAAACCAACGCAGACACATAACCGCCGTCCATACCCCACTTTAACAACCGCCCCACCCCACCCCAAAAAACAAAAAAAAAGCACACACCTCGCGCATTCTTACACACACACCTCTGCCTGTAACCTACCCCCCCCCCCCCCCAAAAAAAAAAAACAAAAAAAAACTATACGTTACAGTAATCAAAATAAGACAAATGCTGTATTTACCAAGTTAAATTTTCATCGGAAATTTAAGTATTGTTATAATCAATGCTACCATACAACGGAAATTAAAGTACTGATATTAATCAATGCTGCGATACAGTTGCCATCGGAAGGTTTAAGAAAAAATAGCCGTGGTAATCAGTGCCACTTTTCCTTTAATGTATAACAAACTATGGTAATAAACACTACCATACAGCAATGTTCATGTAAAATTCAAAAAGAAAAACTGTCACCACCACCACCACCGGACAGTTTTCAGAGAAGAAAAAAAAACTAGGGTAATCACCACCGTACATTTTTCACTATTTTTGTTTTAATGCCCAGCCTACTGCACGGAGCCTTTTTTCCCCTTTTCCTTTTATTGTTGTTTAGAGCCCAGCCAACTGCGCAGAGCCATATCAGGGATATAACCGCTTCAAAACGCACAAAACTTCAACAAGAAAAAAAAATTAAGTACACATGTCAATGCATTCGCGCACATAATCTAAGGACATGCCCCCCGGCGTAGGACCATTCTGTCCGATTTATCGCACAGGATAGATTTAAAAAAAACCATCTGAATATAAATAGCATACATCAGGACACCAAAACAGGCATAAATTACCTAAAATTGCTTCCGCATATCTCACCTGCTCAGAGCCAAAAATGCACTTAATACATGTACCAATTATCTATCCAAAGAAAAAAGTACGTAAGACTTTATCGAAAAAATACAGGTGAATAGACCATTAAGGCAGAAAATAAGTAGAAATGACAGATAAGAAGGCAACAGGGCAGAAAGAGTGACAGAAAAGAGGAAATTCTAGCACAGAATTTCCAGGTGGGGATATTATTTATACTGAAAAAAAACCGGCAACCCAGCGGGGGGCTCAGGGCTACAATCGTCTCAAAACGTACACAACTCAATGGAGGAAAAAAAAACAAATTACTCGTCAATGCATTCGCGCACATAATCTTAGGATATGCTCTCTGTATTTACCACTCCGAATTTATTCCAGGGGTAAATCTGATTACAAATTTAGACAAACACTAAATCATAACGTGGGCCCAAAATTACCTATAATTATTTCGGCACATCACATTTCCTTACAGCAAAAAATGCACTTAATACATGTACCCAATCAATATTTTTTGTTCACAGCCCAGCTACTGTGTAGTCATATCAAGGTTACAACCATTCCCAAAAATGCTTCAACAGGGAAAAAACGGGTAAAAGAAATTTTAAGTACACATACCAATGCATTCATATACATAATCTAAGGAAATGTCTCTGGCGTGACCAATCCTGTCCAATTCATCACACGTGGGCTTTAAAAAGAATACCTGAATACAAATACCTGAATACAAAGTCAAATATAAGGACACTAAAACATACAACGGGCCTAAATTACTGAAAATTGCTTCCGCAAATCCCATATGCGTAATGCCAAAAATGCACTTAACACATGTACCCAATCGCTATTACTATGATTTTTGTTTCAAGGCCAGCTGACTGCGTACAGCCGTATCAGGGCTATAACCTTTTCTAAACATGCACCATACTTCAACATGAAAAAAAAGGAAAAGAAAAAACTGTCGTGAAGGTTGGAAGGAAGGAAAACATTTCAATCACACACACACACACAATCCTGCAGGATGTCTAAAATGACCACTTGAAAAAAAAAAGACTCGCTCCAAAGGAAAGGAATGAACACAAAAAGGAAATTTCTAGCAGAATTTCCAAAGGTGGGAGTACTATTTGTGACCTCCCAGCACGAAATCGCTCTTAACTAGCATTTTGGGTATTTTGAGATACATATCACTGTAAAGTGTACATTCTGCTAATTATTTTGGTACCTGAATAAAGCTTGTACTCAAAATGTAGAGAAGTTATGTATGTTTAAAGTCATTAAGTTGTTTAACGGCCATTTTGAGCAGACCACAAAAATCACACTATACAGTAATCGTAAGCAGACCAAAAAAAAACAAAAAACCCCACTATACAGTAATCATAAGCCGACCACAAAACCTGCACTATACGGTAATCATAAGCAGACCACAAACCTACATTTATACGGTAATCATTAGCCGACTAAAAAACAAACAAAAAACAGGCTACATTTACATCTACGTTGTACCGTCTTTGTTGCGTAAGGGAACCAGAGACGAGCAACTTTTTAGCGTAAAATATAGACTAGGTAAAACAGTGTAAGTATGGCCTCAGGGCTTGGCCAGCTCATGGGTTTACATGCAGGCTTAAGGCTTGTGCCACGGTCACAATACACGTAGCACCTGTGACGTTAGTGCATATGGAATTCGCTCCGAGCGCAGAGACATCTGCGAAACTGAAACTAAAATTGAATTGCGTGGGTTAAAAAAAAGTACGTGTTATAACATGACGTATTCATGTTATAAGTTTACGATTTTCTACCCAGCAAAGTGGAAAAGGATAGGGTAGAGGATATAGTTGGACCTCATGGCCTTGGTACACAAAATGAAAGGGTAGGGAAACGTCGAATGGGCACAGATGAATGAGTTCATAGTAGGAAACACCTGGTTTGAGCAGCCTAATAGAAGAAAATGGACTTAAATGAGTCCAGGAGATAATACCAAAAACCAGATACGCAGGTGACACCATGCTAATTGCGGAAAGTGAAAGGGACCTACAAAACCTTGTGAATATACTTGAAATAGAAAGCGAAGGTAAGGGGTTGGAACTAAACAGCAGGAAGACTGAAGTCATGGTGATCTGTAAAAAACATGAAATCCCCTCATGCAAAATAACAGCGAACGGCAAAAACTTGACAGGTTGATGAGTTTAAATACCTGGGAACGATATTTCACCAGACAGCAGATGCACATCAGAAATAGCCAGTAGAATCGGCCAAGCCGAAACATTCAAGAAAATGGAAAGCATTCTTACCAACAAATGCCTATCAATTATCAGGAAGAGTGTTCTGGAATGTTATATCGAACTAATACTGTTGTACGGTTGCGAGGTGTGGACAGTGAACAAGCAAAGCCAGAACAAGGTTGAGGCAGCCGAGATGTGGTTTCTAAGGAGGATGTTGAGAGTTCCATGGACAGCAAAGAAAACAAACGAGACAGTCTTGATGGAGGCAGACAAGTAGATCATTCATAGGGAAGATTACGAAAAGGCAGGCAACATCCATAGGCCATTTTATGAGGAAAAGGGAATTGGAACACCTGGTCACAACGGGAAAGCTGGGGGGAAGGAGAGCACCGGGTAGACCTGGGGAGAAGATACTAGACGGATTTGCAGTGTGGCTGAAGACATGGAGGGTGGAAGAGATGCTTGAAGCAACAAGAGACAGATGGAAGTCCATAATCGCCAACGCCATGCTGCAAGGCACCTGATGATGATTAAAGTATAATATACGGCATTCGAGGTGGGGTTTTTTTTTTTAAACAGGCGAGAAGTTTTGCAAACTTTTTTTCACTGTTCCAACAATTGTGTCATGACGAAACATCAGCCCCTTTAACACAACAATGTGTTAAGGTTAGAACGGGGTTAAGGTTAGTAGTGGTTACTTTTTTCACGTTAGATTCGGCGCGACATTTGTTCGGGCACAGTTGTCGGAACCACAAACGCCATTCACCTGACGTTATCAGAACGGCACTGAGAAAATTTATATAATGGGAAGGTCATACATACTGTTTTTCAAAACTTGCTGGCGATCAGCATATTCATCATCATCATGTGCCCTGCCGCATGGCGTTGGCGACTATGGACCTCCAGCCATCTCTTATCTCTCGTTGCCCCCAGCATCTCCCCCACCATCCTCGTCCCCAGCCACTCTGCAAGTCCGTCCAGCATTTTCTCCCTGGGTCTACCTGGTGCTCTTTCCCTCCAGCTTCCCCGTTGTGACCAGGTGATCCAAATCCCCCTTCCTCATAAAATGGCCTATAAATGTCTTTTCCTAATCTTCCTTATGAGTGATCTACTTGTTTGCCTCCATCAACACTCGTTTTCTCTGCTGTCCATGGAACTCTCAACATTCTTCTTAGAAACCACATCTCGGCTGCCTCAACGTTGTTCGGCCTTTGCTTGTTGACTGTCCACGCCTCGCAACCGTACAACAGTATCGGTTCTATATAACATTCCAGAACTCTTCCCGATATTAATTGATAGGCATTTGTTGGTAAGAATGCTTTCCATCTTGAATGTTTTGGCTTGGCCGATTCGGCTAGCTATTTCCGATATGCATCTGCCGTCTGGTGAAATGATCGTTCCCAGGTATTTAAACTCAACCTGTTTCAAGGTTGTGCCGTTTGCTGTTATTTTGCATGAGGGGATTTCATTTTTACAGATCACCATGACTTCAGTCTTCCTGCTGTTTAGTTCCAACCCCTTACCTTTGCTTTCTATTTCAAGTATATTCACAAGGTTTTGTAAGTCCCTTTCACTTTCTGCAATTAGCACGGCGTCATCTGGGTATCGAATGTTGGTTTATCATTTTTGCTCCAACCTTTAATCCATGGTCTTCCTCTAGGTTTGTCATGTTTTCGCTGTAAAGTGAAAACAGATCTGGTGACAAAACACAACCCTGTCTGACTCCTCTCGATGTTTTGGAAAGAGCTTATATGGTTTTTTATTCTCATTGCAGCTATTTGTTCCCAGTACATATTTCTGATTATTCGTCGATCTTTTCCATCACTATTGAGTCTTTCTAATTGGTTGATCAATTCTTCATGTCTGACCCGATCGAAAGCCTTGGTATACTCGCAAAGCATAAATGTAAATCCTTGTTCACCTCGACCGACCTCTCTATTATAGTTCTTAGGATGTATATGGCAGCAATAGTTCCTTTCCCTTCCACAAATCCACACTGTTCATCTGCTATTTCTCTTTTGATTCTATTCCTTATTATTTTTAATAGGATCTTGGTTACATGACTCAAACTGTGCGATGGAGTTCGCATTCTATAACCCCTGTCTTCTTTGGAAGTGCAATGAAAATTGATTTTGACATACCTTTGGGGATTTTTCCAGTGTCGTAAGTTTCATTCAGGAGGACTTATTTTTCTATACCGAATTCCTCCAGGGTTTCAATCATCTCTGTGGTTATGTCTGGTCCTGGGGCTTTTCTTGGTTTCGTCTTTTTCAATGCTGCTCTAAGTTCATCTTTCATTTTGGGTGGTCCTTCAAAGTTCTTTATGTGTTCTGCGTTTCTGTCATCTTCAAAAAGGTCTTTAGTGTACTCTCCCCATCTGTCTAATATTTTGTCTTTTTCCATGCTATGCTAGATACAAACTGAAAAAAAACAAATAATGTTTGTACAAAACGATCAATGCCAATTAACTAAGAACGGTCGTGTACAAACGACCAATGCCAATCAACACTAAGGACGACCTTGTACAAATCACTAATGCCAATTAACTCTAAGGACGACCTTGTACAAATCACTAATGCCAGTAAACTCTAAGAACGACCTTGGTCTATTCGTATCAAATGCTAATTGTGTACAATAAGCGCCTACATTTGCTCTAACCGATGTTTTTGTAACCTTAACGCATGGCATGGCCACTTTTTGTGGAGTTCTCGCTTTTCCCCCCAAGACGTCGATTTGCCTCGCTTGTTCCCCAGTTATCACTGTTCACAAACACTGACTTCATATCGGTCATTGTCTCATTAAACGAGACATGGAAATTATGCTGTTTGTTCCCTATTTTCTTATTTTGTTTGATACTAGACATGGAAATTATGCTGTTTGTTCCCTATTTTCTTATGTTGTTTGATACATGTTCTTTGTCTTACGTTTATGTTTGACAAAGGTCAGTTGGTCACAAATTTGTGTTCGTCTTGTCCGTTATACTGAATTCACATTTCCATTCTATTTTCATTTTTTTTCCTGATTCCTCAATGTGTATAATGTAATATTACATTCGTACAACCTTCACGTGTATATCAGATTCGTACTATCCGATGGTTGTGTAATTTTGAGGCGCAAATTGTAAGACCGCTTTATATGTAGCCTCAGCGTATTAACGTAATAACGAGCGTTTTGTGTTAAACGTTGCCTTACAGTCTACAGTATAAGCCATTTAACAAAATTTGAAAAATAAAACCGAGTCACGCACGCATATAGCCTCTCCTTCCCCAACACACACACAGGATTATGAGAAACGGTGATGGAGGAAATTTCTACCGCAGAATTTCCAGAAGGTGGGGGTACTTAGTTATACTGAAAGCGCTCTCGACATCCCCACGGGGGTACAGACAGTAAATGCTATACACGACGTCGATTCATATTCCACTGCGAATTATAAATTTACTCGCTTATGACATCCCCCACCCAAGCCCAAACTACACAATACATTTATTTTAACCTATTTAAATGAAAAATGATAAAGGACCAAGATATCCATGTTGGAACATCTATATACCCAGTAACAGTTTTAAAAAAGAAATGTGACCTCCCACTACCAATTCACTCTTAACTCGTAGTCAGTCGAACAGCGCTAGGAGCTCAAAGGGTGACATGGTCTATCTAGGGTGTTTTGACTTTCTCAAAATTGATTTCTGTGGACTTTAATCTATTCCCCACAGAATATTTTTCTTGAAAAAAATAATTTGAAATGGTATTTTAGTGGACTGATCGCAGCAGAAAGAATGCAATTTCTTACCAAAAGTACCTATTTTTGTCGTTTATTGCGAACCGTAACCTGTACAGAACCTTACATGTAATACACTGACAGAAAGCTTTGGTGCACCTTTCAGATAATAACAGCTAAAATTAGAAACAAAACGGGCCAAAGCCACCAAATAAATTTAAGGAAAATGTAGGAGAGTACATAAAACGAGGCCGTTTTCTCAAAATGGCCGTCATACAACTTAATGACTTTAAACATACATAACTTCTTTACATTTTTTTTTGAGTACAAGCTTTATTCAGGTACCAAAATAATCAGCAGAATGTACACTTTCCAGTGATATGTATCAAAATACCCAAAATGTAGTTAAGAGCGATTTCGTGCTGGGAGGTCACAAATGGTTACGCCCACATGTCTATAAATTTCCGTTAGGCAAGACACCTTGGACATGTAAAAGATCTATACACAGTTGGTCCATCTTTTCTGAAACCATTTGTCCCTTTCTCTCAAAACCTTAATACATGCTACCTTTGGGAAATTGCTTCTATCCGCCACCTCCTCTCAGAAGACACGACAAAGGCTCTTGTCTGTGCATTTGTTCTATCCCGTCTCGATTACTGTAATGCTCTTTTTTCTGGTTCCCCCTCTCATCTCATTAACAAACTTCAGAAAGTTCAAAATCATGCTGCCCGTCTCATCTTCCGCTCTTCAAAATTTAACCATGTTACGCCATTGCTCCGTTCTCTCCACTGGCTCCCTGTTCAGCAAAGAATATCCTACAAGATTGCCTGCCTCTGCTTCAAATCTATTGAGTCTTCCTGTCCTGAGTATCTCACCCATCTGTTACATCTCTACACGCCATCTCGAGCTTTGCGGTCCTCATCTGATACCCGTCTCTATAGTATCCCCATAGTCCGCACTAAAAGGTTTGGGCAGCGTTCTTTTTCCTATCAAGCTCCAACCATCTGGAATCAGTTACCTCGCTCTTAGATACTCACCCTCTCTGTCCACATTCAAACGCTCCCTCAAAACTCACCTGTTTCCCATAACTGGTAATCTCTGCCCCCTTCCCCCCATGTAATGTAATGGTGACATTATAGTGTCTTAGTGTCAATGTGTCATTGTATTTGCATGTCATGCTGTGTGTGTGTTTGTGTGTGTGTGTGTGTGTGTGTGTGGGTGCTTCTGTGGGCGTGTGTGTGTGTGCTTGTGATTCTGGTTATGTTTTGCCATTGTAAACGCCTAGGGCATTAATTTGATTAGGCGTACTAAATGTTCATAATAATAATAATAATAAAATTACAAACGCAAAATCAGTTGACTAAATATGAACATGGTACAAAAGCGAATAACAGAACAGCTAAAATACCACCACCACTAATAATTCCATTAGTGCCGATTTTTGTTATCTTACTTTTATTGTTTAAAGCCCAACCGACTGCGCAGAGCCCCCGGCAACCGAACAGGGGATATGTCCCGGTAATACGTGCACACTAAAGTATATAAAAAAAAAAACATAGCCCTGGGATGCAAAACTTGCTCAATGCTGTCAACCTTTACTCTCTCGTAATAAAATGTCCAATTAATACGTGCAAACACTGAAGTACACACACACACACTGGGATGTAAACTTGTCCAACGCTCTGTCAACCGTCAACATTAACTCTAACACACACACAAAAACAGCCAAACACACACGAATCAGGCAGGCACGAGTTGTGGCCCACAAACATTCTGGTTTTGTCATCCTGGTTCCAGTACCTCGAATTCCTGTTCTTGTGATCCAAACTCATAATCAAGTCTAGGGAACTAGATCTACCTATGCATGTGCCTTTCCCCGGAGTTGCCGTTTGCTGGATTCCTTGGAGTCGCCGTTTTCTTAAGTCACTCGGTGCACATTTCCCTGGGGTCGCTGTAATCAACATTTCCCCGATTGCGCTGTAGTTGCCATTTCCTGTTGTCGCCATCGCCCCGAGTCGTCTTCCATTTCCCTGGAGTCGTCGTAGTCGCCATTTTTATGGAGTCGTTGTGATCTATATTTTCCTAAAGGCTGGAGTCGAAGCCGCCATTGCCCTGGAGTCGCCGTAGTCGCCATCTTCCTGGAGTCGTAGTCGCCATCTTCCTGGAGTCGTCATAGTCGCCACTTTCCTGGAGCCGCCGTTTTCCTGGCGTCGTCGTAGTCGCCATTTTCGTGGAGTCGTCTAATCGCCATTTTCGTTGAGTCGTCTAGTCGCCATTTTCCTGGCGTCTCCATTTCCCCTGGAGTCTCCCTTTTCCTCAATCCGCCATTTTCTTGGAGTCGTCTAGTCGCCATTTACCCGGAGTCGTAGTCGCCATTTTCCTGGAGTCTCCCTTTTCCTCAATCCGCCAGTTTCCTGGAGGAGTCGTAGTCGCCGTTTACCTAGAGTCGTAGTCGTTAACCTGGAGTCGTAGTCGCCGTTTTCCCGCGTTGCCGTAGTCGCCATTTCCCCTGAGTCGCCGTAGCCGCCATTTCCCCGGAGTCGCCATTTCCCTGCAGTACATATACAAATAGTTTGTGGGCTGCACCTTTCATTAGCACTTTAATTCAGGGGCCCTTTACGTGCACAGCTAATATTAAACCCAACCATTAAGACTAATCAGTTTTCGAGGTGTGAATGCTCGATTTTACGTTTGCATAAGCATAATATACTACGTCATTATTGAAGGGCCAGGAACGTTTTTGAGTCAATTTTTGAAAGGAGAAATAACCTATTTTCTCTTACTCTTTTCTCCAATTCGTTGCCGTAACTGAATGGATAAGAGCTCAGACAACATTGCAGTTTTCTTTTGGCACGTGTTTGGGGATTTGCCGATTTGCAATGGGCGGCCCAAGGAAGACAATTTCCACACGAAATTGTCGAATCTTCAGCAGGGTCTCTGACGACGCAGGCAAGGTAGCGACAAAATTCGCTTTGCACGTGCAAGGCAAGCCCTTTTTGAACACTACTCCAGCCAAAGTTGCCCGCAGACGAGGATAAAAAGGACCCGTTCTCGGTTCGTTTTAACCATGCTTGCAAGACGACGGATGACGGATGAGCAGCGGGGGAGAGCCCTCGCTCTGCTTGATGAAGGCCTAGCGCAGCGGGAAGTTGCTAGACGACTTGAAGTGTCGCATTCCACAATCCAGAGACTGCTAGAGCGCTTCAATGAGAGCAGTCCAGGAAAGGCGTCACACGGGTCGACCCAGAGTAACGACAAGACAGCAAGACCGCTACCTTGCCCTCTCCGTCCTGAGGGAAAGGGCATCCACTGCGGTGACCTTGAGGGGTCAGCTGAGGGACGCAACAGGTGCTAACATCAGCTGCAGCACGGTGAGAAGACGGCTACATGAGGCAAACTTGAGGTCACGGAGACCGGCCGTCCGACCCGTGCTGTCACCGGTCAACAGAGTGCGCCACATGACCTGGGCCAGGGAGCACGTGACCTGGACAAGGCAACAGTGGGCCCGGGTCTTGTTTTCGGATGAGTCCAGGTTCACCCTGACCTTTAACGATGGCCGGGCTCGGGTGTGGCGACGTCAAGGGGAGAGGTTCGCTGACGCCACTGTCCAAGAGCATAACCGGTACGGCGGCGGGTCGGTGATGGTGTGGGGTGGCATGAGCCGTGGTACCCGGACCCCCCTGCTCCCCATTGACGGCATCCTGAACGGGGTCCGGTACCGGGACGAGGTTCTGGCGGCCGTGGCACTGCCTGCGCTTGTGGACCTTGGTCAAGGCGCCATCTTCCAGGACGACAATGCACCTGCGCATCGAGCACGCCTTGTGACCGACTTCCTGGAGCAGCATGAAGTCGTCCGTATGGCCTGGCCAGCGTGCTCACCTGACCTGAACCCAATTGAACACCTCTGGGATGTGCTCGGGAGGCGCATCAGGGACAACCACCCCCACCGGGCACCCTGGCCAGGCTGGTCGACATCCTGCAGATCGAGTGGGCGGCCATCCCTCAGGACACTCCGTACCCTTGTGGGATCGATGCATCGGCGCTGTGAAGCATGCATCCAGGCTCGGGGCGGACACACGCGATATTGAAAACAGATTGGCCAAATCGGACACTTTCTGTTTTTTGAAAAGGGGGGGGATGTTCCTTTAAATGCATGTGCTGTTCACTAATGGGTCATTGTGCTAATTTCTTTTTCCAAAACAGGTGTGGAAATGAAATAAAACAATCAATTCTAAACATTGTCAATTATTTCAACTTAAAATTAGAGAGGAAGGAAGAAGTGGCCCTTAAATTATGATTAGGAGTATATATAAGCCACGATGGCCGACAGTTTACAGGATCTTTAACATTTATATTTGCTTTACATGTGTCTGCCCGTTGTCTCATCTTTTATAAACAGGCTGGGTAAGAGAAGATAGTTTCCTCTGAAAATTGGCCGGGGTCCAAGGGCAACATCCCTGTTGGGGGTCTGGGGGGCGAAGCTGAAGAATTTCTGTAATTTTGAGGCATTATAGATGGATTCCCTGATGGCAAATACAATAATTCAGTAATATTTCCTCTGAAAATTTTTTTTTTCCCCTCTGAACCTAGTCCATCTGCTGAAATTAGTGGATCCACTGAGAGTTACCCAGCCTGTATAAAGCACTTGCGGTTCATCTGTTTTGATCATAACGTTAGTTGATATGCCCTTCCCTCGTTTCTTCATTCTTCCTTTATTCTTTTCTTTGATCCTATAAAAGGGGAAAGTTAAAGCCTCTACCATCTCACTCCCCTAGAACCCCAGGGTTATGGCACTATCTAGGTAGAACCTCAGGACCTGGCCAGCTCATGGGTTTGTGTGCAGGCTTAAGACTTGTGCCGTGATCATTTTGGATCTTGATCACATGGCACCTGAGACGTTAGTGCATGTGAAATTCATTCCGAGCATGAAGACGTCATCTTGAGAACTTGGAATTAGAATCTGATTCTATGACTATAGAATATATGTACTTTTTTACCCTACTGTTGGGATTGTCAATCGTTTACTGTTATTTTGTCTTTAAAGCCCAGCCGCCTGCGTAGAGCCATATCAGGGCTATAACCCATTTCAAAACATACTTCAACAAGGGGGGGGGGGGAGTACACAATGCATTCGAGCACACAATATAAGGATTATGCCCCTGGAATCGACCATTCCAATTTATCGCACAGGGGATACGGAAAACATACCAACACACATTGAACATTACCGATGGCACTTAAACATAAAAACGGCCCTATATTACCTAAATTGCTTTTGCGTATCGCATTTCCCTACAGTCAAAAACCCACTTTATATATGTACGCAATTATCAATCCTTACAGAAAGTACTAAGACTTAACACATACAGGTGAATGGATCAAAGGCAGAAATTAAAGAAATGAAAAAGGAAAGGAACAAGAGCGACAAAAGATGAAAATTTCTAGCACATAATTTCCAGAAGGTGGGGATTTAATATACTGAAAGAGCCCCTGGTATCTCCACAGGGCCGTTGTTAAGGGCTGACGTGTACTTGCTTTACATATGTAACTGGGAAACGCCAAACCAACTAGCACATAGAAATCAGTGTTTTATTACAATGTTCCCTTTGTCACCGTGTTACGGTTCATCTCCGTTCATCATTGTGACAGTTAATCCGTTTCACCCCTCCCTCGGTTGTAGTGCCTTGTATATTTGTGCTTTTTTTTTTTTTTTTTTTAAATATAAATGGTATAGGAGTAGAGAAGATAGGACCATCTGTAAACATCCAATGGGACCCAATAATACTATCCTTTTACACGCGTTTTTTTTAATTTAAGGGGCATATTCGATCATACAAATGAAGGCGATTTCGGTACTAGGTCTGCCATTAAACAGAACACTACACTCGTTACCATTTACACCTGCAATATTTCACACAATACATAAATATTTACATTTTAACACAACTCCTGCGGTATTTGCCTTTTCAACGCCTACTGGTATGTCACGTTTTACAAACTTATCTAGGCAAGCCTACAGCTTCAGTGTAATCATCTGAACCACTCACCCGTCTCAAAACTCAGGTGTCTCGAAGACAACATGCAACTGACATGACGTGACGGCGTCCTTTATGTGACGTCGTCCTCGACGACGAACCAGACGTGGTCCCTGGTGATGTGATCCTTGATGACGTGGATCTCATTGTAGTCCTTGGTGTGGTTCTAGTTACCTGAAGACGTTCTCCCTTCAAAAGTGTTCCATGTCTTTTGCTCCGAACCGTAGTTCTAGAAGGCTGAAATGTCCCGACACTTGTAGACTAAGATCCATACTCTTTGTCCTTGCCTCGATAACGAAACATCGACGTCCTCGATGGTCATTCAGATTGGTTCAGTTCAGACTACAATAATCTTGGGGGTTTCTTTTCTTGGGGGGTGGGGTGTTGTAGCGTCGTGTCCAAGTCTGCATGCAGTGTCAGGCAACACTGCTGGTAGACACCGAGATGGGGCAGTGGGTTTTAGTCTGGACAGGATGATGAACATGGGATGGTACTGTACAAGATCAGTGGGGCTGGATGTGAAAAGGAAGGGGGGCGGGGGCAGCGGCAAGTTAGGCGCAGACAGGATCAATTGAGGGCGAGGTGGGTCAGGACGGAGGATGGACTGGGGAGTGGGGATCCAGCTTCAGATATTCCATATAAGTCCCAATCTGTTTTCCCCCAAATGTTTTGCGTCCTGTACTGCTTCAGTCTTTGGAGACGGAGATGCTTGGTCTGCCGATCTTTGTTTGCTGTGGCATTTTCGTCGTCTTTCTGGTGACTTGTCTTTTGGGAGGGGTCGGGAGGATTTAAGGGAGGGGCTGAGTGGGCTGGAAGGACAAGAATTCAGTAAAACAGATGAATAGAAGGGATGAAAGGAAAGAAAAAGAAAAGAAAAGACATTTTACTGTTCTGAATACTGGAGCGACTTACTAATCTAACAAAAACGCATGAAAATGAATAGGGAAAAAAACTCCGCATTACAACTATCAGGAAAACAGGGTCACCATCATGTCACCATGAAAAGACAAAGATGGACTGAGCACATCATTCCAAGAGAGCAGGCTACCATCCGGATTTGGTTCTTATACTGTTTCATATTGCTTACAGCCCAGCCGACTACTAGAGTATCACCCAAATTGCCTTTCTCTGAACACCAGTAGGAAAGAACACCTGGTGACCAACAACAGACCCTACCTTAAGGCCCTTAAACACGCACTGCGTAGCTGGTCCAGGACATATAAGAAACTCTGCCGCTGCTTCATATGCCAACGGGATAACAGTAAGGATGGTCCATCTGACAAATCGAAAGAAAAAGGGACAATCTACATATAAAAACTGAAGATAATCTGATGTAAAATAGCACAAGAAAACGAAGCGAAGTCCATTAGAAGCTCCAACCATCCACCTCAGAGAATGTAATACTTTCGAAACAAAGCAGTTACAGCTCATAGTTTAAAAAGCCCAGCCGACTGCGTTGAGACATACGAGGGCAAGGAATAGAATCAAAAGAGAAATAGATGAATAGCGTCGATTTGTGGAAGGGAAAGGAATTATTAATGCCATATACACCGTAAGAACTATCAGAGAGGTCAATCGAGGTGAACAAGGATTTATATTTATGCTTTGTTGATTATACCAAAACTTTCGATCGGGTAAGACATGAACAATTGATCAACTAGAAAAACTCAATATTGATGGAAAAGATCTACGAATAACCAGAAATATATATTGGGAACAAACAGCTGCAATGAGAATAAAAATAGATATAAGCTCTTTCCAAAACACCAAAAGAGGAGCCAGACAGGGTTGTGTTTTGTCACCAGATCCGTTTTCACTTTACAGCAAAAACATGAGAAACCTAGAGGAAGACCCTGGATTAAAGGTTGGAGGAAATATAAACATTCGATACGCAGATGACACCGTGCTAATTGCAGAAAGTGAAAGGGGCCTACAAAACCTTGTGAATATACTAGAAATAGAAAGCAAACCGTAAAGGGTTGGAACTAAACAGCAGGAAGACTTAAGTCATGGTGATCAGTAAAAAAAAAAAAAAATCCCCTAATGCAAATTAACAGCAAACGGCACAACCTTGAGACAGGTTAAGTTTAAATAACTGGGAACGATCATTTCACCAGACGGCAGATGCACGATATAGCCAGCAGAATCGGCAAAGCCAAAAACATTCAAGATGGAACGCATTCTTACCAACAAATGCCTATCAATTATCAGGAAGAGGGTTCTGGAATGTTATATAGAACCAATACTGTTGTACGGTTGCGAGGCGTGGACAAGCAATCAGAACAAGATTGAGGCAGCCGAGATGTGGTTTTTAAAAAGGATGTAGAGTTCCATGGACAGCAAAGAAAACAAACGAGACAAGTCTTGATGGAGACAGACACAAATAGATCATTCATAGGGAAGATTAGGAAAATGCAGGCAACATCCATAGGCCATTTCATGAGGAAAGGGGAATTGGAACACCTGGTTACAACGGGAAAGCTGGAGGGAAGGAGAGCACCGGGTAGACCCAGGGAGAAGATACTGGACGGACTTGCAGTGGCTGAAGACAGGGAGGGTGGAAGAGATGCTTGAGGCAACAAGAGATGGAAGTCCATAATCGCGAATGCCATGCGGCAAGACACCTGATGATCTAAAGATTTACCCCTGGCGCAGACCACTCCGTCTAAATTATCGAACAGGGGTTTTCAAAAAACACCTCAACACAAATTTATGCATAACTAAGGACACCAAAACATACGCCAACCACCAATCCCAAGAAATAGCACGCAAGACCCCACCGAACACCCAAGTGAATGGACCAGCAAGCCAGAAAACAGGAAGAAATAGAAGCAAAGGAACAAGGCAGAAACGGACAGGAAAAAAATGTAGAACTGAACTTCCAGAAGAATCTAAGCCAAAATGTCCAAGTACTCTTAGCTAAAATGTTTGTTTATTTTATCGAATGGCATAACCACAATCAGTTGGGTTCCATGTTATTGTTTCTATATAAAACTGTCCTTGTTTAATTTTATCTATTTAAAAATATTACGTAAGCGGTAAGGCATACAGGTTTACGTTGTGTTCTGTTTTTTCTTTCTTATTTCCTAGGGTTTTCCTTATTTTACGTTATGTTTTGAATTATTTTGTTTGAGGCTTTTTGCTTTCATTATTTTTTTTAGTTATTTTGTTTGTTTTCATTTACTTTCAGTTAGAGTTTGGATTTGGATTTCAATTTGATTTTCTTCCAACGTGTGATTTCTACACTGGGCATTTAAAGTGTGGTTCAGTTTTACTTTTCAATTGGTTTGGGTATTTGTTTTAAGGCATTTGTTGAATGTTCGCATTAGTTTAAGGTTGTTTTTTATGTTGTCAGATTACGTTTGGTTTTATTGATTACAGGTTTTATTGTTGCTTCAGTTTTGTGTAGTTTTAAAATTTCGCTTCAATGTTTTCTTATTGTTTAAAATCTTTAGATTTCGTTTTATGTTTATAAAGTGCAGAATTCGTTCTATTGTTAAGAATCTTTAGACTGTTTTTTTTGTTAATGTTTAGATTAGGTTTTAATGTTTAGCTCAGTTTAAGAATAGTTTATACTGGATGTTTAGTTTCAGTTTGGGTTAAATTCGGCTTAAGTTTTGTTTCGGTTTAAGTTTAGCTTTGAGTTTCGAGTTTAGCTTTTGAGTTTCGAGTTTGTTGAGTTTCGAGTTTAGCTTCGAGTTTCAAGTTTAGCTTCGAGTTTCAAGTTCAGGTTCGAGTTTCAAGTTCAGGTTCGAGTTTCAAGTTCAAGTTTGAGTTTCAGGTTTCAAGTTTGAGTTTCAAGTTCAGTTTGAGTTTCAAGTTCAGTTTGAGTTCTGTTTGTGTTCAAGATTATTACAAGTTTATGTTTGGCTTTTAAGTTCATACCTTTAAGTTCATTTTTAGCTTCAGTTTTATCCGTTTTGAATTTAGTTCTGATTTAAGTTTAGTTTTGGTTTAAGTTTACCTCTGGTTTACGTTGACTCTAATTCTGGCTTAAGTTTAGTTTAGTTCTGGCTTAAGTTCAGATTAGTTCTGGCTTAAGTTCAGACTAGTTCTGGCTTAAGCTCTGTTCATCTCACATCATCATGTCGAGCTTGCTCGGCTATCCATGACACGTTTCTTCCATTCTTCTGTCAGACATTGCAGTAGGTAGTTCATCATACCGATATCATCCATCAGTTGGTGGATAGAGGTCTTTGGACGTCCTAGTCTTTCTTTACCATGGCTGAGTCTCCATATAGGAACCCCCCCCCCCCCCCAGTTCTTTGCTCCGCCAGCAGTGTCCCGCGAAGCGCAGTCTTTGTTGACGTATGATTTACTGATTGGCTTATTGTTCAGTTCTGGCTTAAGTTCAGTTTAGTTCTGGCTTAAGTTTCAGTTCTAGTGTAGGACTTGATTTATCAATCAGTTTAATGTCATAACAGTACAGTTACACAAATACATGTGCCATCAGTACTAAGAGTTTATTCATGGAACCCAACTGATCCTGTTGCTGTTGTCAGTCTTGACATGAATTTACTGAAATTGTCCTTTTGAGTTCGCGACGAAGGCTGGTCAGAATCTGAGACCGATTTTTTCTACTCTCGACAGGTAATTTGGCCAAAAACTGCGCATGTCTTGTTTCGTTTACGCGCCTATATCATTTCTATCGGCCATTTCACCGTAGGCAGTCGGATAACTAGTAACTGAACATTACACGAGAGTGACTCGAGACGGTCTGGCCACCTGACCTGGATGTCTGTCAACCAGCAAGCCCTTCGAACTTGCACTAGATCCTCCAGAGCCATGTGAAAGACCACAGCAGCGCCAGATAGAGTAGCAGAACACTACATCCACACTAAGACTACGCTACTTTTCCCTCTAGCTGCTGAACGCCAGTTTAATTTCCCCATGCCACAGTTACCGGTACAGGTGTACGTAAAAAGTAGACCCAAGCAACTACAGAAAATGCATCTGGCTCAAGAAGCTTATCGACCCTCCTTTGGCCTGGACAACGGCAGATTACCACTCAAGACACTGTAGAATTCCCACTCAAAAAAAAAAAAAACCACCACTACCACCACACACGCGCCTATGGCCTTTGGACCAACCCTAAACCAAAGAACAAATACCATTATGAACAAAAAATAGGGATACACCTACTTCTGTTTTATTGTTTAACGCCCAGCCGACAGCGTAGAGCCATACCAGGGTTATAACCGCTTTAAAACATACAAAACATTAACAGGAAAAAAGTACACAACGCATTCGCGCACATAAGCTAAAGATATGCTCCCGGCGTCGACTACTCCGTCCAGTTCATCGCTCAGGGGATTTTAAAAAACGCCTGAATATAAATTTACCAGGGTACTTTCCAGTAGAATGAGACCAACAAGCTGGTGACCGTGCACGTAGAGAACACATTTCAACATACAACAGCTGCTATCCAACAGAAGCAAGATCAAAAGCAAAACCAAAGCAGCGTTTGTAACCACAGTTGGTAGAGGGCACCTGCAGGCCAGGTTCCCCAGACGCCATCCTTCGTTTTGAACTTAGAACAGTGATCTGATGAGTAACATAGTAAAATAGCGACTGGCAGGACTGAGAATAATGGGAGATGCAAGGAGAGGGAAGGGGGTAAAGGGAGGGGAGGGGGGAGAGAGAAAAGGAGGGATATAGAAGTGCGACGTTGGGGAAGGAGAGAGATGGAGGGAAAAGGAAAAGGGAGGTAAGTTTAAAATACCGGGCTACTGGCGATTTCACCTGCAAAAATAAAGTCAATTATTGAACAAAACCACACTGCAGGCACGCACACGCATGCATACAGACATGCATATACACCACGCACGCATTCTATTATGAACACATACAAATTTCTAGGAATCAATGGACAAAAGTGTACAAATCGGTCAACATGTAAAAATCACTTTGCAATGATGATTAAATTTAATCTCACTTTTACTGGAATGCTTTTGGATTCTGTACAAAAGGTCGTTTTAAATATCTTTTGCAACTATTAGTCCTGGAAACCAAAATTTGTTTAAAATTCAAATGTCGGAAGAGGATACAGCATGGTGACAGTGGTACCAATCTCTCAAGCGTTAACTTCCCTGACCCCAGAGGGAACGATTTCCCATTTACAGCTGGGTGGTTCTAAAGTAGCCTAATTAAACATGGACTTTTCAACGCGGGTGTTAATATTTGAGGTGTGTATACTGATCTCTGTACTGGACCGATATGGTTCTTGTGATCAGCCGAGCTACATGCAATATGAACTTAGTTCCGGCGACGTCCAAAGTTCCCCTCGCCCATTTCCATTTCAAATCCCTGCCTACGTATAAACTTTTGCACAAGATTAAGACGTCTGCCGGATATTTATCTGGCCGATATGGGTAGATCACCTATGGAATTGTCCGAGTGCGATTAATCCTTAAAAACCCTGTTATTTACATATGGCATACTACACATTTACTCTCCTCCGTGCATACACATGTACATACATACATATGTAGCCACAAAGAGGGTGAGAGAGGGCGGACGGAAGTTCAGTTTTCATATTGCTTAGAGCCCAGCCGACTACGAGAGCCATATCAGGGCGAACAATACGTCAACAACCACCCGTCAAAAGGTAAGTCAAAAACCATGCTCACCGTTAACCTTGCAAGTCTAAATTGCAATTGATTAATCCTTATAAACCCCATTCTTTACATTTGGCGTACTACACATTACCTCCATGCATACAAAAATACATATGCATGCATAGCCATAAAGAGGGTGGGAAAGGTGGAGGGAGGGAACACAAGAGTGGAGATGGACAATGTTACATTTACCAAGACTACAGCAAGGCAAGAAGGCTAACTGGTCTTCAAGGGGTGGGACCTGGGAAATCAACCTATCTCTCCAATGTTTTATACCAAGGCAGCCGGGCAATGCCCTGCTCTTCATGATTTTGAACTGACGTGGGATCTTCAGCATGCGCAACCAGAAGTTTGATTTTTCCAGTCAAACTGAAGAGAAAAGTCGAGGAACAGAACATGACAGATATAGCAGCAATACAAAACTTACCTCTGGTACCCTTCTGTAGAAGCAGGACTGGTACGTGGTGCCAGCAGACGTCGTCCTAGAAACTGCGGATTCAGAAAATAGGACCTGAACCCGACTTTGGAATCTTCATTGTCTTCGTGCTGCTTTCATTTCTTTGAGTGGTCATCATCGTCTTATTTCTTGGCTGGAAAAAGAATTTGGATTTTTAACCTGCTCTGGACAATACATATTTTCATAAAAATTATTGTTATTGCTCAAAAGCTCAGCCGACTGCAAAGAGCCATATCAGGTGTATAACCGCTTCAAAACATACAAAACAGCGACGGGAAAAACGAAAAGTACACACAATGCATTTGCGCACATAATCCAAGAACATGCCCCTGGCATTGAACACTCCGCCCAATTTATCGCACAGGGGAGATTTAAAAAATAAATTACTTTCGCATATCACCTCCCTAGAGCCAAAAAATGCACTTAATAGTTAATACATGTACCCAATAATCAATTCTAAGAAAAAGTATGCTGACTTACACACAGGTGAACGGACCATTAAGGCATAAAAATGATAGAAATGACAAAGCAAAAAAGATTTTCTAGCACAGAAGGTGGGGA
Organism: Monoplex corrugatus; assembly: GCA_030674185.1. Taxonomy (NCBI): domain Eukaryota; kingdom Metazoa; phylum Mollusca; class Gastropoda; order Littorinimorpha; family Ranellidae; genus Monoplex; species Monoplex corrugatus. The sequence goes on from CM060310.1 coordinate 30,480,537, forward strand.
TACTATACTGAAAGAGCCCCAGGCATCCCCACGGCAGTTAGAAAATAATTCGCTTCTCAAGATGGCGTCAAAGCGCTTAAAATAAATTCCATTTACGCTGACACTGCAGATGTCACGTAACTGGTGAAATCCTGAATGTCATTAAAATAAAGTACTTCTGCACTGATTAATCACCTTAATTTTTTTAAGACGTCTACTACCCTTTCCACACCACAGAGGGAGGGGGGGGGAAGAGATTGGAATAACTACATTTTAAAAGGGCATGTCTCGAAATGGTAAGAACCTTTAATATAGGTATGTCACAATCGGCGATTACGCGTGCGCGAACACTGTAGCGGAAGACTGTGACCGGCGTGGCGGCACATGTGAGAGGGTAGGCAAACAATCGCTGTTTCGTTGATGTATTCATGTGTCCGATAATTACCGATCTGAATACCGAAGTCCGTACTTTTCCCATGATGACCTGGTCATTTTCACGAGCTTCCTCCGATTTGCTGACGTGGCAGTGGTGGTGTGACTTGGTGTTTGCGGCCGTATCTCCCAAACTTACAGGTATAATCGTACCGTCAAGTGAATTACCAATAAGAACATGCATTTTCCTGCTTATGTGTAAAATTTGGTGCAGATTTGTTGAAAAAAAAACATTTTAGGCCATATTACAGATAGTGGGTGTGGTGACCGTTGTTATTGCCTTGTTCACAATGGCCGCAAGACTTTTTAGTGCCGATTAACCGTTTTCTTTTTGTCATACCAGCTGAACCTATTGGCTTACCGCCTTCATTTTTCACGACATACAAGACAATGCATTTTTAGTGTACTGTGTAAAATTTGGTGAATTATTGTCAGCCACCAGCGTCAGTCTAGATCTAGTAGACGCTGGTTGTCAGTCTAGATCTAGATGACTCGGCAAACTGCGTCGATGGGCAGCCGAACTTCGAAGGTCTGCTGCCCCTCATTATCAGCTTCTAGACTTCTGGACTTCAGATTGTCAGATTGGATAAGATTAAAGCTCACACTACTAGTACTACTAGGCAAGTTTAGCAAGAATCATAGTGTAGATCTAAATAGGACTGCAATAGTTAAGGATGGCGAGGGACGTCTGCAGAAGGCGCGGCGTGCTGCCCTATGGGCTGGAGTTAAGCGTGGCCGTACAGCTGGGCGACGAGAACGGAGGTTAAACCCATGAAGGCAGTTCCGTATGGTCTGCTGGCTAATGTTGATGTTAGTAGCCACCCTCAGCTGCCTTCGAATGATGCTGGAAGAGGCTGCGAAAAAGGACCTTGTTTTGGACGTTCTGCCTAAACACATTGCACAAGCCAGATGGAAAAACCATTATGCACGTGCAAGCACTGCTGTGTATGTGCGAGATGCTGTCTCTTGCTTGGCTTTATGAGAAGACATTCCACCAGTAGTAGGCCTGATCTGACAATGCCTCCACGACGAAAATTGAGCGAGTTTGAGAGGGGACGAGCTGTTGCATGGTTCCAAGATGGTGTTCCCAAGCGAGAAGTGGCCAGGCGACTTCAGGTGTCCATCTCGGTCATTGTCAGACATTCAACGCTTCACAGCCACTGGGAGGGTCCATGAAAGACGCAGATCTGGTCGACCGAAGAAGACAAACCCACGTGAAGATCGTCTCATTGAACGACAAGCCCTGCAGACAACAGCCTCTTCCAGCATCATTCTAAGGCAGCTGAGGGTGGCTACTAACATCAACATCAGCCAGCAGACCATACGGAACCGCCTTCATGGGTTTAACCTCCGTTCTCGTCGCCCAGCTGTACGGCCACGCTTAACTCCAGCATTGGCTTTCTTATTTTGAAAGTTATGAATTTTTGTGCAAGTGATCCTTAACTTTTTGTGCGTAGCTTAGTATCCCCACATTCTGATCATTCTGTGCTACACATTTCCTCATTAATGTCGTTTCTTTCTAATTTGCTTTCTTATTTTCTGCCTTGTTGGTGGTTCATTCACCTGTGTGTGTTCGATAGTCATGTACTTTTAAGATTGATAACTGGGTACACGTTATCAAGTGTGCATTTTGGGCTTTAGGAAAAGGATATGCAGAAGCAATTTTAGGTAAGGCCCATTCTTAAATACGTTTTAGAGTCCTTAGTTATCTTTAAATTTGTATTCAAATGTTTTTTTAAATCCCCTGTGCGATAGATTGGACAGACTGGACAACCTCAGTGGCATCTTAGATTATGTGCGCGAATGCATTAATACGTGTTAATTCTTTTTCTTGTTGAATATCATGCGTTGTTTAAAAAAAAAGTGATAGCCCTGATATGACTACGCAGGCGGCTGGGCTTTAAACAAAAATAACGGGTGCCTGATCGCCAGGGTGATAGTTACGATCCGTTTGAAAAAATAACCTGATAATAGCAAGGTCTCTACTAGACTGCTATCTCTACTCCAACGACCTCGAAAAGTGGGACAAATTGAGCAGTTTTACTTAAAGATTAGTAATTTCGGCAAAGGCACAGTTCAGTTATCTGGAATTTTGTGGATATACATGACCTAATTGCTTCCAGTCTTAATCCTAGCAAATAACTGTCTCGCAATTACGTCTGTGCGTGTGCGGGTGTATCATTGTATGCGAGTACGTATGTGTGTGAAGACGTGTGATTATTCTTGTTTAAAGCCTTGCCGATTGTGAAATTCTATGTAAGGGCTACAACAATCAACCCCTCTTTTAAAGAGGAACTTCGGGGCACAATGGATTTGCACACATTCTTAACGATCACGATGTTCCCCTGGCACTGACCATTCCATCCTATTTATCACAGGTGATTTTAAAAGAATCCTGAATATAAATTATGCTAACCCATACAAAACCTGGCCTACAAAAACTAAAACAAAAACACTGCACATTTCGTTGGAGCCAAAAATACAGTCCAATAATTATTATAAATGTGCCCAATTACCAGTCTTAGGAGAAAGTATGGAAGCTTAACGGAAAACGAGGTGAATGGACCAGTGAGGCAGAAAATGATAGGAACAGCTTCTTCCCAAGACTAAGAGGCAAATGTGAACATTAACACTTTGTTCTGACCTTAAGTATCTTTCTCATGATATGGTCGTTCCATTGTTAACTCCCATCTCAAGAATTCACCGGTAAGTTTGGTTAAAAAAAAACAGGATAAGGATGAGAGGCAGGGGTAGGACTACCGTTCTGAGAGTCATCGTTACAATGATTGTGCGTAGTCTTTGAAGAAGGTAGCAATAACAGCCCGATTTCCGATGTGCAGAAAAATGGGGTGGTTAAGTTTCTATATGCCAAATTTTTACCTGTCATCATCATACTAGCAAACAGAACGAGTGACGACATTTAAATCGAGGCTGTCTTGTCTACTAAATAAACGTTATCATTCATTCTTTCTTCAGAACACAACTAGCCTAACGAGTGAAACCGTTTATCATCTGTAAAGAACTCACCAGGTGTCGGTGTAAGATTCGCAGCCAGTCCACCTCGCCTGTCCTCTCCAAACGAAAAATGCAATTTGACAGTAGCCTATCTCACTTCACAATTTTACCGAAAAATGTAGATCACGTGTAACCGATGTTTCTATTGGCCAACGAGGTGAACACTTTTTGTGGTGCATCCAATGACATTCGTCGTCTGCAAGAGGTGTTGTTCGGTTGTAAAAACACAGTTTTCAAGTGACCGGCGAAAAAGACTCTTTGCACGCACAAACCGTGAAAAAAATGCTATCGTTTGCGTCTTCCCATCGCTTTGAATTAACCCTTTGATTCCCACAATCTGTCCACCGGCGTCCTGCATTGTCAACCATGCTATCAAAGCAAAAACTTAACCCTCTGACTCATTCATCCAATCCACCAGCTTCAGAATGCTGGTGGATAGGGTAAGGGGGTAATCTTGTAGAATAGAATACGAAAATAATTGGAGCTAATTTCACGCACTTATACGGGTGTTTTCGGTTCTGCTGGATGTAAAGAGACGTAAGACACCCTTACCTACTCACTTTGACCAGTCCTTCCCCACAAACATGCACAAAATATCCCTGAATGACTGGTGACCACAGCTCCAGCAGTCACCTGCACGCCATTTTGGTTGCTGATCACATGGGCACAACGTCATCACTAGTGGGGAGTTGTCTATAAATATGGCGTGCAGGTGACTGCTGGAGCTGTGGTCGCCAGTCATTCAGGGATATTTTGTGCATATTTGGGGGGAAGGACTGGTCAAAGTGAGTAGGTAAGGGTGTCTTACGTCTCTTTACATCCAGCAGAACCAAAAACACCCGTATAAGTGCGTGAAATTAGCTCCAATTATTTTCGTATTCTATTCTACAAGATTACCGGGTAAGGGATTCAAAGAGTTGTCTTTCCAGTTG
>CM060310.1:30494894-30499894 GCA_030674185.1 Monoplex corrugatus
TCTATGCCACCTTAATTAATGACCACAGAAGCTGGAACAGTTTTTACAATGCGATGATAATGATGTCGATGAAGATGATAATTATGATGCTATGGAGTTCCATCTACGATTGAGACTGCGTGACAGGGCCGTACTCTACGCTTACTATCATAATATATCCTGGAGTCAACCAGGCCCGAGAGATATAGACACCTGCGGTGCTGGTGAGAAGATTTGAGCGCCACCTTCGATGACGCATCCGTGAAGTGAATGAGACTCGACTGTGTGGTTCCAGTCATCCCAATGAGCCCAGAGCACGCCCAACTCTGGGTAGAAGCCGGTTGTCAGTAATCTTGTGTGCTAACCACTACACCAAGGCGATTGGTGTTTATTCGCTTGTTTTTATTTTCTTTTTATTTGCTCCTATGTTTGCTGTTTGATTGATTGCATCAATTCAAATGTTACTCCCCTCATCATAAAAGTCAATTGCCAAGAAATCTGTTCAGCAATTTTTCATAAAAATGTGGATTTAACAAGACAGAATACCCTTTCATTGCACTGCATTTTTCATCTTTGTGTTTGATTGCTTAAAATGTTTTAAATTGACATTTCAGTGCCCATCGACCATGGTTTGACAGGATATTTAATTCTAACAATTCATAGCTATAACGGATGCAGTTTGAATGATGGAACAAAGTCGACGAAATGTTTGAATTAGATGATTATTCAAAAATCGAAGGAAGGTTTTAAAGACTTATTAAAAAGTGTTCTTTGTTGTTGCTTTTTTATTGTTGTGTGTGTGTGCGTGTGTGTGTGTGTGTGTGTGTGTGTGTGTGTGTGTGTGTGTGTGTGGTGTATGCGTGTGTGTGTCTGTGTGTGTGTGGCGTGAGTGTGTGCGTGTGTGTGTGTGTGTGTGTGTGTGTGTATGTGTGTGTGTGTATGTGTATGTGTGTGTATGTGTGTGTGTGTGTTTGTGTGTGTATGTGTGTGTGTGTTGTGTGTGTAGTGTGTGTGTGTGTGTGTGTGTTGTGTGTGTGTGTGTGTGTGTGTGTGTGTGTGTGTGAGTGGTGTGTGTGAGTGTCTCCAAGTATATCTCTTGTTTAAACATAGAAAATACTTCAATAAGATTTTTTGTTGTTGTTTTGGTTTATGTTTTATGTGTTAGGTAAGTAAATTTAAAAATGTGCATAATTGTGCACTCCTCCAGAATTCAGAAAAAAAAATCAAAACCTATAGCTACATACTTTGTAATGGGCAAAACAAACAATTTGTTCAAAGGAAATTGAAAGGAAACTAGGAAAAAAAATAAAACATGAAACACTGCCTGAGATTTTGTAAAGATTTCTCTGACCGACATTGATAAAAATGGTTAAAAAAAAAAAAGCTTTAAGAATAATGGAATTAACTCACTGTTTTCAATATAACATAATTCAATGCCGTTGAGATTCAGTAGGATGTCACAGTTTGAGTGATGCTTATCGGAGTTGGTACGGTAATGAGCAGGCCCAGTTTTGAACCAGGTTTTTCGTAGATCAGAATTTCTTTATGATTAGAATGTACGGAGAAAATGAGGTTAAATCCTTAAATATTCCGCTTGTTATTAGTTCTCCATTCTCACGTGAGTGCGTTTTATATGTCAGATTGTGTGACTGTATTGTTTAACTTCAGCAGTAAAATATGTTTGCTCGAGTTTTTGTTTCTTTATAACATTTGTTTTATTTAGTTTCATGTCTATCCACGGTTTGAGATTTTTAAAAAACTTCCGTTTGATTGTTTATTTGCTTGTTTACCTCTTGTTTGATAATTGCTTTTATTTGATTAGTTGTTTCTTTGCTTGTTTTTTCTTTTATTTGTTTACTTCTACGATTGTTTGAAATTTTGAGTGTTTACTGGTTTGCCAATGTCATTATTGTTGTTGCTGCTGCTGTTGCCATTTTTCTGTCTGTTTTGTTTTTGTTTATTTGTCTCTTTGCATGTATGCTTATGCTATCTTATTCATTTTGTTCTTGTTTCCTTTAATTCAAACGACATTACCTCATCATAAAATGGAGTGCCCAGCAATGCTGTCTAAAAACGTAGATTTAGTGAGACAGAATGCCTTTCAATGTGCTGCAATTTTCATCTGTTTTCTTTGAATTTTCTGAATGTTTGGAATCACCAGTGGGGATTTGTCTGTAGAGAATGGATGGCAGCGTACTTGACTCAGATCTGCAATAGCTTTCAAGAGTGCATTTCGAAAGATGAAACATTTTTTCCAAATCACTGAAATTTTGGCGATTATTTTGAAATCAAAGAATGCTTTTATATCCACATTAATTTTTTTTCTATTTTTGTTTATTCAAGTGGTGTGTGGTGTGTGTGTGTGTGTGTGTGTGTGTGTGTGTGTGTGTGTGTGTGTGTGTGTGTGTGTGTGTGTGTGTGTGTGTGTGTGCTTTTGTGTCTGTGTCTGTGTGTGCATGTATCTCTGTGTGTGTGTGTGTGTGTGTGTGTGTGTGTGTGCTATGTTGTGTTGTGTGTGTGTGTCTGTGTGGGGTTGTTGTTTGATGTGTATGTGTGTGTGTGTGTGTGTGTGTGTGTGTGTGGTGTGTGTGTGTGTGTGTGTGTGGTGTGTGTGTGTGTGTGTGTGTTGTGGGTGTGTGTGTGTGTGTGTGTGTGTGTGTGTGTGTGTGGTGGTGTGTTGTGTGTGTGTTGTGTGTGTGTTTGTGTGTGTGTGAGTGTCTCCAGGTAACCTCTTGTCTACTTATTGACATAGAAAATAGGTCATTAAGTTTGTTTGATTATTATCCAGTTTACTTTATTTTTGTTTTTTGTTTCATTTTTCGTGTGTTAGTTGTAAATTTGAAAGATGTGCACAACTGTTCGGCACTCCAGAAATCAGAAAAAAAAATTAAAAAACAGTAGCTACATACTTTGTAGTGTGCAGAAAAAAGAAAATGTTGACTGGAAATTGAAAAGAAAGTTAGCAAAACTAAAACATGAAACGCTGCCTGAGACTTTGTGAAGATTTCTCCAACCGAAATTGATAAAAATGGCGAAAACAAAAACTTTAAAGAATAGAAAATAATTCAATGCCGGCGGGATTCAACAGAATGTCACAGTTTAAGTGATGCTTATTGGAGTTCGTACGGTAATGAGCAGACCCAGTTTTGAACCCAGATTTTCGTAGATCAAAGTTGTTTATGATTAGAATGTACGGACGAAATGGGGTTAAATCCTGAAATATCCCACATGTTATTAGTTCTCCATTCTCACGTGAGTGCGTTTCATACATCAAATTGTTTAGCTTAAAGTAGTAAAATGACTTTCCTCGACTTTTTGTTAATTTACACATCCGTTTTATCTAGTTTTATGTCTATTCACGGTTTGAGATTTTAAAACTTCTGTTTGACTGTTTGTTTGCTTGTTTACCTCTTTGTTTGATAAATATTTCTATTTGATTGTTTGTTTGTTGTTGTTTTTGCATCTTTTATGTGTTTACTTCTCCAATTGTTTGGAATCTTGTTTGTTTACGTGTTTTTTTTTTCCACTCACATACAGCTTTGTTTTGTTTGATTATTTACTTTGTGTGTTATCATTGTTGTTCACGACTGGTTTGAGGCCAAATCATCAGAGATGACTCCCACTGTTGAGGCTAAGCGTGCCGCACTCACCAAGTATAAGCGGTCACCCAGTGAGAAGAACTTGCAAATCCTCAGGGCTGCCAGAAGTAAGGTTCAGCTTAACGCCAGGCGCTGCGCAAACGAGTACTGGACAGAGCTCAGCGAAGAGATACAGAGTGCTGCTGAAAGAGGCAACATCAGAGGAATGTATGATGGCATCAAGAAGGCACTGGGACCAACACAGAGCCAGATCGCCCCCCTCAAATCCTCCACTGGGGAAGTAATCAGCAATCCTAGCCAACAGATGGAAAGATGGGCAGAGCACTACTCCGACCTCTACTCCACACAGAACATGGTGTACCCCTTAGCCCTCGATGCCATCAAGTGCATGCCGGTAATGGAAGAACTTGACGCAGAGCCAACTGCGGACGAACTCAGCAAGGCCATTGATAGCCTGGCATCAGGGAAGGCACCTGGCAACGACGGAATTCCCCCAGACCTCATCAAGCACTGCAAGACTTCTCTTCTGCACCCTTTGCACGCAGTTCTCTGTCAGTGTTGGAATGAGGGAGCTGTACCACAGGACATGAGGGACGTCAAGATCGTCACCCTATACAAAAACAAGGGCGAAAAGAGCGACTGCAACAACTACAGAGGTATCTCGCTCCTCAGCATTGTTGGCAAGTCTATGCTCGGGTCCTCCTAATCCGCCTGCAGAAACTGGCTGAACACGTCTACCCGGAATCACAGTGTGGTTTTCGAGCAGAGAGATCCACGGTAGACATGGTCTTCTCCCTTCGCCAAATCCAGGAGAAGTGCAGAGAGCAGCGGATGCCCCTGTATGTGGCATTCATTGACCTCACCAAGGCCTTTGACCTAGTCAGCAGAGGTGGCCTTTTCAAGGCTCTCCGAAAAATCGGCTGCCCCCCCCCCCCCAAACTGCACAGCTTAATTGAGTCCTTCCACTCAAACATGAAAGGGATGGTGCAGTTCAACGGAAACCTCTCCAAGCCCTTCGACGTACGCAGCGGTGTGAAATAAGGCTGCGTCCTGGCCCCAACCCTCTTTGGAATCTTCTTCGCTCTCCTCCTGAGGCATGCGTTCAGCACAGCGCAAGAAGGGATCCACCTGGGACCAGATCAGATGGCAGGCTCTTCAACCTCGCCCGCCTCAGAGCAAGGACAAAGGTCCGTGAAGCCCTCATCAGAGACATGCTATTTGCCGACGATGCCGCAGTTGTGTCCCATACTCAGCGGGACTTGCAGTCACTAATGGACCGCTTCTCCCAGGCCTGCAAAGATTTTGGTCTGACCATCAGTCTTAAGAAGACAAACGTCCTGGGCCAAGACACGCCATCTCCACCAGCCATCACCATTGATGACTACGAGCTTGAAGCCATCCATCAATTCACATATCTTGGGT
>CM060310.1:30504894-30507394 GCA_030674185.1 Monoplex corrugatus
CGAGGGATGAGAGGAGTGGAGGAGTGGAGGGGGGTAGAATGGAATTTCTCTGTGTCTCCTTCCTGCTTGTAACATCTGCTGCTGACATGTTCATTTTCTTCCCTGTTGTTCGAGTTTTGTTGCAGCGTGATAAAAGTTGCTCACAAATATTTGTCTGGTGTCAAACACACACGCATGCACGCACACGAAAGGAGAACACACACACACACACACACACAAAACGTACGCACACGCGCACGAGCACGCACACGCACCAACACACACACACGCACGCACACACACACACACAAAAACAAAACAAAAAACGTACGCTCACGCGCACGAGCACGCACGCGCACACGCACGCACACACGCACACACGCGCACACACACTAATACATACACATACACGTACATACATTTACATACACCGTATACACACACACACACACACACACACACACCCCACACACAAGAACATGCACACAAACATATGCATGCACGTACGCACAAACACATACACACCAATACACACACACACACACACACACATACATACACACACACATACACACACACACACACACATACAACACACACACATACACACACACATACACACACACACACACATACACACACACACACACACACACACACATACGTGACGATATATAAACGCGAGCACGGACAAACACACACACACACATACACACACACACACACACATACATACATACACACACACACACACACACACAAACACACACACACACACATACACACACATACACACACACATACACACACACACACATACACACACACACACACACACACACACACACATAACCCCTCCACCTCTGTGACATTGTATACACACAAAATAACAACATTCATAAGAATTACGCGTACAGACAGCGCCAAACTCCAACGAAAATGATGAGTAGAGAAAGAGGAGGATTGGACAAGGTTTTGGCTAAACTAAAAACAGTGATGGAAGATGAGACTTGGGTCAAGAAGAAAGAGAGAGATTTTTTACGGTGAGGGGGTGGGGAGGGGGAGGGGAAGGGGTGGAGGGGGAACACAAGAACATTTCTGATGTGTCTCCTTCCTGTCCTGTGCAGCAGCAACCGCAGCTGACATTCTTTTTTTGTTTTTTTTGTTTTTGTTTTCTTGGGGTGGTGGTGGTGGGGGTGGTTATGTCACTTATGAAGCATTATGAAAGCTGCACACAACGCTTTTTTTAAATGTTAAATTCACACACACACACACACACACACCCACACACACACACACACATGTACACACACACACACGCACACATACACACACACACACATACATACACACACAGACAAACACGCACATCCCACACACATACACATTACACACACTACACACACACACACTACACACACACACACACACACACACACACACACACACACACACACCACACACACACACACGCATACACACACACATACATACACACACACACACACGCAAACACATGTCCACGCTCCCGCTCACACACACACACACACACACACAACACACACAAACACACACTAACGCACACCCACACACGCTCATGTACACACACTTACACATGCATACACATGTGTACTCACACACACACACACACACGCACACACACACACACGCACACACACACACATACATACATATACACACACGCACACACACACACACACACACACACATACATACATACATACATACATATATACCCACGCATATACAAAAACGTGTGAACGCATGTGCTCACAGAAAGTCGCACACATACGTGACGTGTTTTTAGTTTAGCCAAAACCTTGTCCAATCCTCCTCTTTCTCTACTCATCATTTTCGTTGGAGTTTGGCGCTGTCTGTACGCGTAGTTGTTATGAATGTTGTTATTTTGTGTGTATACAATGTCACAGAGGTGGAGGGATGAATGTGTGTGTGTGTGTGTGTGTGTGTGTGTGTGTGTGTGTGTGTGTGTGTGTGTGTTTGTGTGTGTGTGGTGTTTATGTGTGTGTGTATGTGTGTGTGTGTGTGTGTGTGTTTGTCCGTGCTCGAGTTTATATATCGTCTAATATCACTCATAGTGAAAAGACGTTAAATCAAAGAACGAACGAACACATACACATACGCTCGTGGACACACACACACACACACACACACACACACACACACACACACACACACACAGATACACAAACACACACGCACGCACGCACACGCACACACACACACAGACACATGCTGTTTAATAGATCTTTTGACTACAACTTGAGTGTGGAGGATATCAGCAAATAAGCGACGATCCAATGGAATCAACACATAACATTAACCCTTTGACTCCTGCACCCTATCCACCAACTGCAAAATCTTAATCCTTTGACTCCTTCATCCTGCAAGAAGCTGGTGGATAGAATGAGGGAGTCAAAGGGTCAGGTTTTTTCTTTGCTAGCATGGTTCACAATGCAGGATGCTGGTGGACAGGGTGCTG
>CM060310.1:30509894-30519894 GCA_030674185.1 Monoplex corrugatus
TATGTGTGAGTGTGTGTGTGTGTGTGTATGTGTGTGTGTGTGTCTGTGTGTGTGAGTGTGTGTGTGCGTGTGTATGTGTGTGTGAATGTTCGTTCGTTATTTCTTTTAACGTCTGTTCACATATGTGCTTTTAGACGGGAAAAAAATAAAATAAAATGAAATGAAATGAAACAAAATCAAGTAAAGTAAAAGACAAATGGACACGAAATAAAAAAAAATAGATAAACATTGAAATAAATAAATAAAGAATATTGAGAGGTGTCTATGGGATGGATCAATCCATGATGTCACGTTGGCATTGTTCATTATAAGGTATCATCATACAGAAAAGCATTCAGAACGTTAGAACAGCCAGGGTACATTAGTTTGTACAGGGTTTGTGTGTGTGTGTGTGTGTGTGTGTGTGTGTGTGTGTGTGTGTGTGTGTGTGTGTTTGTGTGTGTGTGTGTGTGTGTGTGTGTGTACTATGAGCATGTAGGTGCCTGTGCTGACGTATGATAAATCATCTGTTATTGTCTGATGGGATAAGGTGAAGAAGAGGAATTTTCTATCGAGGTAAAAACGTTGTCAGTCAAGGAATAAGGAAAAACCTAACAAGCAAATAAACAGGGATAGATGGGAGTTACAGGTATAAAACAATCAGGCTTAATCAAAGGAAATGACCTATGGGACTAAGCAGTAAATGCCTAGCAATGTGTAAATACAAAGTGAAATCAGTATGTTTCTGTTTTAGATTTGTAGTAACTGATGCAGGGAAATAGGGTAGCATTTGCTGACAACACAAAAGATGATTAACTGTTATAAAATCACTACAGATACATTTGATGGTTTTACTGAATTTAGTTCGGAGTGAGTTGAGACATAATCTGTAAGCTAAAGTTATTTCCTGTCTTGTAAAACCCTGGTACATGCTGAGAGTTTTCTTGTTTCAGCCAAATGGTCATAAAACCCTGGTAGTTCACGATGAAAGGGCGAATTTTACATTGTGCCTTTACTTTGTTGTCTATTATAGCATTCATTTCACGGACAGAGAGACGTTAGTCAAGTTTTGTACTGCCAGCTCTATTCATTGCTGCACATTTAGCTAACTGTCAACCCAATCATTATATTTGATACCACAGTGGGATGGGATCCAACAAAAAGTAACTTGTGTATTGTTTGTTATTAAACAATGAATCAAAAATTTAATCTCAAATGCTAACGCACTGTTTTCTTTATTTTCGCAACTTTTTAGGGACTGTAATGCAGATTTTGAATCCACACATAATAAGATACTAAATAGAGGTATAGGTAGATCCATGATATATTTCAGTGCCATTAGGATGGCAACTAATTCAGAAGTGAAGATTGAATGTCCCTGTCCTAAAGAGTAAGCCTTTTCTACCTTAAATTTTGGAATTACAAAGCCAGCGCCGGCTGTACTATCGTCTAGAACAGAGCCATCAATTGATGAAAATATATTTCATGTAGATGTGACAGAACGTCAATTGCTAACAAATGTGTGTGAATGTGTGTGTGCGTGTGTGTGTATGTTTGTGAGTGAGTGAGTGTGTGTGTTTTGTGTGTGTGAGTGAGTGTGTATGTGCGTGTGTGTATGTGTGTGTGTGCGTGCGTGTGTGTGTGTGTACGTATGTGTGTGTGTGTGCGTGTGTGTGTATGTGTGTATGTGTGTGTGTGTATGTGTGTGTGTGTGTATGTGTGTGTGTGTGTATGTGTGTGTGCGTGTGTGTGTATGTGTGTGTGTGTGTATGTGTGTGTGTGTGTGTGTGCGTGTGTGTGTACGTGTGTGTGTGTGAGCAATGGTAGATGATCATGGCAATAAAAACAAATATCAAAGACTGTCTGAAGTTCCTGAGACAGTGCTGTTCACACATCTTCCTAAAAAAGATTGTGATCATTCCAGCCTCTGTTCGTTCCTTGATTTAACGTCTTTTCACTATAAGCCTCTGTGTGTGTGTGTGTGTGTGTGTGTGTGTATGTGTGTGTTGTGGTGTGTGTGTGTGTGTGTGTGTGTGTGTGTTGTGTGTGTGTGTGAGTGTGTGTGTGTGTGTGTGTGTGTGTGTGTGTGTGTGTGTGTGTGTGTGTGTGCACTCATGTCTGTGCTTGTGCATTCATAAAACCGATTGTGTGCATGCCTCTATGTGCATTCATTAATACGAGGATCAGCAACACCAAACTGTAATTTCCATCTTCAAACTATATACTCATAGATATTTTCTTCCTTCCTTCCTTCCTTCCTTCCTTCCTTCCTTCCTTCCTTCCTTTCCCCATCTTTCGTTCCTACCCCCACCCCCACCCCCCGCCATTCTTCCTCCATCCTTCCATATTTTCTTTATATTTCCTTTCTTTTATGTATCAGTCCTTCACAGCCCATCTTTCCACATTGATATGTATTCACCTTTCCCATACGTCTTGTCCTTCTAGACATGCAGATCTTTCCGCCCCCAATCCACCCCCACCCCCCATCGTTCTCCCATTATCTTTCCTTCGTCCTCATTTCTTTTACACCTCCTGTATGGATTTTGACTGATCGTGTTCGATCACTTAAGCCGCTCAGACAGGGGAATGAAACTGGGTCACCAGGTCAGGACATTTGTCATGTTGCACGTGAAATCCTGATATTTGGATCAAAACGGGAATATTCTATCGTCTAAAAGAAAAAAAGAAGGTTACGCCTTAAACATTACGTATATATTAGGTTGGAGGTTACAGTATTCGTAGTATACTGTTTAAGTAATAAGAAGAGTTTTGTTTGTTTCTTTCAACAGTTATTTTTTCAAAGAGGAAAAGATTCTTCCATCAGGACATTTGTCCATGTTGCACGTGAAATCCTGATATTTGGATCGAAAGGGAATACTCTATCTTCTAAAATGACAAGTTACGCCTTATGTATTACGTATTGGGATGAACGTTACAGTGTTCGTAGTATGCTGTTTAACCAATAAGAAGAGATTTTTGTTTCAACATTTGTTTCATCAAAGGGGAAAAGACTCTTCCATTCTTCTCTGAGGAGGAATATATATTTCCTAGAAGGATGTTTACTCTTCTTAAAATACTGATTTGGAATGCGTCAATGTTGTTTGTTTTTCAGAAGATAATTTAGTTGATTGTTGTTGTTGTTGTTGCTGTTGTCGTTGTTGTTTTAGGACACCTTAATAGACTTTCTGGAGAAAGTTTGATAAGTTCAAAAAGAAAGTGTCCAAACTGCATTAAAGATTGGGTTTTATGTCTGAAATGTCTTGTGTAGTTACCTTCTTTTCTCCTCGAGGTTTAATATCTTTTGTATACGACAAGGGTGATATCAGAGAAGAGAAATTTCTTTGAAGGATATTTCCATCTATGCCAATCTGATCGAAGGGTATCAGTAATATCAGATTGGAAAGGCCACTTTTAATGTAATGAATGAATTCAGTTGTAGCAGATTGGAAAGGCCACTTTTAATGTAATGAATGAATTCAGTTGTAGCAGATTGGAAAGGCCACTTTTAATGTAATGAATGAATTCAGTTGTAGCAGATTGGAAAGGCCACTTTTAATGTAATGAATGAATTCAGTTGTAGCAGATTGGAAAGGCCACTTTTAATGTAATGAATGAATTCAGTTGTAGCAGATTGGAAAGGCCACTTTTAATGTAATGAATGAATTCAGTTGTAGCAGATTGGAAAGGGCACTTTTAATGTAATGAATGAATTCAGTTGTAGCAGATTGGAAAGGCCACTTTTAATGTAATGAATGAATTCAGTTGTAGCAGATTGGAAAGGCCACTTTTAATGTAATGAATGAATTCAGTTGTAGCAGATTGGAAAGGCCACTTTTAATGTAATGAATGAATTCAGTTGTAGCAGATTGGAAAGGCCACTTTTAATGTAATGAATGAATTCAGTTGTAGCAGATTGGAAAGGCCACTTTTAATGTAATGAATGAATTCAGTTGTAGCAGATTGGAAAGGCCACTTTTAATGTAATGAATGAATTCAGTTGTAGCAGATTGGAAAGGGCACTTTTAATGTAATGAATGAATTCAGAAGTAGCAGATTGGAAAGGGCACTTTTAATGTTATGAATGAATTCAGAAGTAGCAGATTGGAAAGGCCACTTTTAATGTAATGAATGAATTCAGTAATAGCAGATTAGAAAGACTAATTTCAATGTAATGAATGGATTCAGTAGTAGTAGAATAGAAAGGCCACTTTTAATGTGATGAATGAATTTAGTAGTAGCAGATTGGAAAGACCGCTTTTAATGTAATGAATGAATTCAGTAGTAGCAGATTGGAAAGGCCACCTCCAATGTAATACGTATGAATATATTACCAAGCAGGCTGGAACTGTCACAGAGCTATGGACTCAAAATCCGATGTCTTGAGTTTAATCTCAGCCCACATAAAACAAACAACTGGCCTGTTCACTGCCCATATTAATATTCCAGTTATTTTGGCGGTATCAGCTTAATATTTTGTAGGACTGTCCCCCTCTACTTCAAGAACTTGGGAGCACTTACAGCTCTCATCATCATCATCATGTGCCCTGCCACATGGTGTTAGTGATCATGACCCTCCATATGAATCTATCCCTTGTCGCTGCAAGTACATCTTCCACTCTCTCCGCCCTCAGCCACATTGCAAGTCCGTCCAACATTTTCTCCCCGGGTTTACCTGGTGTTCTCTTTCCCTCCAGCTTTCCTGTCATGACCAGGTGCTCTACATTCTCTTTCCTCAAAACACGTCCCATAAATGTTGCTTGTCTTTTCCTAATCTTCTTTATCATTGATCTTCTTGTGTGTGCTTCCATTAAGACAGTCTCGTTTGTTTTCTTCGGGCTCTACTAAAGTTTAACGAGTCTGCCGAACTATACATGGTAGATTGGGTGGAGCACATATGGAACTGTCTGAGAGAAATGCACCCCTCTTGAATAACTCTCCAAACTGTAATTTTCAATGACAGCCAACTTGAAAGTCCCTCTTTATTGCATTTGTAATTTTCTATCTGGAAAAAATGTTGCCACATCCACGCTAAGTCATCCCCCATCACAACCCTGTCCCATCCTTCTGTTTCTGTTTCCTTGGTATTTTTCTTCCTGTGCGTCTATTCCATATTCAACCTCCTATGCACGCTCCTCCACCCCCACCCTCACCCTCACCCCACCCCCACCCTTTCCCAGACAAAACTGTGTTTCTTGCTCGTGCATCCTCTCCAAACCTTCCTACCTCTCATCCCCTTTTTCTTCTCTCACTCTCCCCACCCCCACCCCCCCAACTGCACTACCTTTCATCATGTTGTACCTTTTCTCCTTTTCTATGACTGATCCTGTTCCATCATTGGCATCCCTCAGACAATGGGGTCAAATTAGGTCAATTGATCACGAAAGTATTACGTGTTGCACGTGAAACCCAAAATGCTGAATTGAAAAAAAAAGAAAAAAAGAATGGCTTTGCACACTGACTGCTGTAGCTTAGATTAAAGATTTCATTGCTCTGGTGAAAACTTAAACGACTTAAAATCTGTCTTGTTTCAAATTTCCAAAAGAAGATTTTCATTTTTCTTTCATAAGAATTTGAAATTTCTTAGAAGAATGTTTAAAAGCTTGTACACATTTCTTCAGTATTCTTTGAAAGAGATTTCCAAAGCATTATTCCACACTTTTTGGAGAAAAACATTATGAGAAGATGTTGTACTATATAGAATATTTTAAATCTAATTAGAGACAGTCAAATCCATCTTGAACAATGTCAAATTTCTTGATATACATTTTTATGCGTATGTTTTTTTGAAAGAATATTGTAACTCTTTGGTTTTGTTTTGTATTGGTGGATGAATGAGTGAGTGCTTTAGATAGTAAATAAGTTAGTCAGTTGGTTAGTTAGTTAGTCAGTCAGTTATTCGGTCAGTTGGTCTGTTGGTTGGTCAATTAGTTGGTAGAATGTTTAGTCAGTCAATCAATTATTCTGTCGTCGATTAGTCACTTAGTTAGTTAGATAATTAGTCAATCAGTTAGATAATTTCTCAGGATTTTTTAGTTAGTCTGGAAATTTATACATTTCTTAAATGAATATTTCCGTGCGTTTGAACATTTTTGTTACCCGATAACGAAATAGCCAGCGTGTAGTCATGTTATTTTAAAACGAGGTGTTCATAGTATTGATACTCACTAGTGAAACTTCAAATTTCTTACTGGAAAGTTTTATTTTCAGATATTTTATAAAGTTATCCAGTCTCTGCAAACGAAGCATCTTCTCAGGGACTGATATGTTTTGAAAGAAAGAAAGACTAAAAAATCATGAGGTAAAATGTTATAGTGTAAAAGCTTTGTGAATGACTAGAATTTTTTAAACTGCCTTGAAGCCACAGGAATTGGTCAAACAAAAAATAAAATTGTTTCATTTGAAAACACTGGATATGTTTTTTTTTCCTGATAAATGTTGATATACCATCTAAAAAGAACTGTTCTTTCAATATGTTTGATTTTACAAAAAAGCATGGAAATCTAACTCAGTAAGTTTGAAATCTTTTCAAGCATTTTGACAATCTGTTTAAAAAAAATGAACATGAAACGTAACTTTTTACAAGAACTTTTAAAGTCTCTCAATATTCATGAAATGAAATTCATCTAAGTCGTTTGAACGTCTTTCAGAAAGCCCATAGTCTTTCATTGGTATGCATCATCAGAGCTCAAAGCATTGAATACGCATATCATTCCCTTCTGAATCGACACTGAGGGCTTAACAACATTCAACACAGACTATTGACTGATTTTGGTTTAAGCTATATGTCCCCGCCCCCTCCCGTGGGGATGCTGGGGGCTCTTTCCGTATAAATAGTATCTCCACCTTCTGTAAATTCTGTGCTAGAAATGTCCACTTTTCTGTCAGTCTCTCTGTTTCTGCCTCATTCATTTGCTTTCTCTCATTTCTTCCTATCATTTTTCTGCCTTGCTGGTCCATTCACCTGTTTGTGTTCGATAAAGTCTTACATACATTTTCTTCGGACTGATAATTGAGTGCATGTATTAATTGCATGTTTGGCTCCAGGGAAGTGAGATATGCGAAAACAATTTCAGGTAATTAAGGGCCGTTTTTATATATGTTTCAGTGTCCTTGGGTGTGCTTAAATTTGTATTGAGGTGTGTTTTTTCTTTTATATCCCCTGTACGATAAATTGGACGGAGTGGTCAACGCCAGTGACATGTCCTTAGATTACGTGCGCAGAGTGCATTGATATGTGTGCTTAATTTTCTTTTCTTTTTTTTTTTCCTGTCGAAGTTCTGTATGTTTTGAAGCGGTTATAGCCCTGAAATGGCTCTACGCAATCGGCTGGGCTTTAAACAACAATAACAATAACAATAACACACAGAAAATATAGTGATCTTGGTTTAACCTATATGTACTTTTCAGACAGGCTAGAAGATCGAACATGATAAGCTGAAATCCATAAAAAGTAGAGACAAAAGTATAGCGAGCGAGTGAAGAGGGTAGGTGAGGTTTCCGGAGAGGGGAGGATGGGGCCAGACTGGGGAGAACAAGTTCTGGTTTGTGTGAGGAACGCAGGAAGAATTCTTTTGAATATGAGAGCTGAACGAAAGGCAAGAATAGAACGTGGACGGAATGTGAGTGGATACATAAACACATGTCGTTCAGAAGATGTCTGGAAATGAGTTTTCTGACATTGTTGTGTGTCTGTATGCACTGATGCATGTGAACATGCTCAACCATGTACCTACATAAACACAACAACACACACACACACACACACACACACACACACACACACACACACACACACACACACACACACACACACACACACACACACAACACAAACACAAAACCGCGCGCATCAGCACAAGATAGATAGATAGATAGATAGATAGATAGATAGATAGGATGATGGATGGATGGATGATAGATGGATGATGGATGGATGGATGGATGGATGGATGGATGGATAGATAGATAGATAGATAGATAGAAGAAAGAAAGACAGACAGACAGACAGACAGATAGACAGAGACAGAGCGAGAAAGAGAGAGAGAGAGAAATTATCACTGTCTCAAGTCAATCTGTATCAATGGAAATCCTAGTGAAAAGAAGAAAGAATGGAGGAAGATGAAAGAAAACGAAAGACTGAAGAAAGAAAGAAAGAAAATAGGGCATATAGTTACCATCTATTTAACGTCTAAAGAACTATTCACCATAACCTACAAATGATTCGCACCACATATTTCAAGAAATCATGTGAAAAAAATAGTCTTCTCCAAAACCTCCGCCTCTCCCACTTTGCCATACTAATATTTTCAGAATCAACAGCTTGGACCGACAATGTCAATGTAACTTTTGCTCTTGCAGTCTGGTATAACGTCAATAATTCAATTTTCATTAAGCAGGCTTGTCCCCTGAGGGACATAAATGGCTGTCTGTTATTTTGCGAATCGGACCTGTGTGCCTTCTGGCTGTGCACTCTAAAGATCCCACGACAGTTGAAAATCGTGAAGAGCAGGGCATTGCCCTGCTGCCTCAGCATAAATCGTTTGAGAGATAGGTTGATTTCCCAGGTCCCACCTCTTGAAGACCAAGTAGCTATCTTGCCTTTCTGAAATCTTGGTTTACAATAATGTGAATATGAATATGAATTTGAAGCGAGGGAGAGGGGATGAGCGCAGCCTTCGTGGTGCTGGCCCTGGGAAAAGTTGAGGTCTCTGCCACTCACTCCCCTACGGCCCCAGGGTTATGGAACAATCTAGGTAGGACCTCAGGATCTGGCTAGCTTACGGATTTATGTGCAGGCTTAAGGTTTGTGCCGTAATTATTCTGAATCTTCTCCATCACATGGCACCTGCGACGTTAGTGCATATGGAATTCATTCCCGAGAAAAATTGAAACTGAAACTGGAAGTGCTACTTTGCAAGACATGACCATTTACATTGTGTATTATCAGACTGTCACTACTGTTTGACAACTTCATCTTACTCACTTACCCTTCCCTTAACCCAGTTCTACCATGGGAGTTTATCCCAGTCAGCATCAGCTATCATCTGGCCAGGTGATTTCAGTCGTCAATAACGTAAAGTATCAGAGAATCAAAGTCTGTACCTGTCGATGGTGATTGACGCTGAGGAAGTGTCTAGAAATGAGAAAACATACGAACAGATCATTTATTCAGTATGGAATAATTTGAATATAGACATTAAACTTCATAACTATATGAAATATGGAAATATTGTACGTTTTACATAAAACAAACTGGAATGGTAGTCATACTAGTATGGAAATACATAAACGTCTATGAAAACTTTAAAGTGGGCAATAGCACTCAAAGTCTGTGAAACGTATAAAGAAAATTAAAAGACTTATAAAGGAGATTAGCAGTATGAAAATCTAAAATGGATCTGAAGTTCTAACAGGATGCTTGATAAAACAAAATAGTTTAATGAAGATTGAAAGTCTTCTGAGAAACTTGGATGTCTTCCATGAAGAAAGTTAAACTGTGAAACGTAGCCTTTGTCCATTTTAAAAACAAAGAGATTTTTCATATGAAAAATCCGTTTTGCTTATTTGTTTGTTTGCTCATTTATTCGTTTGTTTCTTTGTTTGTTTGTTTGTTTTTGTCTTGTTTTTTCCATGGGTACATCTATTTCTTTGATTCTCTCTGTCTTCGTCTCTCTGTCTGTCTGGCTGGCTGGCTGGCTGGCTCTCTCTCTCTCTCTCTCTCTCTCTCTCTCTCTCTCTCTCTCTCTCTCTCTCTCTTTGCGTCCATATGAGTAAATCTGTGCATGCGCTCATACCTATATTCTACAGCATCGGATCATTGAGTCCAAACTGGAAATTCCATCTTCAAGTCGATTCATCGTCTGGAACTGCACACGCATAGACAGCTTTCGTTTCCTTCCACCTTTCCCTTTTCCCTCACTCCAACCTCCTTCTAACCCCTGTGCTCTCTCCCTTCATCTTCCTCTCCCCCCCCCCACCACCACCCCCACCCCACGCGCCCATCTTCTTCACGCGTTCCCCA